>VBSM01001265.1:8602601-8634423 GCA_008086735.1 Cheirogaleus medius | reverse complement strand
ATTAGAGATGATGAGCATTTTTTTATATGTTTGCTTGCTGTTATTCTGTCTTGGAGTATGAAATGAGTATTTAAGAGCAGTGAGGGTCTATTTTCACTGGCCAAAAGGATTTAGTACCACATTACTCAGCCATCACACTTACTGCGGGTTTCTTAGGCAGATGAAAGATAAGGAGGTTGGGTATTCATCATGAGAATAAGACTATGTACCTGATGTTCTCGAACTACCATTAGGAAATGCAAATATATCATTGTTCAATTCTGCTATTTTCCCTTATAACCATGTAGGAAACTTATATGTAGATAAACTTTATTTGAAAAGTTTAGGATTCCTTCCTTAGCACATCATCTGTCCCCGAATGTCCCAGCATCTGTTCCCAAAGTTTACATTAGAGGTGCTACTATGGAATCAGTACAATACCGGATACATTTCTGTAGATTGATGCACTTAATATCTGAAAGAAGGTTTTAATGATAAAAAGACAGGTGCTAGGTGTCTGCAAAAAGTGAATATTGGTTTTAATTAATGGTGAGGCCATCTGAATCTTCTCACAGAGTTCCTTGGGAAAGCCCTTACTAAAAGGTTACTCAGTATTACATGCCATCATATCATAAAAACACATTTAAAAGTTGTATGTTATACTTTAGATTGTGGCCAATATCCTTATTTTAATTTTATTGATAGGGAAATTGCAAGGAGACAACCAGATACAGATACAAAATGAACAGTTAAGTCTTCTTTTGCAACAGCAGAAGGTAGATTTCCATATGAATTGGCAATTGGTGATGCTTTGTGCAGTTGTAGCCTTGATACTGTGAGCAAAGAGGGATTTTTATATTTCATAAACATATCACTGTTGGCTGTGGCTCCTGAGATTCTGAGCAGTTTCATATTGATGATGTGAGCTATTTCTCTACTCTGCCCCACAAGGCAAACATAAGAAATGATGCCTGTATTGGAACAGTCATATTTTACCCATTAATTTACCACTAGGAGTAGGTCTTATCCTCCTTGGCACTGGCACTCCATTTTTCCTCTTAGCTTTGAAAAGATTTAATTTCTTCTTATAGTTCTTATGCTTACCTTCTCCCATAAATTTTTCATTGGTATAATTCTAACATTTCTTTAGTTAGAATAAAAATTGATATTTTACTTTTCATAAGGAATCAGAGAGAAAAAAAAAACCAGGTCAAAATCACTTACTTAGTATTACCTTAGGAGAAGAGCATCCCCAAAGAGCTTGCGATTGTCTTTTTCAACCAATCTGATTGTGTAATCCTCCTCCCCTACCTTGAACGAATTCCCAGGTCATTTTCTCTTTGAAACATAAATCAAGAATGCAGAGCCTTTTACAAGTCTTTATAGGAGCGCTCCACCCACCTCATCATTGTTTCTGGCTTTAGTACTACTAGTAGAGTTTCAATATTCTGAATGAAACTGAAGGAACAAGTGAAACTGCCAAGACCCCCACTCCCACAATCAAGATGTTATCCTATTTTTCCCAAATGGTCAGTCCAGTGAGAGAGGCTTTTTAGGGAACACATTAAGCAAGTGGGTTTTAAAGAGTTTAGAAGTGATCCTGAACCAAGGCAGGTGGCAATCTCCAAAAGGAAGTAGTCACAAGCACAAGGAACAAACAGTGTCTCAAGATTAGTGAGATACTTATTGATGGTACCATAAAACTACATCTTACAGCTTTCTGATGTGGTTGTTCTGGTAGAAACCAGGTCTGAGCCACACCCCTGTGGATAAGAGATAAGAGTTATCCCTGAAAAAAAGGAGATATTTCTGATATCGGTAGTCCTGGGAAGAGGTGGGTCCTAAGATAGAAAATAGAGGTTTTGGAGGTAAGTCGCAAACAAGAGAGTGCGTACTTTCCTTTCATAGAGTGTTCTTTCTTATATTTGGATTCCAAGGATTTTGTGATATGTTCCAGGGTGAGTTCAGGCTATGGGGGAAAGATGGTCTCTGCTCAATGGAGGTTGCTGCATGCTCAACCCTGTGTGAGTGGGCTAGGCCAGGTGGGCTCCTTGGAAGACCTATATGTATTTGTCAGATCAATTAAGTATTTTTGCCTCTCTACATTTGTCCCTGTTAGCCTGAATCATTAGTAAAGTCTGGTTTAATGTAAAATCTTTACCAACAGTGCTGCCAAGATTTAAGGAAAGGATCATTTCATGCATGGAATGATCCTAGATACATGAATCCTGTGCCTACCCAAGAGTAGGAATCATAAGATCTAGCTGTCCCTTGCCATGGGAGATTCTTTCTTACTTGCTATGTTTGGAGGATAGAGGTTTGATTCTGTCCATGGTGCTTTAGGTTTCTCATAATGAATAACTCCAGAGAGAATTAGAAAACACCAGTTAGCATATCTGATCCCCTTCTCAATACACACTAAGAGGATTCTTTCTTCTCTCTGTGATGAATTAGGACTCAAGTTCATCCCATCAATTATTTATATTTCATTCTCTCTTGTAGCTTTTACATTTCTTGTTAGGCTAGGTGAAGAAATAGATTCTTGAATCATAGGCAGAGGTTAGTTTAATTAGGATAATTAAAGTTGTTCTTTCATCCTCAAGTTTTATTCAGGGACTGGATGTTGTGTCTTGTCTCCACTCATTCCCTTGCAGTTTGTATTGGAAAACACTGGACCAAAGAGAAAATGAACATGCATGTCATAGTTCACCAATTTTTCCCTCATTTTTATTCTTTGTCTTCTGATATCTAAAAAATAATTAAGAGAGAACAATCTTTGTGCCATTAATAACTCCATATAATCTGATATTTTGCACTGGGTGCTAGAACTGGCTGGGATAAGGACCAATTGGTAAATATTCAGAAATTTCACAGATAAAAACTATTGGTAATTTGAAATTGAAGGAGTATTTACATCACCAAGGAAATCGGCAATCACATATCTTTCTTCTTCTTTTATTCAGAGAGCTCATTTACCAATGTACCACCGAATTCAGTTGTTGGCATAATAGATGTGGCATAAAAATTACCCTATTGTATTTTAAAGTGGATTGATTTCAAGAGTAGATAATTGTTAGAGAGAAATCTCAACTTTCTTAGTGCAAGGAGAGATGTTTGTATGTTTGTTTTGCTTTTAATTGTTTCATGTTTTTTTAAATCGGTCTCTAAGAGGAAAGGGGTTGCTTCCAGGGACAACAAAAATGCGGCAAAAATAGGGCATAATAGGGCATAAGTTCTAAAGAAAAAACCCTATATTTTGTCTTTACAAATAAATTCCTGCATGGTTTTTATTATATAAGCAGATATCCCATTTAGATACTGAAGTTAAAACCAGTAGAAGCCTACAAAATTTCCAGTATTAATTCATGTATTAAACCATACGGGACTAGGCATACTTTGTCTTTTCTATGTGAAACAATGCTGGAAGCAGGAGGCAGGGAAAAAAATCTTAGTTTGCTTCCTGTGGGAAATACTTGTTCCTGGAAGATAAGAATTCAAATGGAGTAGAATAATTACTTACCACGACCCACTCAGGAACCTTACCTGTATGTGTTCATCAATCCTAAACTCTTCTGTCATCAACTCTGCTCAGTCTCAACCAATTTTCCTCCTTGAATGGCTCACCTAAAATCATTGAGCTCATTCACTAAAGCTCCATAAATACCATCTCCTAATTTCTTCGTTGTGAGACACTCCTAAGACTCTTGTCAAATGAGTTTCCTAACACTTTTGTTAAATAAACTTACCAAACAAAGCATGGAAAAGCAGCTAAATAAGCTTATAGCCAAAGAGCAGGCACCCACCCCACAGAGAAGAAGGAAATTGCTGAGAGTGTAAAGCGTCTCAGACCAAGTTTTCCCTAAGTATAGAAATCCATAAGTCAATGAAAAAGCATTTATTGAAGTTCAATATAACAAAGAAATTGGGATCCTCCTATATACAGATGCATTTTGCATTTGACATTTTCTTTCACTTTTAATTATATTGTGATTGCATTCTCATATGATTTCTCAAAAATGTCATGTTATGATTATATTGTTTTTCAAATAAAATATATCAAAATATAATTTATCAATTTCTTATTGCACTTAGATTGTTTTACATTTTTTCCTTTATAATGCTGTAAAATAACTTTGTATATAAATTCTCAGCTTTCTGATTATTTTATGATATTAAATACATTTTCAGAAGTAAAGGTATATAATATTTTTATTAATAACTTTTAGAACATCAACTAATTAATGCATATAAATTATAAGAAACTAAAAATCTACATAAATAAAATTAAAAAAACAATTACCATAATCCCAGATATAAGTACTATAAATATTTTTTATATGTTTTATTTTCTACAATATCAAAAAATTAAATATTAATGTATCCATTTTTTTTTCTTTAACATGTTTAGTGAAAAACTTTTCATGTCAATTAAGAGTCTTCAATGATATCATTTCCAGTGATTTGGGACAATACACACGTGATGGCCATTTCATAATTTTATATGATTTCTATTCTTTTAAATTTGCTAAGATATGTTTTATGGCCCCAAATGTGGTGTATCTTGTATTGATATCTTGGTGAATGCTCCATGTGAGCTTGAGAAGAATGCGTATGCTACTACTGTTGGATGAAGTAATTTATAAAAGCCAATTAGATTAAGTTGATTGATGTTGCTGTTCATTTCGACTATATCCTTACTGATTTTCTGCCTGCTGAATCTATCAGTTACTGAAAAAAAGGGTATTGAAGTTTCCAGCTGTAATAGTGGGTTTGTCTATTCCTCCTTACAGTTCTATTAGTTGTGCCCCCACATCTTGATGCTCTGCTGTTAGGTGCATACACATTAAGGATTTTGATGTCTTTTTGTATCATTGACCCCTTTCTCATTATGTAATGCCCCTCTTTATCCCTGAAAATTTTCCTTGTTCTAAAGTCTGCTTTGTTTGAAATTAATATAAGCTACTCCAACTTTCTTGTGATTAATGTTAGCATGATATGTCTTTCTTTACTCCTTTACTTTTTTCTTCAAATATGCATTTTTAAAAATTGAGATGAAATTCATAGAACGTACAATTAACCATTTTAAAGTGAACAATCTGGTGACACTTAAAACATTCACAATGTTGTACGATCATCATCTCTGTCAAGTTCCAAATGTTTTCATCACTGTAGATGGAAATTTCATGTGCATTAAGCAGTTACTCCTCCATTGTCCCTGTTTACTCCTGGAAACCTCCAGTCCGTTTTCTGTCTCTGTGAATTTAGCTATTCTAGAAGATCAAATGTAATTCTTCTCCTTGTTGCTCTATGGGTAAAGTGCTTTTTTCCTCTCTGACTGCTTTTCAAAATTTTAGATTTTGGTTTTCTGCAATTTGAACATGATAAGCCTAGGTATGATTTTTTAGGGGGAGTGGGTATTCCTCTTCTTTGATGTTGTCTGAGCTTCCTGGGTCTGTGTTTGGTGTCTGTCACTAATTTTAGAAAATTCTCAACCATTGTTATTTCAACTATTTTTTTGTTGTTGTTGTTCTCATCTCTCTCTGCCTCCAGTATTCAAATTAGTATATATTACTCCATTTTAAATTGTCCCATGATTCTTGGATATTCTGCTGTGTTTTATTCTTTTTTCTTTTTGCATTTCAGTCTGGTAAGTTTCCATTGGCATACCTTCAGTCACACTAACTTCTTTGGCCATGTGCAGGCTACTGATAAGCCCACCAGGGGCATTCTTCCTTTGTGTTATAGTGTTTTTTATTTCAAACATTTCCTTTTGCTTCTAGAGTTTCCATCTCTTTGCATGTATTACCCATCTGTCTTGCATATTGTGTACTTTTTCTTCAGAGCCCTTAACATATTAATTGTGACTTAAAATTCCCTATCTGATAATTCCAAAATCTGTATCACATCTGAAACTAGTTCTGATGCTTGCTTTGTTTCTTCTAAGTGTGTTTTTCCTTGTCTTTTAGTACGCCTTGTAATTTTTGTTGAAAGCTAGGCAGGGTGCATTGGTTAATAGGAACAGAGGTAAATAAGCTCATAATGTGAGGTTTTATGTTAATATATTTGGGTGTTGGGTTGTGTTTATTGTTTACTGTTGCTATAGATACCAATGGCTTTAGTTTCCTCTAGTGTTTCTGATATGCATCACCAACAGGTCTTTGGGTTTTCCTAAGAGCTCCTTCTTGAGTAAAGTTCGTGTATTGTAGTTATTTCAGCTGTAATCTGTTATTGTTCTACTGGAGATCTGTTGGTGTGGTAATAAGATGTGGAGGAGAAGAAACATTCTCAGTTTTTAAAGTGCCTGTGTTCCCTGTTTAAGTGTTTCTTAACTTTTTTTTTTCCTCTCCTAGGTGAGGTGGGAATGCTAGAGGGCCTAGAGTTGGATAATTAATTGCCTTTTCCTCAGATCACAGAAAGATTTTGTAGGTCTTTTCCTTTGGAGAGTGGGCCTTTATTATGATGAATGCTCTGGACATATTTCAAAGTGATTACTTTTCTCCTTCTCATATCATAAACACAAGGGAATTTTTCTTCAATCTTTACTGTGAGACCTGTGGAGTCCTTGGATGTAAAATCCCTGAATGTGTGAAAACCCCATAAGACTAGCCCCTGAGTTCTCACTTTCAATGTAGTCTCTTCTCAACCTCCAGCAAATGGCCCAAATTGCCATTTAAGTGTTCATACCAATTTATAGCTACAGTGGCGTCTACCCCTAGCTTATCTTGCCTGTGATTCTCTGTATTCACCTGTCTCTCCAGATTTTGAGGTGGCAGTTTGCCCTGCTACTTTGATTCTTAGATGGGTCCAAGCATAGTCATACATTTTCAGTTTGTTTATTTTTTTCTGTTTTAAGGATGGGAGCAATGACTTCTACATTTTTTACATGTTAGAGCCAAAACCAGAAGTCCCTCATCATTTTTATTTAACAATTCTAGTTGCATACTTCAGTTATTTATAATTTTTCACAATCAAAAGACATTGACAATCACATTATATTGCTCTATTCTTTCATTCACCCATTCTTTAGGATGACAATTTGGTATCTTTCCTGTCTTCTTGAACCTTCAACATTTTATATCCCATCCTTATTCTCAGCTGATAACATTTTCTCCTGTTTTACTGAGAAAATTGGAGCAACTAGAAGAGAACTTTCATAAACTTTTATCTCAACTTTGAACCAACTACCTGTATTGGCAAGTATTTCTTTCTTCCTGTTACCATAGATAAAATTTTCACCCTCATCTGTGGCTAACCCATCCTCTTTCATGCAAGTCCTTTCCCTTCTTGCTTAGTCAAGGACATAGTACAAAAAATCCACCGCCTTCCTCCTGCATCTTCTCTCCTGAATAATTAATTTTTACTACCTTCAGGATCATTTTCATCAGTACAAAAGCAGCTAATTTTTTGTTTATAAAACAAAAAGACCATTCCCCAAACAAAACAAATTTCCCTCCTCCTGCTCCTGCATATGTTCTTTGTCTTTGAGAACAAAGTCATTTAAGAAACTTTCTCAATCTCTCCAATTCCCTCTCCTCCCATTCTTTCTAAAACACACTTACATTTGGCTGTGGCCTTTACTGTTCCCCTAAAACTGCTATTGTCCCTTTAACAGTGATAGGGGTGCATTATTTGCTCACAATTCTTTCTTCTTTTTCTTCCCTTTTCATGGCTCAGTCTACTTCTTTGGTGTTGGTCTTGGCTAGGTGGCTTACTTTCACCAATGGAATGTGGAAGAAGGGACAATGTGCTGGTTTTGAGCCAAGGCAAATTTCTATTAGCTTCCTTGAGGTATGAGGAAGGCATATCCTTGGTAGCCACAGCTCCTTCAGTTCCTTCAGTTCTCTCCTAGGATTAAAATACGTGGAGTAAACCTAAACCAGTCCTCATATATGGCTTATGAGAATGAGTTTTGAGTTGCTTAATCTCTTCCATATCTATTAGCAGTATCTTCATACCCACTGTGTAGTTTCAGGGATCTGAATCCTAGGAGAGATCACTTGGTATCTGTAGAAAACAATAGACTTGCCTCTATAATATCATAATCTAATTTTCATATGCTAGATTTTCTTAGAACTTACTTGAAAACACATTTTGTAATATGATGTGAAGATATATAAAACTAATTTTTACCTTTAGCTTTAAAACCTTTCTTTTTCTATATAAAAAAGGAAAGTCTTTTAGAATTGCATGTATTTTTTTCTTAATCAGTTCAATAAAATTTCAAAATATTTGGTTCATCTGACATATTCCTTGTGATTTGTTAGGTGATAAATGAACCAAAAACTATTTCTCATTAAGCTATCCAGGTGAGAATAGCAGAGACACTGAAGTTTGTCTTGAATAGGGTAGTAAATACTGGGCAAAGCATTGGGAGATAAGTGGCCAAGTCCTAATTATTTTGCTAACTAGCTATATGACTTTAGGATGATCAATTAACCTTCCCTTCCCTTGGTTTTCTTAAATATAAAATAAATAATTTAACTTGTTGAGATTTAGTTAAACCCTGAAATTTTATCAACAGTAAAAAAAATACTTTTCATTAAAATAGAGATGGACAAATAACTGTTAACTGCACAGGATGGAAAGGATATTAGGAAGTTTATAGAGTGAGAAAAATTGACACTTCACATTGTGAAGAGAGGAAGGAAATGGCATCAAATGAGATAGTTACTGTAAAAAGAGTCCATTGAAACAAGAACATATGGAGGATAATGTCTGCCATGTTCAAATTAGTGCCAGATTTTTGTGGTTTGTTGGAAGCTTTTCTATAGACTTTAGAAGGAAAAAGAATACAGCTGCAAAAACTCCCCTCTTCACCTTGGCTGAGGAACTCTTCAAGAGAGCAGATGGTTCTGAGTTTCAAGCCATGAATCATTGTCAAGGGATCTCCTCAAGCTGCCTCTAGCAAGAAGAGTTGACAGGCCTCAAAGGGTAATATTTTTATTACTATTGGTGTCAGTCACATCAATGTCCTTGCTGCTGGGATCAGACTTATTGTTAATAAAGCTCTACGACTTGGAAACAAAATAGCGAGAGTCAGCAAATTATTTCGATTTAGTGTGTAATGAATGTTTCAAGGCCTTAGTATTCCTCTAATATTCATCAGTGAAGAAAGTAAGAGAGGAAGCATTTCTTTCTATTTATTTATTTTTGTTTGATTCCAAAGCAGACAGGTGGATGAACATCTTATATATTGTTATGCCTTAACTAGCTAATTTTTGAAAACCATTATTGCTAATAGTATTAATATCTTGATAGTTGTATATGATCTAAATTTGTTACTCTATTATAATAGGCAGATAGTTGTGAGTTTAATTTTGATCTGATTTATAAGATTTTATTCTAATGCTGTGGTTTATAATTATTTGATGCAACCATGATGAATTAATTTTAATCTACTCCAAAATCTTGGATCAGTCAACTCTACTTGTAGAGTAAAACTGGATTGTATTGGCTTTCTCTGTGAAAATCCTAAAATACTTTTTGCTGTGTTAATTGGATACTATTTCAGTCACTGTAGTTACTTTCACTGAAGTCACTTTCAATAACTTTAGCTAAAATTATGCCTAGAATATCTTAACTATTTTTTATTGAATTTAATGATTAGAATACACTTCAGTGCTCATTTTTAACATTTTAAACAGCAAAATATCTTGGGCCATTGGGTTTCAAAACTAGAAATCTAATAAAGGATAAAAGTGGTCCAAAGTAGTGGTTCTTTTATGATATGAGCAAGTCAGTATTTGATGAATTCCAAATGACTGTTGTTTCTAGTTCCTCTAAATTTGGTCTTAAAAATAGTTTCATGATGCATGTTTGGAAGAACATAACTGTTTCTGACATGAAGGATGGTGTGGTCAGGTGCAAAGGGCAGAGGGGATTTGAGTCAGTCAGACTTGCTTCTATCCCTTCAACTTGTGTGACCAGTAACAAATGCCGTGGAGTCACTTTCCTCAACTGCAAAATGGGGAGAATAATACATACCTCACTAAATTGTAGTGTTGCTATGAGAAGGAAAGACAAGTTTCTAGTGTCCTTGGATTGTATCTAGCATGTGGTGGGCACTCAGTAATGATAGTCACTATTAGAGTTTTCTCATTGTACTGTTGGCTAACTCAGCTGTCATCATTTTAGCACATATCTAATGTGCCATAAGAAAAATAATGCCAAAAAAAAATCAGAGTTGGATGAAGTATTTAGAAAACAGGTGTCTAGACCTAGCTCTGTCACTTGAATTTTATGACTCTGAGAAGCTTCACTTATCCTTTATATACCTCAGTGTTGGGTGTAAAATGAAGGTAATGACATAAGATTAGCTTTCTGAACCATGTTCTAGAGAATACTGATGTTGATAATTATTCCTAGAACAAGGGTTCCATATTACATTTAGAAAAATATCTGGACAAATAGAGCTCTCTGGAAAATTTATTATACCTTACTAATTAGCATATTAAAATATAGTTTACTATGGTTTTGGTAAAGATATATATTGAATTTGGAAAAACCCAGTTTCTTAAACATTTGACATGAGCATCCCTTATTCTTGAAAAAAACCCATCTTGCTGAACCGTTTCATGGAACTTAATTTGGAAATGCTATGTGGGATGTTTCCTGTGGTCCCTTTCAACTCAAACATTTCATGACTTTGTGAATAAGTAATTGCTCTAAAGAAACATGTTAGGTGATGATTTAAAAAGAGTGTTACTTTTAAAAATTTATTTTATATAAAAACTAATTTCTGATTAAACCATTAGAGGGACATTAGTAAATTACAGGTAAGTTTATGAGTGAAATTATACTAATTTTTATATAAATGATGAGTTTGCAGAAGAACATGTTCTAATTGTTCAAATTTTCTTTCATACTTTGAATTAAATTTACCTCAATAACATTAGCCAATTTATTGACATTCTCATCTAATGTAGAAATTATTTCTAAAAAATATGTGGACATAAAATCCCACACAGTAACATAGTATATATGTGCATAAAACATATGGAATGCACACATTACTGCTAGAGGGTTTAAATTTATTCACTGTGATGGCACCATTGCTTTTTTCTAATATATACCACATGTTCCTTCTTTATTTAGCTTTTAATTCTGTAGAGAGTGTGGGGATATAAATTGTATGAAGGATATGAAATATAAGCCATTCCAACCAGGGGTGTTTGGCATCCTTACTTTGATATTTGCTAGAATAATTTTCATCTGCCATTTTTTCAAATAATGATAGAAATCTTTCCTTGGGTTTATGGATCTACCGCATGTGTGGAAGAATTTTTATGTGGCCTCTTTCTGCTTCTTGTACACTGAAATACATCCAAGAGGAAGATAGGAGTTATAATTGTCAAGACAGGCACAGGTTTCCCACAGGTTGTGTGCCTTTTGGAAATCCACAGCCTGCGTGTAGCAGGCATTCCTTCCTGACAATATAGGTTACCTGAGGGAAGTTTTAACTATTGTCAGGTTTTAGGTTGTCTTCATACATATGACAATGGCTACTCTCCCTGACAATCCCCAATATTCTTGGTATAAAAGGGAAAAGGGAAGTGACCAGTTCTGGTATATTTACTATGGTATCTCCCTCTTCTCATCTTCTACCTCTGATCGGTTAATCTCTCAAATGTATTCATGAGTTTGATTCTTGGCTCTATCACTTACTAGTTATGTGACTTTGGTCAAATTCCTTAACCTTTTTTGGTCTTATTTCCTCTTCTGTAAAATATAGTAGTTGATGTTGTAAACATTAGGGGGAAGTAGTGGTGTAGTTGTTGAAAGCAGTTCAGTAAGATATGTGATGCCAATGCTTGGTGTGGAATTTGGCACAAAGGGAGTACTTTGGAAATATTTGCTATCTTTCTTATTTATATTGTTAGTTTAGGTTTTCATTATTTGTTGACTCTTCACTGGTCTCTCTGACTCAAAAATCTCTTATTCCCCTCTCCTAACCTATCCTCCATAATACTTTCGGGATGATCTTTTAAAATAGCAGATCAAACTATCTAATAAGTTCCCTGTTTGGAGCCCTATAATGGTTCCCAATTCTTTGTAGGATGGAGTCCAAACTCTGTAGTATGACTAACTGTGCCCTCTTGGACTTCCTGTCCAACACTAAGCTCCAGCCAGGACTGAAACACTTGCAGTTACATTTTTGTATTTACATATCTTTGCTCATGCATTGCCTGCTGTCTCAAACATGTAAGAAACTGTGTTCTACCTTTACCCCTCACAGCTGCCACGCTCTGTCCTTCAAGTCCCATCTGTTGGATCTCTGAATAGTGTTCATTACTCCTCTGTGCCACAACTGTCTGTATCTATATCCACTTCTATTATAGTGCTCCCTGCACTGTGTTATGGTTAGCTGTTTTTCATCTCTCTCTCTCTCTCTCTCTCTGTCTCTCTGTCTCTCTCTCTCTCTCATGAGACTGTGCTCCAGAGGGCAGGCAATGATTCTGATTAACTTCGCTGCTGTCATACCAGAGGTGATACTTGATAAATGCTTGTTGAATGATTGAATAAATGAGAGTCATGATGGAACATAGTATGTCTTCTCTCCTGAATGCCTACACAACATTAACACAACGAAACACCTTATCCTTGGCACACAGTAGGTATTGAATAAATAACTTTGAATTAACTAATTTGTTTATATTCCTACTCATGATCTGTAAAGTAAAAGGAGATTAGAATCACTTAATCAAAAGTACCAAAGTTAAACACAAAAGAGTTGAAAATAGGACAAAGTCACTTTCTACTCTAGTCTGTTATTCAATTTTACCACATTTTCTCTGATTTTTTTTAGATATCATAATTTAGAAGTCATAATTCATAATTACTTAAATATATGAAGTGTTCTTGCCATTCTTTGGAAAGGTTAGTGCTATCATAGGATGCATAAATCTTCTTTTATGAAAAAGATGACAAGCAAAATTATGATCCAAGTCAAAGTTTTATAAAACATTGACTTGGATATGCTTGCTTTTGAAGTAATTTTAGTTTAATCCCTCATTAGAGATTCAGTCCTTATTTATGTAGGATTATCAAGCTGATAATATTTAGTGTCATTGATGAATGGACCCATGGAAATAAGGTCAAATTTAGAATTTTCTTCTCTTTAGAATCATTGAATATTTTACATCCCACATTACTGTTTTATAGACTTTCAATGACTAGATAAATAGGGCCCTAGGTTTCACATTTATGAAGATATAAATAAATGAGCATAGATGTACCCAGATTGCCTAGAGATGAAGGATGTAAATGGAGATATAACTACAGGAAATGTAGAATCAAAGTAGCCCACCCACCCCCAATGAGTATGAGCGTTAAAAGAACAAATAAACCTTGATGAAATCTCAGCTTTTGGCTTGGTTTAGATGGGACCAAAACCCACACTTAAAAGTGGAAAAAATCTATTTATCTGGATATTTCATCATAATTTTCCCCAACAGTTTGTGTTTCCCAATCTTCAGCTCTGCAATTTACACACTGCAGTTCTAAGACTGCATTTCTCTCCCCATGTTACTGTTTTCCATGTATCTTTCGAGTTTCTTTAAATCTGGGACTATCTTTAATGGAATATTCTATTATAAACACTGTGAGGGGCTGACTGGAGCCTACGGGCTCTTTTGGTTAATGCAGTGCTGTGTCCCCAAGGCACCAGATAGTAGGTACTGCTGATCTCAGCAAAGGTTGACACAGGCAAAGCTAGAAAATGATCAGAGGAAATTTGTGGAATCATGTTAGAATGTGGTTTATTGCCTTTTGCTACCATTTACAGGGAGTGGCAGAGAAAGCTTGGGCAACAGAGAACTGCAAACTAAAGTGAAAAAATAATTGAAGGAAAAAATACAGTGTAGGAAAGAGCTTGGACTTTAGAGTCAAATACAATTGGATTAGGCTCCCAGGCTTTGGCCAAAGTTGATAATCACAAAGTTTCTGTGTCCTGTCTCCTCTATAAAATAAAGGTACGACACTATGTCAGATACTGCCAGGGCTTCACTCTACTCATGACTGATGGGCACAGGAATGTGGGAGGCCAGGTCCCTTGTTTCCTGTTGGGACACACTTGAGGCATTTATTCTCCTGTGGGCCAGGTGGAAGCAACTGTCTGAGAAACTTTGCCTCAGACCCTGCCCATGGTTGGCTGCTTCCATATACATGCCTTGCTTCCTCTGGTCTCTCAGTGGTTTTGGAGTGCAATTCCTTAATAAATTTACATGCAAATCCTCATCTCAAAGTTGGCTTCTGAGGAATATGACCTAAATAGATATCTATTTACTTTGAAAAGTTCCTGGTGAGGATTAGAAATAATAAGTGTAGGATGCTTGCCAGAATATAAAGGATGAAATAAATACTAATGATTATTACTCCCTTACATAGTCTGATTGATGGTTTTCTTTCTGCCTATGTTTTTACTCTGCCTAACTCTGTGCTTATCTACCTTTTAGAGATTTGAATTCTAAAATCCTCAATTGTGTTATACTTTAGGCTAGAAAATTGATTTCCATCACAAACCATAGGGGTGAGCATATTTTTATATGCTGTTGACTAACTGGTAGTCTGAGCCCTCATGCTAGTCAACATGTAGATGAAAATTGAATCAGTTCTAGATATTAAATTACTGCTTCAGCCTAGTAGCCATGTTGCAAAGTGTTACAACCTGCTACATGTAAGCTTGCTGTCCAAGGTGGCATGCTGTTAAACATGAACATACAACCTTAATGATAGTGATTTTCTCATTGTGAAGTAAGCCCTTGATGCCCTGGTTTTACGTATCAGTCTTTTGTGCTTTGTTAGCATGAGTTAGCATCCTTGTGAGACAGGGTTTGGTTTTTTTTTTCAAGCTAAATTAAGAAACAAGTTTAAAAGTCAGATAAAGCTGAATATGAATTTGTACACTTTCTGATTCTCTATAAAATGATGACACCTCTCCCGGTTATACTGTTTTAATCAAGTAAGAGCTTAGGTCAGGGCCTGCCATGTAGTAGTTAGTGCTGAACAAATGGTAGCTTTTTACTATTTTTACTATTCTTGTATTTTAGTTCCATCCCAAGATCCCAAGAGGCTCTTACGTTCACATTTTGATGAGAGTTTTTTCAGATATGCTGCTATTCCACTATGGAAATTCATCCTTTATCCAATATGTTTAGTGACCTTCTGCCAAAAGAAAGTTTGGGAAGCTTATAAACATTTTTTTCCAGGTTTCTGAGATCTCATTTAGTGAGATATTGTTTTAAGGGACACATTAAGGTTTGTCATGGCAAATATGTTATAATAGCAATTCAGTTAAACTAGAATTTTGCAGACTGTGCCTTTGGATTATTTTTACTAGAAAAATGAATTATCTGGGCTATTTTTTTCTCTTGATGTTTTTCAGATCTGTGCTAAAAGTTGTGAAATTATAGTTTATATTGCCAATGAACATTGATAATATTCTCTTGAAAACTGTAAGACCATTATAGATAATTCTCTTTACAGAATGGTTTAGATTAAGTCTTGCTTAAAGGCAAGGACTTGAACTAAAATAATTTTTATGAATTCTTGTTCTGTTATTCTAAATTTGTCATAGTGACCTTTCCAGTAATCCTGAGGTAGGAACTTCAAATCATTCAAAATTTCCCTTTTATTTTGATTATTTTATTATGGCCTCTAATTACCTCTCACTATCTCTCAATTTAAAAATAGACCATTTTCTTTAGATGGAATAAGCTGCCATTTTCTTAAAATATGAGCTTGTAATTCAAGCAAAACTTGCATGTTTCCTTGGGAAAATATTTTATATAAGTGATTTTTATTTGCCTCTGGCTTCTAGACGTTTCTCTTTTTCCTTCTATGGGAAAGTGCTCATGGGCTAGACTACTGAGTATCACAAGAGCACAGGTTAAAATGCTTTTAAATGCATGTTGTCTCCCTAGACCTCTGGTTGAGCACACCCACTGAGCTATCAGCAGGGACCTGCTTGGCTGAGATTTCTCAAGACTTCTCTAGAGCATTTTTTCCTTACACATTTCCTCCACAGGGGACTAACAAACAGATCAGAGGCAGACAGTTGTTAGCTATTGTGAATTTCTTTTGTCAGTTGACATTTCAATGTGTCTTCCTTTCTGTCACTGTGCATTATGCTTGCCTTATGTTGAGGATTCCCAGAGGCAATAGATTGTTTGTATATATATCTGTTTATGTATATGTATATATATATATATATATGCATATATGCATATGTGTGTATATATCCACAAAAACACATGTGCGTTTATGACTCCATCTTGTCCTGTTACTCTAAATTATCTAAATTTGTTATATATATGTGTAATTTTCTTGATGATAACATAACTGGTCATAGCACAACCTCCCAAAACACATTTAGTGCTTGGAATTTCAGGAAGAGAGGAAAAAAATTAGTCAACTTGGAGATTACTTAGTATTGTTACCTGTCCTTACAAGTTTTAATACTTGTAAACAGTGAATAATAATAGCTCCTACGTAATGTGGTTGCTTTGAAGATTCAATCCTTAGATATTGGTGGCTCCTTTAATGTACAAATTTCTAGGTGTTTGGGTTAGATTGGTGAATAATGCAGATGAAGATCCATGCTTTTGTGAAACTTATATTCCAGGAGCAAGGGACAAAAAATAAATAATAAAATTGTTTTAGTAATATTTTTCTGTATAATAAATTCCCCTGAAATAATGTTGTGGCTTAAAATAATGACATTCAAAAAGACAAGTGATGGCAAGAATGTAGAGAAACTTAAACACTCATACATTGCTAATGGGAATGTAACATGATGCAGTCACTTTGGAAAACAGTTTAGAAGTTTCTTAAAATGTTGAGCATCAATGACCACATGACCCAACAGTTCCACTCCTAGGTTATCTACCAAAGAGAATGAAAACACATGTCCATAAAAAGACATGTAAATGAATGCTCAAAGCAGCGTCATCCTGTGGTAGCCAAAGAAAAGAAATAATCCAAATATTCATTAACTGGTGAATGGGTAAAAGAAATGTGGTATATCCATACAATGTAGTGCTACTCAACAATAAAAAGCAGTGAAGTACTGATACATACTACAACATGGATGAACCTCAAAAGCATTAAGCTAAATAATAGAATTCAAATGCAAAATACAGAATATTATCTGATTTTATTTATTTGAAATGTCCACAAAATGCAAGTCTATAGAGATAGAAAGTAGGTCAGTGGTTGCCTGAGGCGGAGGGTGGGGATGGGAAATGACTGCAAATGGGGATGACGGATCTTTTTGATGTGTTGGAAATGTTCTAAAATTGGACTGTTGTGATGGTTTCACAAGTCTGTAAATTTATTACAAATCATTTAATCACACTTAAAAGCAAATAGAAAGCCCATAATATTGACTGGATTGAGGAAACTAAAATTCAGGCAGGATTTGGCAGGGAGTCTTCTCTGCTCCAGTTGGCATTATCTGGGGCAGCTTGAAAGGTGGGATTGGAATAATCTTGGCTTTCTAGGGCATCTCTCTGACTCTGAATACTCTCTCTGTGCAGTCTTTTCAGTGTGGTGATTTCAGGGTAGCTGGGTTTAGGGTTCTTAAGTTGCCTGCCCCTAGAGAAAGAGAGACAACAGGAAGTTATATTACCTTTTATGACCTTCCTGCAGGAGGCATTCCACTGTATTCTATTAACTAAAAGTCAAGTAGTATATACATATAATGGAATATTAATCTGCCTTAAAAAAGGAGGAATCCTGCCATATGCAGCAACGTGGATGAACCTTAAGGACATTGTACTAAGTAAAATAAGTGAGTCACAGAAGGACAAATGCTGCGTGATTCCACTTACATGAGGTATCTAGAATAGTCAAACTCATAGAAGCAGAGAGTAGAATGGTAGCTGCCAGGAATAGGGGAGAGGGTAGGAGAGGAGGAAGTAAAGGATGTTGCTCTTCAAAAGCATACAATGTTAGTTATGCAGGATGAATAGTTCTAGAGATATGCTGTACAACATCATGTCTATGGTTACTACTGTATTATACCCTTAAAAACTTGTTAAGAGGGTAGATATCATGTTAAATGTTTTTACTAAAATAAAAAAACCAAAAATAAAAAAATTTGAATAGTTTTAGACATAGTTTACCAGACATTCTTTTAGGTTCTAGCTACTTGGTTTCTATAGTGAAACAGAACAGTTGCAAATCCTTGTTCTCTTGGAGCTTACATTCTGGTTGGGGGAACAGACAATAAATTGTAAGTATATAGAAAAAAAAGTATAATTGGCTTTTGAGTCTCCTTCATCAATCAACAAGGAGTTGTTGATAAAAGACACTGATTTAATTGTCCAGCATGGGTTTAGGGGAAGCAGGTGAAGCTCATTTAAAAAAAGAATACTGACAGTTGCCAGCATGTTTGAACATGACCTTTTTTGGCAAGAAGTATCACTTTCAATGATACATCCAGTAACTCACTGGATCTGCTTATAGTCAGAATATAGCCTATACTTCTTCAAGGTCAAGCTCAACTGTTAAGTTCCCTATGAAGCTTTTTCTGAATTCTTCTGAATGTTGAAAATTTTCTCTGAACTGCTAAGGCACCATCCTGGTCTCTTTATTACAATTCTTACTTATCCACCTGCATCCCTTCACTCAACTTTAAACTCAATGGTAATAGACATTCTCTTGCTACAGAGAGTAGTACTTTAGACAGACTTGGCACTCAATAACACTTGAATTAAAGAGAAAGCAATGAAATACTTATTTTGTTAGAAAAAGATTTTGAGGTCATATCAGAGTAACTTAGGTTTCTACAATGCTTAGTTGAGCTTTAAAGAGCTTTGGAAAAAGGAAGTTGAAGTGAACAACTGTATTCTCAGCTAGCTAGCTGTTCCCGAAATATTTTATGCCTATGGGGGAAAAAAGGGGTAATAAATGCAGTCAAAAATTAAATTGGGAGCTGATTAACTACATTCTACTGATTTAGTAACTGAGAACCAGACATTTTTGCAATATTGCTGCTTGTAGACTGTGAGTCGTCATCTCTTAACTTCATGAGTTTTCAAAGGTTGGTTCTATGTATCAATAGCAATTTACTAATAATGTTATTTCAGTTCGTTAGATGGTTTTTCTATTTTTAAAATTAATTAACTAGCTGTTTTGTACTTGTTGAAGCCCAGGCTGAGCTACCCATTATTGCTTATCATGTCAAATAGTGAAATTCATGAAACTCCAAAATAACTCAGTCATTTGGAATTCCAGGCTATCTACATTCCTAAACAGATTATTAGACATACACAGATTTCTGCCTACCACCATTCTTTAAGTTTGAAAGTAAACTTACTGTGCATGGGAAGAGATGGGTCTGATTTGTATATTTTTCCTATGAATTAGGTATAGCCTTGGTTTAAAATTTACCTTAAGGCATTAGATAGATAGATAGATAGATACCCATACATACACACAAATTTTTATTAGGCAGTTTGCAAAATATCTATGTTTTCCCTCACCAAAGAAAATTAGAAGAATTCAGATACTTAAAATTTTGAATAGGCTAGATAGTAGAAATCAAATTGTTCAAGATAAAAAAATGCCAGCCAAAAAAATATTGTATCCCTCACAATCTATAAAGTGAAAAAAAATCCCACCCACACACAACAAAATAGATGAACATAATTATAGATACATTAAAATTAATGTAACCTATATTACAGTGTACTTCTGGGTAGAGGTTCACTATTGAGTATAAAGTTATTCTGATGCTATGCTATCCTAAACTTCAGTGGTTAACTCAGGTTGCAAAATCTTCTATCGTGTTCTACATAGAATTCCACAGTGCATTTCCAGCATACAATGAGCTCATGCAAAATGTTTATTGACTTTTGCTCATTCTACTCTACATTTTACAATTTACTTCTGTTTTCATTAAGTTTCTCTGGACATTTTGTAGATGGTTAATTATAAGTTCCTTGAAGATCAAGAACAGTATACTTATGGCAATAAATGGAAGTCATTACCTATTTTGTTGAGGCAAACAAATTTAATTGACTTCCTAAAAACTTTTCTAAAATTCACATACTATGGGCCAGACATTATATGGAATGTTAGAGATACAAAGATTAATTTAAAAAAAGACACTTGGTTGTTGCTCTCAAGGAACTCATTAATTCCATTCATACTATACTGTTCCATTAGGACCAGTCTATTTTATGGGATCTTTTAAAACAATATTTTTTCCTGAGCTTCTGGCCAACTCCAGGACAGCCCAGGAAGTCTTTACTTTTCTATTGAGATCACTGTTGGCGAACTTATTGAGTATTTCACACAGACATTCAGCAATTAACCAGGAGATGAGCCCAGTTGTTCTTAGGTGAGGCTATAGCTTGTTTAAATACAGACATGAAAGCATTAGTTTCTTTTGAACCTCCTTTCCTTCCTGCATGCTACTTCCTGCTCAGTAGCATTGTCTTGAAATGACATTCCTTCACAGTAGAGTGATTAGGCAGACTATATCAGGCTCCCGGAGAGAGCAATCACAACAATACTGCATTCATCGGTTTCCCTTTATGTTCCATGTTAAAAGACCATCAGCTTAAAAATGGATTTCTCCTTTGTCTTGTTGCTGTGGTGCTGAGCAACTGGAAGCTGTGTAATTGGCATCCATGGAAACCAAAGTTTTGTTCAATCCAGAGAAATGCCAGAAAATATTTATTGTTGTATTGAAAGGCACTGACATCTTATATTTTCAATTCAATAGGTTATAGCTCGACTAAAGAATGAAAGGGATAAGAAAAGCCTAATTACCAAAATGTAAATCATTTCTTTTTTCTAATTCTGTATATTGCTCAGACAAGACAAATGATCCTTCAAATATTTCAAACATTCCTGACGTTATCATTAAAATTATTTATGATTGTTGCCCAGCATTGGAAGTGAGGCTAGCTTTAAATTAAGTGTCTTGATTACTAAATGGAGTTCTTTCACTATTGTGTAAAATTCAACGTGGAATAGGAGGCATAAATATGTAAATGATGCATTATTTTACAGCTACAATTAGATGGTACATAAAGGCATAGTGAACTGGCAAAATCATTAAGTTAAAGTCACATGATTTTAACACTTGTGTCATAATGTTAGGGGAAGGATTTGTATTATAGGCTTGATTACATATCATTGAATAAGTTATCCTTTTCTCCTAAATGTCGTTTTTATAATTTTTCATTGCATGATATTCAGCACTAAAAATCCATTATTTTGTTTTCACATTTGGCCTTGAGAGGTTTTTGTTTTGTTTGGTCATTATTGACTTAAAAGAGGAAGTAAAAAGGGAATGAATTTTTCAAAATTCTTCCTTGTTTATGTTTTCTTGAACATATTGTTAAGTTGATGTATTAGCACCTTTCTGTATTAGCACCTTGATCTAAGTAGCCAGGCAACCATCTATTATTAATTTCTTAATATGTACACCTTGCTCCAAAATTTCTGACTTCTCTAGCAATAGTGAAGTATTAATGACAAGCAAAGCAAAGAGAAATCATTTAAGAAATAATGTTAAGAGAAAAATGTATCAAAAAACTTGGATGAATTGATTATTATAACTTAGCCCTAAAGGTTTATTCATCAAAATTAAGAGGAAAATATGATGATATGTATTAAAATTCATCTATCAAGGTGTGGCCAGCAGTCTCTAAGGTGATCTCCACTTAAGCATGGCCTGGACTAGTAACTTGCTTCTAACCAATAGAATATAACAAAGATGATGGGATGTCATTTCCATACTTTGGCTGTACAAAATTGTGACTTCTATTTTGGTGGCTGGCAAGCTTTCTCTCTCTCGCTGGATTTGATAAAGTAAGTTGCCATGTTGAAGAGGCTCATATGACAAGAACTTTAGGGCAGACTCCAGGCAATATCCAGCAAGGAACTGAGGCCCTCTGTCTAACAACCCTTAAGGACCTGAATCCTGCCAAACAACCATGTCAGCAAATGTCAAAGGGTATCCTTCCTCCCATTGAGCCTTCAGATGAGGCATCAGTCCTGGCCAACACCTGGACTGCAGATTCATGAGAGACCATGAAGCATAAGGGAACCATGAAGCTAAGCTGTAGCTGGATGCATGATCCACAGACATTGACAGGTAATAAATGTATGTTTTTTTAATTCACTAATTTTATGATAATTTATATACCACTAGATAACAAATACGCAAGTTGAATTATTTTCTGAAACTAACACTTCCTATAGATCTATATGCAGGGATTCCTGTACAACATGAACTCTTTGTAGACAAATTAGTCGGAGTTACAGAAATATGATTTAGTGAATATTTTCTATGAACCTTCTATTAATATAAAAGCTAGGTTCATACAACTGGACTTTAACTCAACTAAAACTTCAGCTCTTTAAAAGAGTTTTTAAGGGGGTGAAAATTCAAGATAATAAAGGCAATAGAGGCTACTATCTCATGAGCCAATCTAATATAGTGGTGGTACTTGAAGAACCCAGAGGAATGAGCAGTCATTATGTCTTTTAGGTTGACTTTCTAAAATGAGACATGTCAAATGAGCTCTTTTCAAATGTTGGGCTATAGTAAATTCTTGATCCTCTCAGGAGTGTTGCAGCGCAGTTATTCTGTATTGTCAATTAAGGTGCACCCATATGCTTTATATATGTAGCATACAAGCAGAAAGACCGGCATTCTCATTTGAAAATTCAGAAACCTGGCTCCAGTTCTGGTCTTGACGGAGAGCCATTTGATTCTTATTTGGAGGAAGTGCTGCCAGGGTGTTTGTGGATAGAATGTTTTTTCCAAAGAAAAATTTTTTTGAATTTGCTTAAGTATTTTGCCAAGGACTCTGAGATCCTAGATATCTGTGTCATTTGTTTGGAGGAAGAAGTTTTCACCTGAATAAAATATTAAGGGAAGTCATTAACTAATTGGTTAGAGATCTAAAAGGACCTCATTTTATTATATCATTCAGGACATTTGTTTTCAACAAGAACTTAAGCTTGGTGCCCATGGCGGGAAGTGTTAGCTGTAAATTGTAGCCTTAAGGAATTGAATGATTAGACTTGTTGGATAAAGGTATTTAGAACTCAGTAATGTATTTCTGCATTTGAAGAAGACTGCTGAACTCTTCTTATTTTAACATTTGATTTTTATTTATACATTTTTTCTTTCTTGAAAGAAGATCATATGATTAGTTCAATAAAATACTAAAATTTTTTGCCAAACCACTTCCATTGAAGCATTGCCATGACCAAAAAGGCTGGCTCTGGAATTAAACTTTTTGGGTTTGATTGTGTCACATGCTTGCTGTGTGAACCTGGATGAGTTATCTGACTTCTCTGTGACTTTTCTTCTCTGTATCATGTTGATAATACTTGTTTCAGAGTCTGTTGTGAAGATTAAATAAGCTAATATATTCAGTCTTAAGTCTCGTGCACATTAAGCCTTCCATAATTATGAAATATTAAACACTAAGCTAGTCAATACCATTATTTTTTCTGATCACAGATCTATTAGAAGTTTTCTTGTTTATTAAGGCCACTCACTATTTGTTATAACAAAGTCCTGTTAGCAGAGTAGCAAAAGATGTTTCCCTTTGCAATAAGATCAAAATCCTTTTCCGTGGTGGCGAAGAGCTACACTAAGTTGAACTGTAGTTTTTCTGTAGTGACTCTTGAGACGGTTTCTTGCTGTCAAAGTGTCTGTGGTAGTCATCAGTACTGTCCACCAATACTCTGGTTCTCCTCATTCCAGGCAGAATTGTACCTTAACACCCCCTGGAAGGTAGGTATGACCATGAGATTTGCCCTTAATACAATTTGCCTGGATCTCCTTTTCCTTCCCCTCCTATGTTCTAGCAATGTTTTTGAGGATGAACCCTCCACCAGCTTGCTTCACAGAGTAGGGGAGATCAAGCAAAATTAGGACTTTGTCTTTAAGAAAATAGAGAATCCATTAAAAAGATATAGAATAATTAGTGACAGTCCTGTGTATAAGATGGACAAAAAATGAAGAAAGACAGGAAGATGTTTAACACTAGTCTATTCTAATATTTAAGGGAATGCTGAAAAAAGTTAGAGCAATGATGTAGGGAGAGTGATGAAATAGAAGCAAAATCTGTAAGATATTATAAAGACAGAATTGAAAATGATTCGAGGATTAAAAATAAAGGCTATTGAATTTGGTTGTCCAGTCTCATAGTTTTATACAGTACAGGAGCCTGAACATGCATCGATCTAGCTTCTAAACCAAAATGTTTTTTACTACCTAAATTTCCAATGCATACTTCTCCAGGTGTTTTACTTGGCTCTTCTGAACAAGTAATTTCTGATAAATACTGATTAATTGAGAGTGGTATCTGTGTTTTAGATTTTTGAGCTTCCACTATATTACTAAGGTTCTGTATAATTTTTTTTTCTTTTCCTGATAGCTATATGATAATAGCTGCAATTTTGCATTAAGTTTAGTGTTTTTCCAACTTGTATATATTTTTATTTCCTCTATGCACAGAGGAAATTTCCTCTATGAATTTGGGGGCAGCTAATATATCTCAAAAATAGTCATTTTTTCAAAAGCCAGGCCTGAGAATAACTCCATCTTCTTTCAGGGATAATTTTGTTTTAGCTGAGATACCTACCTTTGAGAGAATCTGGCACATTCATTGCCTCCTTAGCTTCTACTGGTTGGTATGTGTAAAGGGGCAACTCTGCCGGCTGACCCTTTACATTCAGAAACATTTTCTGAGTTTTATTAGACATTTGATGTCATTTACATCTGATCTTTCAGTGACAATGTGTTCAGAGGTCACTTGGGAATAGTTAAGCACTTAGAAATCACAGATTTATTTTTAATGTCAACTAAAACCAACTAAAACCATTTTAAAAAAATAATCACATTTCAAAGGATAGTTAAAATTACCTATTATCACATCTTATCCTAAGATTTAAGTCTGTTGAATACACTCAGTTAATATTTTTACTGAAATTTTTGTTCTCCACTAACACAATGTCTCCAGCTACTGCATTACATGTACACCATCAGAAGCAAACCACAGTTAGTTGCTAAACTTGAAGAAGATTACTTAAGAATAAAGCAAGAAAGAAAAATGGTAGAAGGGAGATTAGTAAATTATCTTTATAAGAAGATTATTGTTTTTGAAGGAGATGGGTAAGTAGGTGACTGGTTAGCCAACACCAGAATGTTTCTTTGCTGTTTTTTTAAACAGACATTGATAATCTAAGTTTGTTCCATCTAGGGAAGTTTATTTTAACAGAGGAATATTGAATGAATATGAGTCAAGTGATATTAATACTTCCTAGGAAATACAATTTAAAAGAAGAAGCCTAAGAAAAATTTAAGACAGTCATATCAACTCGATATAACTCAGCCATATTTTTTTTTTCTGGGCTACAAACTTACAGTAGTAGGAAAGAAACTGTGTTGATATAGGAATCCTTAGAGTTATTTCTTTATTTATATATTGCTATATACATGAGTTCACTTCTTTTTAAAAGAGATTTCAGTTATTGCCAGCCAAGGCTCTTCATTTAAGCTTTTGAAAATAATGAGGTGGTTTAATTAAGAAACATCAGCATCAGTATGATCATTTAAAAATCCAACATTATAATCTTCAAAGTAAGCATTATCTGATAAAGCCAAACTACCCAAACTATGTGATTGTTGCCGAAGCTTGTGGTTTTTCTCACCTGTGGAAACTTTAGGAGGAAAAATGGTTAATAAAATAATGGATAATAATTTTTAAATATAATTTTCTTTTTCCTTTCTTATTTTTTTGTTTGACTCTTGATAAGGTCTTCCATAAATGAGTTATTATGGGAATAAATAACTAGGGTGAAGGAACAACAGCTTGTCATAGATTAAAAACTGGTTATACTTCCAGAAAGGAGTATCCTCTATTTGAACAGAGGAAGGTTAATGGGAAGATGCCCTGGCACTGCGATAGGAAGCAGTGCTGCTTGATGTATGTATTAATAACTTTAAAGAGGAAGTTGCTGGACTCTAACAGTCTCTCTAAAGAATTGAGACCTGGACTCTTGACAATTCAGTCCACGATTTCCTGTGCAAACTTGTCAGCTTATCCATATTTTCCTCTGCTTGGAAGAAAAGTTCCTAAGTTATCTCTGTTTGCCTCAATTTTAACTGCTGCAACATTATTGCTTCTAGAGGATTGCTATCTACTTCTCTTTGACACAGAGGGTACTTAAGCATCAGATAAAAATGCCATATCTGTTATCAAGTGTAAGACCCTGAGTAGCCACTTTTTTATGATGGAGTTTTGGAAAGAGCTCCATAAACCAGTAATATTTTGAGAGGAAAAAAGTTTAGCAGGGATGAGGTTTAAGATTTTGTTTTCACTAATCAAACACACACATGCATACCTACACATACACTCACTCCTATAATAGGCTTTTTTTTTTGTCATGGGAAGTAGGTTAATGTAACTAAAACAAAAATAAGAATATCATAGAAGAACTTATTTTGATTATGAACATCCATATGCAAACAAACGTATGATAACCTTGTCCAGGTGACATTTGATTTCACTGAGTTTTTTCAAATATTACTATGGATCGTCAGGAAGAAATCAATTAGTAGTCTATGTCCTTAGTATCCTGTCTACGATGTTGCCATCAAGAATAATTATTTGAGTGTTTCAAGTAACCAGTCATAGCCATTATCTTGTTGGAGCAACCTGGTGCATTTAGGGTAGGCATGGTGTGTGTCTGTGTATATGTTTATGTATGTTTGCTGGGGAGGTGGTAGAGATAGACAACAGCAGGTATGGACATTTTCAGAACTGAGGTGAGAGGAGAGTGGGTGGGATGAAACCAAAGGAGTCATAGGGTTGCATTTGTAAAGCTAAAAAGTAGAATCCAAGGGGATTCTTCAATAAAACAACACAACATCTGGTGGCTTGCCATTGGCTAGGGATGCAGAAGCTGAATTGCTAGGTGGGAGGAAATCCTGGCAAACTTCTGGGCACACTGGGAAGGTAGCTTTATTTAAAGGATTATGGAAAGAGGTGGTAATCAAGAAAGACGCAGGTGCTGTATCCATCCATGGAAAGTGTGCAAAATAACTGAGCACAGTGATTTTTGTTCTACAATGAGGGCTTTAGAAATACTTTTGTATATTAACTTCCATACTCTAAAATCCTAGCCCAAGAGATGATGCTAAATTTTGTGATGGTCTGGTGCCTAGTAAATCTCTACCTCATTTCCTAATCCTGTGCTTCCTTCAGTCCATTACTGAGGAAATGGCACTCCTTCTGTCTCTTGATGTTCCTCAGCATGTTGCTGATTTGAGCTTCTTCATTGGCTGCTCCTTGCCTTGAAACACTTATTCCCCAGATATTCACATGGCTAGTTATTAATACTTCCCCTCATGACCATCTCTCACTCAAATATTTTCTCTGATCATCCTTTCAAAATAGCATGGGTCACTCTTTATATTGGGAATAATATGAACTCTATAAGGGGAGGGCTTTGTTTGTTTTATTCCCTACTGAACCCCCAGCACCTCAAAATAGTGGTTGGATCATACTAGGCACTCAGAAATATGTGAAAACATGAAAATTGTTACATATTATTATTAGCTGATGCTCCGGCTGTGGACTAAAGACAAGAGGACTTCCTCAGTCAATACTCAGTGAAATGTGGTATTTCCTTAGTGACTCTAGCTGAGGAAATAACAAGGAAAGACCAGATTTTCTTTTTTCTCCTTCCCTACTCTCCCCAACTCCCACTTCTTGCTCTCCATTCCCCATTTCTGATTAGCCGCAAATTCATTTTGGTTTATTTAGCCAAGTGAATCATTCACAAAGCAGCATTTATTCACAACCCTGCTAATTTTACTGTCTCATACCTACTTTTAAATAAATTCTAGCAGTGGCACAATTTCAGCAAATCCTTGAATACACTTTCTTCTTCTGCATCTTTGACATTTGCCAGTCATCTCTCCTTCAGCATTCTGCCAGTTCATGACCTTGAAATCATTATTGTCCTATCTTCAGCAGACGCCAGCTCATTCATTACAGTTTCTCTGCCCCATAGGCGATCTGACTTGGTGAAGTTTCAAATGGGGAAGTTTCTCTAATGAACATGATTTAAATTACAAGGTCCTATTAATTTGATACTGTACCTAGAAGAAAAATGAAGTCTTTCCTAAATTTTTAGGGCTGACCAAAGCTGAAAACATTTGGCCTATTTCAAAGAGTACCCACCTCCTGCCATCCAATTTCACTAGCATAATTGAGTTTCAGGAACACTTGCAGTGCTGTTTGGAAGCCCATGGGTAAGAAGCAAGATGGATGAATCATTAGGGTAAGAGTAGGTGACTGGTGAAAGAACAGCTACCACCTATCAAGTTGACTATAGCCAATATCTGCCACTGAGCACTTGAACACGTTCCCCCACTTTTTATAGGGTTGCTGCTTGATAAATAAATTCCTCTGTCAACCTTCTGATCAGACATGCAATGTGTAGGGCTGGAGAAATGCCATAGAAATGCCATTTATTTTCTCAATTGTGTCTTACGACCCCAAAGTAGATTTGATTTCTAAGACTTACCACCTTATGAGAATTGTACCTACTTTCTGACCTTTGGTGAAAGCAAAACTGCTTAGTTTGAATAATTATTGGAAATAGTTCCTTTATATTAAAATAGTCACATAACTTATTCAAAGTAGGATGCTTTTAAAAATAAAAGAGACCTCTAAAAATAATTACAATTATACATATGAATATTTAACTAAAATTGGTTTTATTTTATTAATACTCATAAAAAGTCTCAAAATTATCCAATAAAACAAAATTCTCTATAAAAATTAAAGTAACATATCAATGTACATTAAAGGAAATAAAAAGTTCTTCATATCAATGATCTGAACATTAAAAAACCCAACAATAATTGTTCTTGTTATGTATTCATGTACTTTGTTCAGTCTTTTAAAGTTTTGTCTCTTTCTCTTAATGCATCATTAATATTTTCCTGAAGAATAAATTTTCTACTATAGGATATTTTTAAAATTAAATTGACTGCAATAATTTTCAAAGTTGCATTTATCATTAACACGTTTGATAATGACATCTTTAATTGTTTTCTCATGTTTTCAATAGAGGAAAACATTTCTCTATAGATACTAATATACCTAATAAGATCAAATTCTACTAAATGGAGAATATTTTTAGTATTCTTTTATTTCAAAATATGAAAATATATCTGCATAAATATTTCTATAGATATGGTTTTCTTTACTCCATTCAAGGTATCTTGCTTTGAAAATTATTTTTAAAGTCAATTTTTTTCAAATAAATTGTCAAATTCTTATTTTATTTTATTTTTTTGAGATAGGGTCTCGCCCTGTTGCCCAGACTGCAGTGTTGTATTGCGATCTTAGCTCACTGTAATCTCCAACTCCTGCACTCAAGCAATTCTCCCTGCATTAGCCTCCCAAGTAGCTAGGACTAAAGGTGCACACCACCATGCCAAGCTAACTTTAAAAAATTTTTTTTATAGAGATGGAGTCTTGCTATGTTGCCCAGGCTGGTCTTGAACTCCTGGCCTCAAGTGATGCTCGCACCTCAGCCTCCCAAAAATGTCAAGATTACAGGCATGAGCCACTGTGCTTGGCCAGAATTCTTAATTTTAATATCATGTTGATTCAGAATATAAATGCTTTCAATCAAAATAGAATCTCTATATAAATGTTTTCCCTAGAATTTAAGATATTCCAATGTTTAATTATAGAATTAAAAATATTAAGTTTTATACCATTTAAAATGTTATCATATAATTTTTAAGATTTCCTCCCTTGCTTTGAGATAAATTTCAATATCTTCCTGTTTGCAAGAAAGCTTCACTATCAATATTTACAAATCGCTAAATGCTTCAAAAGCTTGTGTGTATGAGTCTGTGTGTTCAATCTATTAAAATACTTTGATTAAAAATTTACAACTGATACTAGACAAAAGGAAACTTAAGTTTAGAGAACTCTTTAATAAAAGGTTTACCCTATATAGCATTGGTCCCCAACCTTTTTGGCACCAGGGACTGGTTACATGAAAGACAATTTTTCCACGGGATTTGCGGGGCGGTGATGCAAGTGATCGGGAGCTGCTGTAGGTACAGATGAAGCTTCGCTCACTTGCTGCTCACCACCTGCTGTGTCACCCACCCCATTTCCTAAGTTTCATGGAAGACAATTTTTCCATGGCTGAGGGTGGGGGTGGTTTGGGGAGGACAGGGAGGGCGGTGGAGCTCTGTGGCCTGGTCCCTAACAGGCCATGGACCAGTCCACAGTACTGGTCCACAGTCCACAGTACTGGTCCATGGCCGGGAACTTGGGGACCACAGCTATATAGGACATTTTAGTTTCAACTGTACTTCTTTAAAGAGCAAATTAAAAAAAAAATTGTGCTGAGTAATCAAGGGAGAAAGTACCATCACACAAGATAGATTTGTATTAAATCTTAGCTCTTTCATAAAATTTTATATTTTATTTACGCTAAACACTTATGCACATTTGTAAATTTTTGACAACTATAGCTTCTATTTCAATTTGTAGAATAGCCCTGCTTGCTCATCAACCATTTTGAATTATATGTCCATCATAATCAATTTTAAATACATTTCTTCTTTATCAATTTCTTAATGTATTGGTTAGCTATTACTACATAGCAAATCACCCCAATACTTCATGGCATAAAACAACTTTGTTATGTGCCCAGGTTCTCTGTGTCAGGAATTTGGACAGGGCACAGCAATATGACTTGTTTCTGCCCCACAATGTTAGGGCCTTAGCTAGAAAGACTTAAAGATTTGAAATAACCCAATAGCTAGGGGCTACATCTATCTAGATGAGTTGTCCCTCATATAGTGGATGAAGCTGATTGTCAGGACCTCTGCTGAGCTGTTTCCTGGAACATCTACATGTCACTTCAACAAGTGGTCTCCTTGAATAGGCTTGAAAACATTTGGGTTTTCTAACAGCATGGAAGATAACAGGAGTGGGTGTCCCAAGGGAATGAGGCAGAAATGCATGGCATTTTGGTCATCTAGACTTGGAAGTCATATAACAACACCTGCCATACTGTATTAGGACATTAACAAGTGTTTTCCCACATTTAAGACAGGGGTCTAGACCCTAACCAATTTATAGAGTGAATGCCAAAGTCATATTATGAGAAGAACATGTGAGAGGGAGATATTGTTGCATATATTATTTGACATAAAATATAAACTGTCACACTTAATAAAAATGTTTTTTCTTGACTATGCTCCTTTAAAATCTGTATTTATATTATAATAATAGTTTTATTTTTACTACTAAACTTTTTAACTACATTTTCAGAAGCATTGACAACAACATCAGATCTTTCACCTTTAGGAGAACGAATTTTGAAAAGTTTTATGTTGGTTTCATAAATTGGATTAAAAAAATCAAACCATTATTGGAATTGATGGATTTATATTTAAAGTATCTGAGGCATTGAAGTAAAACTTATATTATTGAACTGTTCAGAAAGTGCATTTTCTGTTCTCAAAGTGCATTGGCAGAAATTTATTGACTTTTCATTTGTGTATAAGAAATCTTGGAATTAAAAATTAGCAAAATAAATTTAAACAAATAGTTATTTGACTTAAATGAAAATCCATGCATCACAGGGTGCTAGGTAGCACCTTTCCAGCTACATATTTTAAATTTTTATCTTGCAGCACATTTTTTTTAAAAAAAATACTGTTAATTTTTGAGGTAGATGCTGATATTTCTTCTGCATATTTGTATTTTTGTGTTTTTTTTTCCTTTTATTTCATCATATAATGGGGGTACAAATATTG
>VBSM01001265.1:8535448-8602501 GCA_008086735.1 Cheirogaleus medius | reverse complement strand
CCTTGAGCCTATTCATTAGGTTTTCAGTATCTAAGCTTTCTGTTTTTTGGATGGAAGTGTTAATTGCTATTAGTTTTCCTCTCAAGTAAGCTTTTGATGTATCCCACAGGTTTTGGTAAGAAGTCTCACCGTTATCATTTTGTTTGAAGAAATTCTAGATGGCATCAGTCATATCACTGTTGTTCCTATGATGCAAAGTAAATGTTGATAAATATTTTCTGTAAGCTAAGCATTTATCATCACTTTTCTTGAAACAAAGAAACTTAGTCTTTAATTTTTCATTTACAAAAGGATTTTCTTTATTTTTTGGCTCACTGCCAATGGAAGGGCATATTACATACTCACAAATCATTGTCAAACAATCAAATAGTATTTGATGTATAGCATTTAATACATGACAGAACGATTGTAGTGAGAATGTTCAGACCACTGTCTACAGTTGTACCGCTCAGCCTCTGTCTCCTGGCCATGCTTCATGTATACCTAACCAATAATTTCCCATGTTTCCCACTGGCCCCATTGGTATGTAACCTGGAAGCCTGGTACATCTCATAGTCCGCAGCAAGAGCCACAGGACAACTATGTGGAGTACCAAGTTCCTAGTAGGGAAATCAAATACTTTTCCACCCCTATCTGGGATCAGAAAGAGTAAGCTGACTCTCCTTACTTGTATCTGAACATACTTTGATTTATCAGCGAGCGCCCAGTGTGCTTTCTGTGAAAGGGATGGGTTAGTAAGGAAAGCATCTGGTATATGAAAGATGTATTATCTATGGTCTCTTTTCAGATTTAACCATGTGGTAAAATGAGAACTATATTTAATGCACATGTGATTCATATTCTATTAGATGACAGAAGCTGCAAATGCAAAATTAGGTTATGATAATCATCCTGGCTTAATTTAATGCAATTATTATTACTGATAATTTACTAAAATTGAGGGAAAATCTTGTACACATGCTAATCTGGATGGGGTGCTATGGCAATATAAATATATCGTGAGTGAACCCTGATAAAACTTAGGGTCCCCATATGTTTTTATCCAAGTTGGACTTTTATAGGGCATCTTTTGACTTCTATTGCTCTCCAGAGAGTGTTAGGTTGAACAATAGTAAAATTCAGTTGTTTTGTAATTTATTAGCTATGCTATTTCAAGAAAATTATTTGCACTTTAAATCTGTTTTTTTTTTCTATTTATAATGAAGTTCATAATACCTAATTCTCAGAAACATTGTAAGGATGTTAGGAAAAGCTTATAAGTGCCTTGCATAAAATAAATCACTCAAGTTATGATGGATTTCTTAAACTACCTATTATATTATTAACATCAACAATATTATAACATATAAAAATATGTGCAGTTATACTTTTTATAGCTTTGAAGAAATGTGTATAAATGTATAATGGAGAGAATATTGAAATAAGGAACGTTAAACTGTTTGAGAGTGGAATTGGTTCTTTGGTGGGCAAGTTGGTAATGCGAATCAAAATCTTTAGGCTTATACATAGTATTTAACTCTATGATTGTCACATTTTTTTTGTTTATTCAGAAGTAATAAGCATACATATGGCAAAGAATAGAGCTGCAAAGTTGTTCATTATACTGCTATTTAGACGGCAAGAAATTGGAAGCAATGTAAGTGTCCAAATATAAAGGCTAGCTTTAACAAATCACAGCACAAAAATATAATGCAGTAATATAAAGCAATTAAAAATGATGTGGTTGGAATTTAATAACATGCAAATATATTCATATCTTCATCAATATAACAGCTTCCAAAACTGTATGTATTATTGATTTCCAACATAGTTTTAGAATGTTTTAACTCAAATACACACACACACTCACACATACAAAAAGATTGTGAGTCTCTAAACCAAATTGCTAGCAGTGATTATTTCTCAATAGTAAAATTTCAGAAATAACATTTCAGGTTATTATTAATTGCACATAACCAAAAAAAATTGAAATAGGTTTTAAAATAAAAGTAATGTATTGGTTTATAAAGTAGAAAACCTCAGAGTAGAGTGCCCTTCTGCACAGTTGCTTCAAGGTGCAAGTTCTGGTTCTCTGAGATTTTCCCAGTTCTGCTTTCTCACCTGTGTTATGTCCTTCCTCATCTTCAATTTGGCTTGCTTCCTGAAGCACAATGGCACCTGTTGTTCTAGCCCACACATTTGCACACCAAACAATGCATTTTAGCATAGCTGTGGCCTTAAAAAAATAGTCTTGAACTGGCATGTTTAAGTTCTTGGTCCTCATTTGATTTGACCAACTAGAGTCAGTAAGTACAGTCAGAGAGACACCTTGAACTGATTAAGTTAGGTTGATTAGGTGTTGCTGCCCATCCCTGGGCCAATAATCATGACAAAAGAAGCAGCAAGCTGATGTGCTTACTTCAGAGATCAACCCTGGAGAAGGAATGAGGTTAATCCCACACAAACTCTGTGGTTACTACAAAATGGGAAAGAGAAGGAACAACTGCTAGAGGAGATGACACATCTCTTTCCATATATACAGTTCTACAAATGAATACATATTCGATATAGTTATGATTTTTTTAAAAAACCTATCTTTTTAAATTGATTACTATAAAATCTTCATTAGGTAGAACTAAATTAACATAACCCTCAATGATTGGATTATTATTATTACTGTTATTGCTTAAGTTTTAGGATAAAGTAGTATATAGTAAGAAAACCATCCAAAAGCATAACTTTCAGGTTCTACTTTAGGAATAAGAACTGATCTGTCAGAATCTTCTGTACCTTCTTTATCTATGTTCACCTATGGACTTCAGGTTCCAAATGAAGACCATGAAATATTTCATTCAAGTGAATATAATTGAATTTTTCTTCAAATTGTTACCTAGGACAAAAAGGGACACTAGTCTTTTTAAGACACAATCTCATTAGAAAGGTATTGAAACCAGCCTGACCAAGAGCGAGACCCCGTCTCTAAAAAAAAAAAAAAAAAGAAAGGTATTGAAACAAAAAAGTGTGTTTTCACTAAATGCAACCCCACATCAATTACTCAGAAATCTCATTCTAAAGGCTTCAGGTGAATTCAGATGTAATTTTATATGGATCTTTTGAATGTTTTGCCACCATAATTTGCAGCCTCCTCTACATCTGTGTGTTCTTCAAGTGGGCAATGAGCTCAGTGGGGCAAAACAGAAAAATACTCATAGAGTAGGGCAGAAAATGGAGTTCTGGTCTCAATTATCCTACTCAACTACTTTTAGGCAAGTCACTTAAGAACTGTTGCCCACTATCTCCATGCTTTTAAATTGAGATTATTGAGCTAAATTTACCCTAAGTTCCTTTATAGTTTAAATTGGGGAATTTTATATAGGATTTTTCTGGATAAATAATAGAATCATGTTTCTCTTCACATTATGACCTTGCCCCAGAAATCAAAGTAAAAGTAAAACAGAGCTTTATTTTTAAAACAGTATTTTATTCACAGAGCCTCGTTCATTTTTCACTGCTGGATCTCTGAGTCTGTTTGCAAGGGGATGTTTAAAAAAATGAAACAAAGCATACTGCCTTGTCCATTTGATGTTCATATAACTGTTACACCTTTCACCTTTGTGAGCTTACCTTCTGTGTTAGTTTTTTTTCTCTTTCTTTTTCTCTTTTTGGACATCAGGTGGAGTGCATTGAATTAATCACAGTCCTTAGTTCAAGGTAAATTATTATAGTTTGTCTTAGCAAAACCCTTTTCTTGTTCTCTTTTTCAAATTATTCATATTTAACATCTAGGTCAGTCCTGTTTCCTCTAAAATATTCTTATATGTTTAATATGTATTGTATGTAAAATGTATTATTATTTTATTGTATATAATTTACAGAAAAGGAATTGTGTTTTAGATCTCATTTTGTTATTTTTAAACTTCAGTATTATGTTTTTAATATTTATTCATTTTACCATGTGTACTCCAATCTATTATATTACACAGTGTATCCACCATATTTTATGTACCACTCTCCTAGAGGAAACCCAGACTGCTTCTTATTCCTTATTACACCACTACATGTGATGTTGCAGTGAGTGTGCTCATACTTATTTTCTTATGAACCTGTGAGAATTTTAATGGGGCAAATCATCAGGGCCTGAATTGCTGGGATTGTTGCGGCAAGTGTTAACAGCAAGTGTAATAGCTCTTGATGGGGAAATCGTGGAGAGTCTGAGAACAGCCTTTATTCACCCATCAGGCTCAACCAACTTCTGATCTTCTGATCCCCTTCATTGTTCTCCTCCAGTTTTTATACCCTTGGTAGGACTCAAAAAGCGTCCAGTCAGCAACAAGTTTTAACATCTAATCAGCAACAAGTTTTAACATCCAATCAGCAACAAGCTTTAGCATCCAATCGGCAAAAACTTTAACATCCAATTAGCAACAGTGGGATTCAAAAAGTACCCAATCAGAATCACGCGAGCAGCACTGCTGGAGGATGGGAGCAGGCCTCCGAGCACCCAGGGTGGGTGGGACCAGAAGAGGCCCGGCCCCAGCAGCGCAGCACCCTCTCGCCTGGGCCTCCAGCCGCCCCACGCAGCACCGGCCCTGGCGGGATGTGGAGCCGCAGGGAGGCGGTGAGCAGCTGGGTCCTGCCGCTCAAGCGATCATCAATCATCAGTCATCCTGCCTCAGCCTCCTAGAGTGCCAGGATTACAGGATGAGCCACACCATGGCTGGCCAATTTTTGTCTCTTCACACAATGAAACCGCTAGGTTCTATTTGGGTTTCCTCTCCCTTCCATACAGCCTGGAATCTTCCTTCAGGCCAAGTAATAAGCTGAAACAATCGTAGAGTTCATTTTATTTCCCTTCCCTCGGTTATCACAGTCCTGTATGCCCATTGTCCCATTGTCCAACATTTTCAAGAATGTTAACCATTGATTAATATATCTGTCCAGTTTTCTAGTTGTTTAAGGCAGTAGGGTAAATTCATTTCCTGTAACCACACTGTGGCTATAAATTGAATTCCTTCCCTTTTATAGAGGAAATATCTATTACTTTTTTGGGGGGCAGGGGTTGCTTCTTTTTTCTCTTCAGGACTGTTTTTGTATCATGTTTTAAGGTTATGTCAAATATTTACAGGCACATTTTCTCCAGAATAATCCTTTTAAATATGCTCACTATGATAAGGACTTTGGCATCCTATTAACAAAGTAGATTTGGTTCACTCTCTGTAATGTGCTAGTTTTGCAAACCCAGAAGCTAAGTTCAATATTACTAGTTTTCTTTTTTTATTGTGTCAGAGAAATATAACATGGTTTTGTATCTAAAAGGAAAGAAAAAAAATGTAATGATATCACACAGATAATTAAGTGACCACAAAGCAAAGCTTGAAGAAATACAAACTATTTAATTGGTTTTTCAGTAAATCTCACAGGTTAGAAAAGTCACAAGGCAGAAAGAATTCTCCTGTCTTGTCTTTCCAAGTATTTAAACTTAATCAGATTTGGGTACTGTCAACTATAAACATATCATGTTCTTTAGGTGCACACAGAAAACAAACAAATAAACAAAAGCCCCACCAGTCCTATTTGTACAGTATCAATTTTCAAATGAACAAAAATACGAGCACAATCTTAACTACTCTATTCAGTAATTTATGGAGGATAAAATATTTTGGGTGTTAAATTTTTCATGCTACATTGAAAAGGAAGCAGTTGGTTAATACCTATACTGGTTTATTTTATATTCAGAACAAGTGTCCAAGACACTTAAGATAGATAGAAATATTTTGCTAAAACTAATTGCTATTTGAAAAATTTATAATCTATAAAATTCAGTCCAAAACTAGGTTGCTGTGTACTTTTGGCAACTTTGAGTTTAAAAAACACACTATATTAGATTATTTACTTTTTTCCCTTCCTCTTGGTTTTCTCGGCATGCAGGTTTTGCTGGAAAATTTAACGTTATTTTTTTTTATACAGGATATTTATAATGCCATATGAATAACATATGGCATTAAACAACATATGAATTTAAAAGAACATTTAGCTTAGCTGGATATATGAATTTGTCTAATCATTCAGCCAAATATCTGCATATCTATTCATATAAATTACCTGTGTTATTACATTTGTAGTTATTTTTAAAAGGAGTAAGAGAAGTAAACTGGTGATCTGAAAAGATATGAAGGATTGAATTTTTGTCCTGATTTAAAAAAAATAAACTTCAAAGTAGATAATTTGGACAATTTAGGACAGTTACCATTATTCAATATTTTCTTCACATCTAGGTTTACTTCATGTACTATAAGATTTGATAATTACTAAAGTGGTTTAACATACATTTCAGTAAGTCTTTGTATTGGAAATTAGGATCATGTAAATATAGCTTAAATTAAGGACTATCATTCAGTGATTAGGCATAAATTTCTTAAGTTTACCCTTAAGTTACTCAGAGCCCAAGGAAATAGGGCTGTGAAAGTCAACATTTTTTAAAATGTTCTCCTATAAACAAAACAAAATGAAAAAGTTAGCCTTAGAGATATTAAATTCCTACTGAGTCAGTGGAAGGGTCAAGAGAGTTTGCTCTAGATATTTGAGTAAGTAGATTTTTGTAAGACATTGGAGGTTAACAGATATTTATCAAGCATCTCCTATGAGAACAGTGGTGAACAACATAGGATCTTTGTCATCATGAAGTTATATTCTGGGAGAGGAATATAGACCCTAAAATTTTAAGAAAATAAATAGGAATTTTTGTTATTTTTCATTGCTAGAAGGAAAATATAAAAATGTAATATGGTAGAGTAATGGAGATGGGGGCATTCTGCCCAGTATGGCTACAGTTGGACCTCCCTGAAGCTGTTCCATTTGAGTTGGGATTCAAAGGAAGGGGAGGCAGAATTTTGGACAGAGAATATTTCAATAGAGGGAACAGCAAGTGTAAAGGCTTGGATGGAGCATCAAAGGGAGAGTAGAGATGAAAGGGAGATGAAGGCAAGGTGCAAATTAGGTGGAGCCTTTTAGGTTGTAGTAAGTAAGGAGTTTAATTTTTAATCTATATATAATGGGGTACTACTATTGAGGTTTTGGCAGGGGAATGACATGGTCTACTTTACTTTCTTAAAGGCTTATTTTGGCTACTCTGTAGAGCATAAGCTGTAGATACCAGGGAGAACAGTAGGAGGCCTACACAAGAGGGAAAATATTAGTTGGACTGAGCAGTGGATTAGTAAACTGTGGTCAGATTTGAAGCTTATTTTGGAAGTACAAACTAAAAAAGAATATTGATGAATGACTGTAAAGAATTTAGGAAACAGTTTTTACCTGAACATTGGGTGGATAGTGGTACCATTAATCTTGATAGAAAAATCTTGGAAGAGATATAATTTTATTTTAGAACGAATAATTAATTCTGTAGGTTAGTTTAGGGCATGGTAAATTTGAGTGGGCAATGGAAATGTAGAGTAGGCAGTTGTTTAAAAATCTGGTATTTAGAAGAAAGCTCTGAGATGGAAAATGAATGTTGACAGCCATCAGCTTATTTGTGATATATAAGGTGATAAGACTGATGACATCTGGTTTGAGAGTCAAACCAGAGTTAGACACAAAGGAGAAAAATTCCAAGGCAGATTCTTAAAGAAACCCAACATATGTGGGGGTGCTGAAGAAAATGAAATCAGTGACACAGACTGAGAAGGGCTGTCCAAAGATATCAAAAGAAAATGTCTCAGATATTTTTATTTCCATTACTACTTTCTTGGTTTCAATTTCTGTTTACAATGATTAATATTGCTAATGTCTTTTGTTAAAAATTATTTTCCCCTGTCTGTTTTTATCCCCCAAGGTGTACATGTAAGATTGACCTTATTGTCACAAGGCTTAGGTTGTGACAATAACCTATTTTGTACAAATATAGACTCGAAGCACTGGATTCAACTTTCCAATCCAGTTTATTTCCAACATTGTAAATGCAGCAGGAATATTTATAAAGGTCTCTTCTTTCTATGGGAGATTGTTTGCAAAAAGGTCCTAGTCTTCTCCTCCCTGTATCTATGCTCTTAATATCTGAGTTGCATCACCTCTCATCAAGATGTGGACTCTCTTATTCTCCATTTCAATATGGGCTACTGTTATAACTTGCTTTAGTCAACAAAATGTGATGGAAATAATATTGTACAGGTCATGTGCCTAGCCTTCAGGAGGCCTTGCATGCTTCCACTCTCTCCATGAACTCTGCCCAGTCACCATGTTATCAAATCCTGTCTAGCCTGCTGAAGGATGAAAGACCATGTTGATCAGAGATGAACCATGCCAGCTAAAGCCATCTTAGATCAACTGGCTTCCAGCTGTCCTGGTATCTGATCACAGATATGTGAGTGACTTCAGATGGAATTAGAAGAACCATCCATCTGCACTCCACCCAAGTTGCCAACACACAAAATTATAAGCTAAATAGATAGTTGTTAACTATTAATGTTAGGTTGGTTTTTTATACAGTGACAGCTAACTGATATATTTTGTTTTCATTATTATAGTACCTGATAAAGATAGAGGAATGGGCGGGCAAGGTGACTTACACCTATAATCCCAGCACTTTGGGAGGCCAAGGCAGGAGGATTGCCTCAGGCTAGGAGTTTGAGACCAGCTTGAGCACATAGTGAGTCCCTGTTTCTACAAAAAAAGTACATATAAAAATATTAGTTGGGCATGGTGGCCTGTAGTCCTAGCTACTCAGGAGGCTGAGGCTAGAGAATCTCTTGAGGCTCTGGGAGTTCTAGGTTACAGTGAGCTATGTCCCCATCTCTTAAAAAAGAAAAGAAGATAGAGGAGTGGAATGATACTGGCTTCCAGTAAACCTTTGGAGTGTGATGACTTATACAAAATTGTCAACAAATCAGTGTGACATTTGGTCAAGAGCCCTGGACTAGAATAAAGAAACTTGGGTTCTAGCCCTGTCTTGGATATTAAATTCACTAGGACACTTTGAATATATTACCTTTCCTCACTTTATTTATTTATTTATTCATTCTTTTTATTCATATATTTTAAATGAAGGGTCAAGATGAGATTCTGAAGATTCCCATTTAACTTTATTATCTTTGGTCCTGACACAGACAGCTGAAGAATCTGCTAGATTTGTCACAAATGGATGAATGGACTTTATTGATTAAGCATCAGAGACCCTATCATGACCCTGACATAAACACATTTTTTGCTTCCACATTTTTGGATCCATTTAACCAATGACTCAATTTATTCATGTCTATATCATTGACCACTTCCACACAAAACCATCTGATCCTGTGACAAGTTGTATAGACAAGCTGTGGGTTTAAAGAGAGGTCTCCATACTTAATGAACAAGACAAGCATTTGATTTGGATGTTGCTAAAAGCTCAACTGTCAAAACAACATTTGCTTCCTTCAGTCATCTGTCAGAATCATGCTTTAGGTCTACTATTTTATTTCCCCAAATTCCCTATATTATTGGTTTGTCCCTTGAGAACAAGAACACACAGAGTTAGTGGCAACCCTAGATTTCTTAGCATGTTCTAGTCCAGAGCTTCCACACAGGCTTCCCTTGATCCGATGGTTGAGATGTGCTGAGATTATTCATCCCCTCTGTCTTTAGGGCAGGCAGGCTGGGCCTGAGCCACTGGAACCCGCAGGGTGATCACCTCTGACCATGTATATCCTCGTATCTTTACACCACTGTGTGGTACAAATGCCTTTTTCTGTATGTTCCATGAAACAGACATTTTGGAGAAAAACCTTGGCTTATGAGAGTCATTGAAATTATTTAATTATATAATTCCTTCTTCTTGTCCCCCTCAGTTTTCCTTTTGAAAGACTCTCCACACTTTGACTTTCTCTATATAACTAACACTCTGTTATTACTCCCCAACAGGATATGTTAAATCTATAAGGATGATATTTTTTTTAGTGCCTTTTATTATGTTCTTCCTTTGGCCTGACATGACCTTCATATTCTTCTAAATTTCACTCATTTTTTAGGGATTTTATCAAGTCCTGGCCCTTCTATGAATGTTTTCCAGTTACTTTAGCCTGTACTATGTTATTCTCTCTCTTAATCTGAACTCTGAGGCATTATAAAGCCAACATTACTTAATGACAGAAACATTATAAAGATAACATAAAGCCAACATTATTTAATGACAGAAACTACCATATATTCAACTCACACAGAACTTTACTAATTTAGTGTTTTCCCATACTGTATATCACTGCGCTGGTCACATAGTCACATCTCAATTAAGTACTTATTTACTGGCTAATAAAGCATAGAATCAGTCCCTGATGAAAATAGACAATTGTAAAGTTAAAAATTTGGAAAATTTTAAAAGTTAAAAATGTGGAAAAGGGAGGAAAGAAGGTTTTCAAGTGAGGTGTGATGTTTTTTAGGAGGCATATGTGAATGAGGGACACAGAGATGAATAATACTAAGATGCAATTTAAATATACCAGGAAATCAGTATTAGTGACCAGAACATAGAAGATCATATGCATCATAGAAATGAACTCATTATCAAATTTTGAGTGAACCTAAGTATTCTCAGTTATAGTTTTTTGAGGTATCTGTGTTCTTTGCACCAAATATGACACAAATAGTTATTAGATTATTGTCTTAATAATATATATTATCTCACAGTTCAGTAAGAGTGTATATGTTTATGAAGTGCTTACTCTGAGCCAGGCTGTAATATGCAAAATACAATTATAAGAAGACACATTTATAGATACCTATAAAATTCTATGTACTAGAGTGTTCATAGAGCATTCTTTTACATAACAAAAATAATTTAGCTACTCAGTACTGAGGGAAATTGTAAATAATATAATGTTTAATAACTATAAAACATACTAAATATTATATTTATCAATTAATATATAAATATAAATATATTAACACAGTACATATATTAACATAATATATTTATTTAATATGAATAACAATACATTGATATTCAGACAATATGATTACTTTGTAGAATATTTGATAAAATTAACAATATGTTAAATTTTAAAATGCAGTTATAATAAAATGTATAAATATGATCTAACTTTTAGGGGGCTATATATAAACATACTTATACACATGCATAGACACATACATACACATGCATGTACAGGAAAGTTAAGTTGCTAGCAGTAATTTTATTTAGTCAATGCATTTTTTTTCTTCTTTGTGATTTATTATATTTCACCAACTTGTACAACAAATATATTTTTATATTCAAAGATCATAAAACTTAAAATATATGTTTTTTTAAACACAAAGCATAACATTTGAAATTAATGGCACATGCATTTTTTGGTTATGATCACATCCTGTTGACAACAGATGGTCTCTTGGTGAATACAGCCTTAAATAACCCCTTGCATGGCACTGTGGAGGGTTCTATTTGTAAAGATTCTCTAATGGCTTTGTGTAGGGCAGGCTTTCCCCAGCTGTAGGTAAGTCATTAGCTGTAGTTAGTTCAGTTGAGACCTCAGTTGTGTCTATCAATGTGAGAAATAACATATGAATTTATACTGTGAGGCATGGTATACAAGGAGTGAATAAATTCCAAATAGAGTTGCTTGTCTCTGTTATGTTCCTATAAACAAGTTAAAAAAAAATCCCAACAGAGTAATTTGCCCAATGAATATAGTTCCTTCCTTTGTCACTGGATATGAATGAATATTTCCACTGTAGCAGGAATAAAGACTCTGAGCTCAAACTGGCATTACTCACATCGAGGACTGAAATCCAATCTCAGCACCTTTGGCCAAAGAAGGCTGAAATTCAGCCTTTCTTTTTTTTGGTTATAAAAATGACTTCACATTTCTGTAAACCAGTGTCATAAGCTCAGCTGTGTTATTGGCCAACAGGATAAGATGGTGATTAATAACACAGACTTCAGTGTCTGATATATGTCTGATATACATGGGTTCACAGTTCAGTTCAATCATGACCTCTGTGAATTTGGAGGAGAGTGATATTCAACTTTCTTGAGTTTTAGGTTTTTCATTTATAAAATAGGAATGATAAATATGCTCTGCTTTATGTAGTACTCATGTATAATAAATAAGATTAATATGCACAAATTGGTTGGTATTTTAACATTGTCATTTAAATTTAAATTAAAATGTCTAGCATTTTAACATTGTCAGTAGTTTTTAGCTAAAAATATTTGCATAAGTCTGTAAAGGCACTGTTGTGCAGGGCATCATACTGACTTAGAAATCAGAGAAACTTAGGTTAAAATTATTCTAGTCTCCACTAACTCAAACCAGTGATATTAGTCCCATCTCTAATGGATGGGACTAAAATGATTTGATATTTTACTTCCTAGCATTATTATAAATATCTAATAGAACACATTTACAAAATTTTATTCTTCTTTCACTGTATTTATTTACTGTCAACTTTATACCAGATAATATTATGACATTTTAAAATAATAATCATTAAACTGGTAAATTATAAATAGGTTAGATCTTATGGATTTTTTCTTCATTTGTATAATTTCTAAATAATATATCCATTTGACTCTCATATATACTAAAAGCAAAGATATTGTTATATCTTATGTTATGATGAAAAGACCTGACAAAGATTCTTCAGACATTGGACAATCAAAGAAAACCAAAGAAAGAGGAATGAGATAAATTTTGGTGGCTTGCAATAGAACATTTTTTCTCACTCAGAATATTTTTTCCTTTTTAAAAATCAATTACAAGGCAAGCCATTTCTCAAGATTAATACTTTGTCAGATGTTAATCTGATTTTTCTTTTTGTGAGAGAAAAAGTGATATCTGGGGTTACACTTCTATAAGGAAATGATGCCCAGTCCTAAAATGACAAGCAATATTAGTAGAGCATTATACTTTCTCATCTATAGGTGACCTTTAAAGAGAATTGTAGTTATTATCTTATAATATTCCTTCATTTATTATCTGTCCCTTTCTTGAGTTCCCTCGCTATTTTATAGCAGAAATATAGATACATGGCTTGAAAATAGAGAAATATGATTAAACCATTATGATGGCTCAAGGCTCTCAAGCTTAATTCAATTTTTTTCTCATTATATGTGGGGGTTTGAATCTTATGGTGGCTGCTAGAACAACCAATTTATGAGAGAAATCCAGACAACTTTATCTCTGACCATTAAGTTAGTTATAAAGGGCATTTTATTTTTCAGACTTGGTGGAAGTTCATTAAAGTGATTGGATAGGCTTCTGGGATTGCATTATGAGATATTATTGTTAGGGAAATTACCTAGGCCATAAGTAAAATGACATGATATAGATAGTAAGAAATAAGATCATTTCATTTTTTCCCCTTATTCACCTAAATCTCCACAATTAAATATTAAAACAAAATAAAACAAAAAGACTAAGATGGCTGATGAAAAAAGAAAGGGGAAAAAAAAAGAAAAAAAAAAACTCTTGTCCTATAACCATGATTGAAGTCCGATAATAAGCCAGTCTAAATCCCTAGATGGAAGAACATATAATTGACTTTTAATCCTTCCTATTGAATATTGATTGAGAATATGTGCAAGTTCTCTACACTCTGGAGAAGGCAGAGATAATATGTTAACTTCTCATTTACTATGAACCTTTCCCCATTAGGGTTATGAATTCAAGCTGCTAAAGCAGTTTCAAATCACCACCTGATAGTGACTTTCTCATTTTCCTCTTTTTTAAATAACTTTTCTCCCATCCCTAATTACTTTTAAATGCTATATTTTGGTTTTCCCTAAAGAACAGTTGTTTTCAGGAAAGTGACAATATTAGAAAGGCTACTTACTAATAAAAGGAGAGTGCAATTTTATGTTCATCTGAGCTGGGCTTCAAAAAATTACCATATGTTTAATGTAAGTAGACAAAAATTGATCTGAACACCATTGAAATAATATGTGGTAAACACCTGAACACTTTTTTCATCATTCCATCTCACAAATTAGCTTAATCCTACCAGAGTTTTTAAGGTATTAGGGAAGTAGGGAAAAGTAGAGATCACATAGCATGCGCAGGTCATTTTATTTGATGTTTTCGATTAGTCACTGTGATGAAGAGTAAGTTGACCCATGTAGTTAAGCATGTGTTCTAGTTACATAATGAATAAACTGAGAACTGGAGTTCGAACTCAGTCTGTAGAATTATAGGATATATTTCTCTACCTAACATAAGCCTCGAATCTTTATTAAACATCTATCATTATGTTTTATTACCTCTTTTAATTTTGATCAACTTAGAGATTTTAATTACTTTTCTAACTTAATTGAGGAGCTTCTCTGCTCAGCCAAAGGTAGGTCTTTCTGTGACATTAATGTAAGATCCTTGATTCATTACTATGCAACATTGTCAATTCAGAAATAAATAAAACATTCCAAAAGAAAAGAGCTACGTAGTGTAATATGAAAGAAATTTTAAATGTAGATTTTATATTAATTATTTAAAGCAATTCAAAATCTAATCAGTGCAGATCCTGTCGTATTATAACTTTGCTTGAATGTACCTTGTGTTTTATTTTTTTCTTTTAGTTTGATTTTCATGAAAATTTTCTTCTTGAGGCTGGTATAAGTTCAATAAATTGTATAAATATTTTCTTAAGAGCTACTTTCCTATATCACTGATTCTAAAATACAGGGTAAAAAAACAACATATTTCTTCTTAATTAGTTAAGTGGCAGAGCCAGTCCTGATGAAGAGACTCCAGAATTAGACAGAGACATTCTTGTTACAGAGAAGCTGGTCAAATAACCCAGAAGCCATCTGCCTAAATATTAATACTTTCCCTAGAAGATGTAGAGACTATTCTTCATTACCTTGACTATTTCTCCAAAGCTACCTTTGTTTCCTGTGAAACTGTGGGGAGAACAGCTGGGAATATTGGAAATATTTAGCCTCCCTATATTACTAGCCACAGAAGCAATCTTTCCACTAATCTGAAGGGACATTATTTGGTTTAATTGCTCTCCTTGCTTCTGGGATGATGTTGACATTTAAACCCAATAAGGAAGTTCCCCTTCTTCCCTTACCCTGCCTTAGGAAAAAAAATTTAGCTTGTAGTTCCACAGTTCAATGGTGCTGGCTTCATAAATAGTTGCCAAGTCTCTTTCCTTTCTTGCTTGTGCAAATTGATTGCCAACCTTGGGGGCTATACTTGGAATATTGTCCAATTATTATAAATGTATCCAAAAGAAAAAGCTGAAATACATGTTTTAAGAATTATCCAATATGAATCTTCAGTAAGAGGAGGGAACTAAAATTATTTTCACTTACTGTACTCCATGTAGTATGCTAAATTCTTTATGGTATTATTTTCTAAATATTTACAATCATTCAGCATAGATCTTTTGCTCTCCACTTGATACCTGAGAAACTGAAGCACGGAAAGAAGAACAAATTTTATCTTGGCTCATAGGGCTATTAAATGGCAGAAAAACTTTCCAAAGCAGTTTGATAACTAAAGCCACTCTAATAGACTGAGCACGAGATGTACATTCTCCTGTCATCAGTCAAGCATTGCCATAGGAATTCTGTCTATCCTACTGAGTTGTTCATCAAGAACAATCTTTGTCATTGCAAATGTATTTTATTTCAGAACATAAACCCCTGGTATGTAGTTAGCTTGTTCTAACAATATCCCTACCTGTGAACTATGTAATACAGCTGCTTTTTCAAAATGTATAACTGAACCACCACCATCAGCACCTCGTGAGAAAGTTAATCAGAAATGCAAAATCTCTGGCCCCTCCCTAAACATGCTGATTCAGAAAGTCTGGGTGTGGGGCCCAGCAATCTGTGTTTTAACAGGCCCTCCAGGTGATTCTGATACATACAAAAATTTGAGAACCACTCACCTAGTTATTAACTTACATGGTAGAAAATCACAGCTGCATAAAGGTTTGAATCTCTTGTTTTAGTGAGATTTTTTCGTCCCTTGTATTGAAGTCAATCATGCAATACTCCATAAGGCTTGGGACTTAGTTTTTCTACTTACGATATAAAATAGGTTAGAGATTGATCAGAACCCTTCCTTTGGAAAAGTGGAGAGAAAAACATAAAACTTGTAAAAATATCTGTCTTGTAAGCTTGCAAATCTAAAAAAAGAGCCAAACTTTCTCTGTCTCTGTCTCTCACTCACTCTCTCTCTCTCTCTCTGTGTATGTATATACATACAAACATACATACACATTTGATTTTCTGACTTGAGCGAACACAAATTCTAATGTCTATATTGAGATAGCAAAAGGCAGATAAACAATACTACCAGGAGAAATCATGTTATTTTTTTGACAACAGCTGTATCGTTGCAATAAAGAAAAAGATGAAAGGCTGCAGACTAGAAATAGCATAGAACAAAACATATTCTGGATGGAATTTGACACATTAGTTAATTTTTCTCTCCTTTTGATTTAAAAAATGCATTAAAATAACAAAACAAACTTATTGTTATTTGTAAAGGAAAGCATCTTGGGCATCACCCAGTGGTCAATCCAATGAGAAGTATAGAAGGGAGGAGTGAGGACAATGAATTTTTAGTACACTATTTCATAGAAGCTGCATCTAGAATCGTAAAAGATGTTAAATTGGTTTCTTTTTGTGCTTCTTTGCCTGTAACTTTCCCCTATTTTCACCATAGGGCCAACATTTTGAGGGACATTTCTTTTATTGTTTCAACGAAAATCCATTAAGTTTCTTCTGCATGCCAGGGAACTATGTTTGGCAGAGTGAAAAAGCAAAATACAGAGCTGAGCGTAGTGGCACACACCTGTAATCCCAGCTACTCAGGAGGCTGAGGCAGGAGGATCTCTTGAGCCCAGGAGTTTGAGTTCAGCCTGGGGAACACAGTGAGACACCCATCTCAAAATAAAATACGATAAGATAAAATAAAATGAAATAAAATTCTGGAATAGGTTCTAAGGCGAGAAATATGAATGATGTTGACTTTGTAGTAGACACTTTGTGGTAGGGTTCAGTAGGCTACAAAAATAAGCACCTCATGGTTTCCCTTGAAATGAATGGAAACAATTTGAAGCAATATAAGGCTTAGAGGCTTGTCAGATAGTTGTCTTGTTTAAGTGAATGTCTGGGTTATGGTGTATTTCATTTACTTCCTAATATTGAGGCATGTTATTAGGACTGACTAGAATCTCTAAAGTATTTGGATGTTGGATGGTTTTACTTATTCTCTATCAATAGATCCTATGCTTACCATTGTTAGGAGCCATTTTATCATTTTAGAAAAAAGAGCATAAAACTTAGACATAGACCTTTATCATCGTCAGCAGATTTATGACTTCCTTTTTTTTCTTAGCAGAGTCATTGTGATCTCTTGGATAATTTTATGACTTCTGAATGGATAAGAGAGACAACAGTTGTCCTGGACAATTTCAATTTATGCTTTAAATGTCATCCAGGACATGAGATTACTTTGCATCCCCTTCTTCTCCCTTCCTCCAGGATGGGCCTCTGAGGGTCTCATTCTCTTCTGCACCCACCACACCTAGCTATTCTCATCTCATAGTAGACAATAAATAGTAGTTGTACGTGGATATATGTGTTCAACTGGTATAATGTGGTATTATCACTGTTAGCCTCATATTGATGACATTATCCCTATTTGAGACATAAATAGTTATTTTGTATATTTCAGTGTCTTTAAGATTTAAAGGACTTTTAGATCTAAAATTCTCAATTACTGAATTATCACAGGTTTTAAACAATATGTTCCTTCAACATCTAAGCCTAAAAATAGACTGGAAAAGGAAAGCACTTTGTCTCAAACTTTACTGATAACTGGGGCAGTTCTAGCCAGGCCTAAAGCAGTAATAAATAACCTAACCTCTAGCTACTCATTGTAAAATGGAGTTTATTCCAGTTGTGATTCCAAGGGGGTCATTAACAGCCATGATATGCAAATAAAATATATTATTCTTCTCTTTAAGATGGAATCTTACTCTTAAACTAGTGGGCTTTCTAAAGGAGGAAAAAAGGAGTCACAGAAAGACCTCAGAAAATTTTATAATCTTGTCATCTCACTTTTGCATACAGCACTACTTATTATACCTTATTGGTGATTCTTAACTATTGTCTTTCTCATGATATGTTTGTCCAGATTAACATGTGGATTTACACACATATTTGTATGAGGATACTTTATAAGATCTAAGTCATTTATCTTGTTAGCACACAGCAGGCAATCAATATTAAGGTAATATACACTAATCCATACACTTGTGAATATTGTTCCAGGGAGGTTAAATAGCATTAGGGTCGGTTTAGAGGATTTGAGCTTGATACCCTTGACACAAACAGAAATTTGTGGAGAAAGAGAAGGGCTTCACTTTAGAGAGGTTTAATTTGAAGGCATGCTGTGATATCTAAAGAAGAAGGTGAAAGTGAATGAGGTCTGCAAGGGTGTGAGAGTTGGGAGGAAGGCAGTATGGTGTTAATTAAGTTCATGGATTTTGGAGTCAGTTTTATAGTATAGCTTTCTAATTTCTCTCATCTCTTTTTTCTCCTCCATTAAATGGGGATAATAGAAAAATAATGAAGATTAAATGAAATAATATGTCAGTAACATGTCTGTATCACTTACAGTGCCAGTTCCTTAATAAGTGAAGAATAAATTGTATATATTATAAAATGTATCAAAATACCTATACAAAATATCTATTTCCACTATGTACTGGGGGCTAGGTACTGATTTGGATAAATTAGTAAACAAGACCCTCATGGTTGCTGTTATATGGAATTTAGAATAGTCAAATTGAAGGGATGAGGACTGAATATTGGTAAATTAATGAAAAAGAAAAGAGGGCATTTAAAATATTTTTTCTTTATATTTTTCTAGAAGATGTCATTAATGTCCTGCACATCCTCTTGGCTCTCACCTCCCTTGACTCTGAAGGTCATTTACTGTGAACATCTGTGGCTGTCTGTGCTTTATTTTTTTGACCAAGGGGATCACCCTAGGCCAATATATGACAAGCCAAAAATGCCAGGGAGCTAATACCCCAGTAAGCACCCCTTAGCTCAGGAAAAGATGAGGAGTAGGAGGAGAATAGCTCAGCTTCCTCGCTTATGTTTTGGGGAATTCAAAGGTGTGTTCTACTTTGTCTCCCAGATTACTACAGTGGGATCAAGCTCCAGTTACCCAAAGCCTTGTGACTAGATGATACATTCTCTATTGGCCTCATTCTCTGTCTCTCTTGTCCCTTTCCCTGACATCACCAAGCACACTACTACTTACACTTGAATCCATGTGTCAGGGTCTGCTTCCCAGGGATCCCAAATAAGATAAGCACAGACAAGGTTATTGGACTTAGTATTTATTGAATTACCCTCTGTCTGGTGTAGACACTGGACTAGTCACTTTATTTGATCTCATCATTCCCCAAAATCATGCAATGTAGTAGCTACTAACTCATTTTGTAGGTGATAAAACTTAGGGTGAGCTAATAAATAACTTGCTAACATTACTATCACTGGGAAGTAGTTACTGGGGCCCTGTAAAGACTCCAGTTCTCATACTCTTTCTACTACATTCAGTTACTTAACTTTGGCTCTGAAGTTGAACATTCAGTGAAGAATCAATTAAATAAGAAAATAATTTGGTAGCCTTTTTTTTCCTAAGATTCTGTGGTGGTTATATTTGGCTTGGCTGAAGTTAAGTAGTACATGCATTTTAAAATAATCTTCCTGTGAGGCATTCATTTTTGTAGTCAATTCGGCAGCAAGTGATACCGTGTGTGTATGTATGTGTGTGTGTGTGTTTGTGTGTGTGTAAAGAGGAGAGAGAAAGAGAGAGAGAGACAGACACAGAGAAAGAGACATGGCCAATTTTTTAAATAGAACGTTTTAGATATAGCTTATTTTCTGGCCTAATTTTATCAGTTTGAGGTCTTTATAATTGTTACTGCAAGCATGTATCCAGTTAATTCAAATCTCATTTAAGCCCATTATGATTCTCTAAAGATAGCTCTGAGATGATGTTATGTAGTTTTTCCTCTGAAGGCATTATAATGTAGCCCCACTAACTTGTCTTTCTGATGTGTCTTAGCTCAGGTTTGTACCCCGTGGAGCCTTAGCCACCCTCCACATGAGGAACCTAAGATAGAATGTCAGTGCTGCCTTCTAATGATTTCATCTGAATTGCAAAGTGCTGGCTTATGGCCTCATTCATAACTACAGTTTTAGAAACTACTTTGTATAACTAAAAATGACTTCTTCAAAGGATGCAATAAAAGTGGATGCTATGATAACAAAGAGCTGAAAAACACATGTTGGGTGTCTTGGAGATGTGATGCTTGGTGTGAACTTCAAATTTCAACCATGGTTTCCTCCTGCCACTCACTTATTCAAGAGTCTATGATGGGCTTTAGGTAGCCAAACGGACAGAAGCAACATGGGATAGTGAGAGAGTGCAGTCTTTGGAGCGAAATGGATTTGAATTCAAATACTGACTATAATAACTCTGACACTTTTGGCACATAGTGGAGGCTGAAAAATGTTTGTTGAAATCCTGTTTTCTAACATAAGCTTTACAAGCCTCAGTTTCTGCATCCATAGGGTGGGAATAATGCCTATTTCCTTAATAGGATTGTTATGAGCACCAAACAAACACCTGTATGGAAATATTAGAGTAATGCCTGGCATAAAGTAAATAATTAGGTAAATAACACAAATTCATCTATTTCATTTAGATACCTAATTAGACATTATTTATTTATCCACCCTTCTCTTAACCCCTGCATAGTATCACATTGATAATTTGGGGGTGCAGCCATTCAGACCATAGAATTCTACACTTAAACCCCCTAAGTTTGTATCCTCTCTTGCAAAATATATTCATTCCATCCCAATAACCCCATTTCAGCATTAACTTTAAAATCTAAGTCCAAAGTCTCATCTTAATATCCTCTAAATCAGACATGGGTGAAACTGAAGGTACAATTGATCCTGAGGCAATTTCTGTTACAACTATGAACCTGTGAAATCAAGCATGTTAGGTGCTTCCAAAATACAATGGTAGGACAGGCATAGGCTAGATATTCTCATTACAAAAAGGAGAAATGGGAAGGAAGTAAAGGGTAACAGTCCCAAAACCTTAAGGCTGGAGAATACTCTTTGATGAAAGGTTCTGTCATCCAGGCCACTGCGGGTTGTGACACATGTGTAGCAGCTGTGGAGCTCAGCATTGAATGTGGGGAGCAGAGTCTTGTCTGGCATCAGGCAGACAGCACTGAGGCCCTGCCTATGGCTGCCCCTCCTTTGAAATCATTCTATCTCCTAGGCCCTGACACTCTGGGCTTGTGATAGGCAGAGCAGCCCCGATAATCTCTGAGATCCCTTCAGGGTCATTCTTCCATTATCTTGATGAGTAACTTCTCTTGATATGGCAGATCCATGCTAATCTCCTTATCAAAGAGTGACACTTAGCCACACACTTCTCTCCTCCACATGCTTTCCCATTCCTTTTAATATGATCTGGCTGAGAATTTTCCAAATTTTCACATTCTGTTTCCTTTTTGATTAGCAATTCTATCTTTAGGTTATTTCTCTCTATTTGCATTTTATAATAAACAATCCAGAAAAAACAAGCTGCACCTTTAACACTTTGCTTAAAAATTTCCTTAGTCAAATACCCAATTACATTGCTCCCAACTTCTACCTTCTGCAAAACACTAGAACATGAATACAATTCAGCTGAGTCTGAGTTCTTCATCATTTTATAACAGTGTTGGCCTTTCCTCCATTGTCCAATAATGTATTCCTCATGTCCATGCAAGACTTCATCAGCATGGCCTTCAATGTCCATATTTCTACTAACATTCTGATATTACCACTTAGATATTCTCTAAAAATATTAAGGCTTTCTCTATAGCTCTTCTCAATTCCTGGGTCCATATCAGAATTGCTCTTAATGATCCATTCATAGCAATAAATGTATTTTTCAGCATGAACTTCAAAGCTTTTCCAGCTTCTACCCATAACCTAGTTCCAAAGCCTCTTCCACATTTTAGGTATCTGTTACAGAAGCATCCTGCTTCTTGGTGCCAATTTTCTGTCTTAGTCCACTGGGCATTCTATAACAAAGTATCATAAACTAGGTATCTCATAAATAATAGAAATTTATTTCTCACAGTTCTGGGGGCTGGAAAGTCCAAGATCAAGGTGCCAGCAGATTCAGTGTCTGGGGAGGGCCCACTTCATTCTTCATAGATGGCTGTCTTCTTGTTGTAACCTCACTTGATGAAAGTGGCAAGGGAGCTTTCTAGGGCCTCTTTCATAATGACACTAATCCCATTTATGAGGGCCCTGCCTTCATGGCTTAATCACTTCCCAAAGCCCCACTTTCTAACACTATAACATCTGTGATTAGGCATCAGTATATGAATTTTGGAGGGAAATAAACATTTAGATTATAAGCCCAAATGTTGAGCATGTATTAGGTTTTCAAGTGTTTATCATTGTTGTTAATCAATGTTCATATATTCATATTTATTTGATTGGTGTTTGTTTTTGAAAACATTTATGATCCTCACTAAAACAATAGCCTTATTCATGTGTAGTGAGTTTATAAAATGCCTTAATCAAAATTAAATTATGGTAATTGAAATTCTTGCCACAAAATCAATTTCTTTACATGTGCATGTATTCAGCAAACATAGTAATTTGGCATCTACTATGTGTAGTTGTTAAGCATATAACAATGAATAAAATTAGTCAATAATATGTGCATAGTTATAATATTAGTTTGTGATGATGACCAAGTGGGACAGGTTAAAAAAATTTCAAAGAAAGTGTGACTTAGTACATTTTAAGGGAAATAGGAGGGCTAGGTTTAAAAGACTTTCTGAAACTGAGGATGTGTGAGCTGAAACATGGCATCCATCGTTTCTTGGGACAAGATGATAATCCAATAAAAATGTATTAAGGCAGGAAATCTTGAAAGGGCATGTGACATTTGGGGAAGAACTGAAAAGCAAAAGACATTTGTAATTACATCATAAGTAATAGAAAAAAGAGAGAGAGAGATGTCTGCAGAAGTCATTTGGAAATCATTTTGTGAAAGGTTTTTTAGGCAGAGAGACAGTATGGATAAGCCAAAGTTGAAGACATGCCTGGGAAAAAACATAATTTGTGGGAAGGAAAATGGTAGATAAAGGCTAGTTAGTGAAGCTTGTTAATGTAGATTGTTCTGGTATTGTTTTTGGATGATAAGGGTCCAAAGTTGTGTTCAGTGGCTAACCTTTGTTCTCCCAGGTAGATAGGAGGGTGGGGGGCAGGTTACCTATTGTCTTTGTAAATGTACATCCTGCTTAGGCAACTAGAGTGAGGGGGTAAATCTGTGTTGCATCTGCTTCTTATTAATAATTGCCTTCAGCTCAACAATCCTTCATATTTGGGGGTGGCATCCTCTAGTCACAAGATGTCTGTTAATAGCACCCTTGACCTCTACCCAGTTCCCAGTTGCACCTCCCCAGTTGTGATACACAAGTCTCCAGATATTGCCAGTTATCCTTGGGAGTCAAAATTGCCCCTGGTTGAGAACCACTGACCTCATGGAATATATTCCATTGTTTGAAGTAATGTATTCTGTATTCCTTTGAATCTTTAGAATCAAATCTTAGCAAATAATTTTATATAGGAAATCAGCTAAACACGAAGCCTAAATCAGCCTTTTAACTTGATTTAAAAAAAAAAATTAAGTACTAGGACAAGTTTAAGGTCTTTATTTCTAAAAGTTAAGAACTTCATCATTTTAGCCTGCTTTTTGTGTTGTATCTTGCAGGGAGACCTAAATTTTAACTGTCAGCTCTGATTCCTGCATCATGCCACATGATTGGAGATGGCTTTGTTTATCAACTATTTGATTAAAAAGATAGTAGATAGTAGTAAAGCTTGGTCAATATAAAGACAAATGAGCTTATTAAAGGCTGTAAGATCTTCCTCTATGGCCTAGAGGGAAGGAAAATGGAAGGGAGAAAAAAGGCTTTGATGTTCTTTAAGTTTCAAGTTTATAGTGACCTAGGAATAAATCTAAATTGGCAAAATTGCCAACTTTGAAGACATAGGTGTGAGCCAAAATAAAATCATAACTCCCCCCAGCCCCCTGACTGAATGGACAAGGGAACCCTAGAGAAAACTTAAAATTGAGTTCCCAGCCATGACAGGATGGGAGGTCAGACACACCCCATTATAACTTCTCCCTTGCTAATGGCCATCAGGATTTTTTCCTCAGGGCTAAGCAGAACCTAATCTTGTGACCCAGACCATCATTCTTCCCTGATAAGAGACCCCCACCAACCATGGAGTGGTTTTAACCAGTCTATGGGGCATGCTCAGAGAGGGTTTTCATGTCCTTTCTTCACCTTTTGACATAAGAAGGTTGCTATTTTCTGAACATGGACCCCATAAAGGGACATTAAGCTTGATTGTGCATACCATGTTTCTCCTTTCATAAATATTCATGATGACTCCTATAGCTTGTTAAATATGTATATTTGGCCATCATCTCAGTATAAATTCCTGTTCCTGTTGTCCCTGCCTTGAAGCTGGTGTTCTGGCTTCCTGCCAGGGCTCTGCTTCCCAGCCTGTTGGAATGGCCACCCACAGGCTGCAACCTTTTATGAGAAATAAAGTTCTCCCTTCCAAATTTATGAACCTTATCATTTTCTTCAGTTAATTTACAGATGAAACCTAAACTATTGAAATTTTACTAAGAAGGACCTTAGTCAACTTAAAGAATAATCAATTTTATAATATATTTAAATATATATATTTAAAAATTTGTCCTAGACAAATAATTATGTAAGAGCTACAAAACTTATAATAATAACAATAGTAATAATAACAAACCTTAGGCTTTAGCTTCTTTTTCTGAAAGTGACTTGAAGAAAAAAAATTCTCCAAACTTAATGTGGCCACATGCTGTTTAATTATCTTTAAATCACAAACACAGCCTAGAAGATCTCTCTTTTAAATGCAAATGAAAGTCCAAGCAAAAGGCTTTAAAAAATAAAAATCTTCCTTCCAGCAGTAGAGCATCTTTATGGTCATTGTCCTTATAGAAAAGGAAGTAAAGACAGCATTGAGTTCTATGAATCTATAGAAAGATAGTTGTGGGATACACTCAGATCCCCGTATAAAGATTATTTTAAAGTGGAAACAGTTGAACTACAGAAGATGCAAAAAAAAAAAAATCTTATCTAAACTTTCCTTTATCTGACTAAAGCAGAGCCTCCTGAAAATACAGCTGACATTAACCCCTTTCTAAGAGAGTTTTCTACAAATTCAGCTGCCATGGAGACAGACTACCCATTTCCATTAGCATCAGAAAGCCCAATAGAACCTTCCATACTCTCCCCTTTAAGACCTACCCCCCTACCTTGAAGTTGATATTTAAATATAATCCTTCATTTGGGGCTATTCTAAGATTTACTTATTACATACGCACATGTAAATAAATCTTATCTTTTCTGCTTTGGTTACTCTGTTTATTGTCAGCAGACTGGAACCACCAGACCCAAGCTGGAATAGGAAAAAGTTTTTCCTCATGACAACATTGTCTATATGCTTTAGTTTTGTCAGTGCAACAGCAGGAAGGTTAAATAGATTGTAATTCTCCTCACAATATATTGTCTTCACTATGTCTGCAAAGATACCTGATTGTTATTTACTATATTAATTATAGATTGCCAGAGTTGAAAGATAACATTCCTCTCTTTATGCCAAAAAGGAAGTGAAACCCTGACAATTTTAAGTGATGGACTCAATGTTGCATGACTGAATTAGAAGAGTTGGAATAATAACTGAGTTTTTCTAACTCTTAGACAAGCATCACTCATGATTCAGTGCAGCCAACCAAATCAGACTTGGATTAAGAGAAGGGGAATGAAGGATGTGCTGGGGACAGGGGACTTCCTCAGTAGGGCACTATTTCCATTTAACAGTGAAAGTATTGATGGGACTCAGAAAATGATACTCAAAAGTATGGTACTTTGGCATGCTGATTACTTTGAACTAAAGGAGATTAGAAGAGCCTCAGAAGCAGGAAATTTTCTCTGAACTTCTTGCACCATCCCATCTCCTTCATTCATTCGTCTGCAAAAACAAATCATGGAAACTAGAAATCTTCTTCCTCAAGGCCCCCCTTTTAAAAAGCCCTATATGTCTGCTTAAAGGTAGTAAGATCGTCTGCTAGTCTGCCACTCTCCTCATTTGCCAGCAAATTAATAAACTTATCTTTCCTTTTCCTCAAACCACTGTCCTCATTCTTCATTCTCACTGATTCCACCTCAGGGACAAGTATTGAACTTTTGGTGGTAACAAAAAGAATCTGCACAAAGAGTCTTTGTTGGGCTTCCCTTTTAGTTTATTACCATTAGATCATACCTTTTTTTGTCCAATCATTTCTACACAAGTGTTCATTCTTCATCAAACCTAAGCATAAAAATAGATGTTTTCCCTGGCTCTTTGGGTTTTCATTTCCGAAGATGCCTGTGTTACCTAAGACCTGGATTAAATATGTTTGTTATGCTTTTCTCATGCTCACCTGACTTTTGTTGTAAGGATGTCATCAGCCATGTACCTTGCAATGGATGAGGAAAAGATACTACCTTTTTGCCTCTACAGCATAGAATAAGATCCCCCCTCCTATTGATGATAAAGTTTTTGAAGCCAAAGGCAATACATGCCCTTCATTAATAGAAATAGCATGATGTTACTGACTTTCAGATCTCAGGATACCTGATGTGGTCCCAGAATACAGGCTAATTTGGGGAATAGGAGGTATAGTAGGAAAAAGTCAAACCCACTTTAAAGTGAATGTTGTACTAATTTTAAAAATATTTTGCATGAATTATTTATAACAGCTTCTGGGGAAGATTTTTATTCACTTCTTTCTTTCTACTTTGTTAAAGCAACACATTTTAAATAGGCCCATGAAACTAATCTAGCCAGTCTCCCTGTGATAGAAGGCTTGTGATTCATTATGCTACTGTGTTTATGATGTTTGTTGGCATGATGATCCATATAAAAGTAATTATAATACCAATTTTATTTATCTAGTCTCAGGTTATTTGACCCATCCCAAATAAATTATTGTATTTACAATCACTTAAAAAGGGACAACTAAGCTGGGTGCCATGGCTCATCTTTGTAATCCTAGTACTTTGGGAGGCCAATGTGGGAGGACTGCTTGAGGCCCAGAATTTGAGACCAACCTGGTGGGCAACATAGCGAGACCCCATCTCTACCAAAGGGTAAAAAAATCAGCCAGGCATTGTGGCTTGTGTCTGTAGTCATAGCTACTCAGGAGGCTGAGGTGGGAGGATCACTTGAGCCCAGGAGTTTGAGGCTACAGTGAGCTATCATCAGTCCACTGTTTTCTAGTCTGGGCAGCAAAGCAAGACCCTGTCTCTAAAAAAATTTTTTAAAAGTTAAAAAAAGGAAAAAGTAACTCCCTTTATAAAAAAAGGGACAACTATAATGCACTTCTGCACTAAGTAAAAATAATGGCTCCTAATGTGATTCAGAGATCCTGGGCCCATAACTTTTCCTCTGATAACATATTAGGATCTTCATGCAAGTTCTTGTATTTTTTTCTCACTTAAGCATTTTATTTGAACTTCCCTGTGATAAAGTTGGCATGTTTGGGAGATGGAATTGACTAAATGCCAAGTAGAATTCTGATGTGAATTTTGTGGAGTGAGGCTATATAGAAATCTGTGCATGAACAGATTGGCTACGAAATATACCACGCAACCCAGTAACACGCTATATCAATGCTGTTACTTTTTGTAGTCCCTGAATCAATGGCTTTTTGGCATCTTAATGACTTGTTCCATCCAGTGGTTTAGTTGGACACTGTTGTCAATGCAATCATTGTAAGAGTATCAAAACACTGAATCAAGTGTTTTCTAGTTTTTTTTTCTTCCCCTGGATTTTATAAGTGAAACTCATATTGAACTAATTTGCTTTCTCAAGGAAGCCCATTGTTAATTTCATAAGCTACCTCCATATTACAAAAACAAAAGAGTACTAAAACATCATTACTAACATTGAAAAAAGAAAAAAAAATAGGTGAATATAATTGTTTTTTTCCTATTAGATATTTTTTTTTCTTGCAAAAAATAAGAAGAGGTATTTTCTCTCTTATCCTTTTCTCTTGGACATTCAAAGAATTATAGGATATTAAAGAACAAGATGATCAGCTTTTCTGTGATATGTTGATAATGCATTCAAAATAGAATAACCTTTTTATTATCTGAGATCACCAGTTGCTCAGCATTGGAAAAATCCTGGGAAGAGTGCTAAATGGATTGTCAATGGGAGTGTTTTCAATTCAGCACAGTTTTCTGTATGCCTTCCTAATGGCATCATTTTAACCAATGAATGTTTGCTTCTGTGTGCTTTACCAAAGAAGGATGGGCTCAAACAAAGGAATGGTGCACTGGAATCTTCAGAATGTCTTGCCTAGCAGGCCAGATCTTCTTCATTAGGAAACAGGACTAGTGAACTTGTAATATTGCATTCTGTTTTTCTCCTTCACTCCTGTTGATTAATACCAGGACACGGGCAAATATCTCCTCACCAAGGGCAAGAGTGAAAATGCTTGCCACAGATCCCTGATGAATTTAAATCAAACCTAGAACCTTTGTCTTCCCTTATAGAACATTCTTTGCTGAGATTTTTTTTTAAATGACATTCAGATGAGGTGATATATATGTGAATTTCCAACAATATTTATGATTTTTCAAAATTCAGTTTCCCATTTGGCAATATATGTGGAGTAGACTATCTTATTATTATTTCAAAATATTTGCTGCCTTTTCTTGGGGAAGGGTGAAATTCTTTTCCCCTTTGGTTAACAAAATGAGAGTGGCAGTTTTTATCACCAGGGTATAGGTTACCAAGTTCTGCCACAATACTCAGTAATGGTCCAGCTAGAGTGTGCTGTCTCAACATCAGACCTGAAATGGATATAAAGTTTCAATAAGGAATTTTATTTTGTTGTTGTAAGCTGCTAAGATTTAGGAACATTTGTTACCACAGCACAACCCAGTTTATGCTGATACGCTGTCTCTTATGGAGACTTGAGGGAAAATAAAGGCAAACTATTATTTGACAATGACTGTTATATGCCAGGCAATTTTCATATTCCAATTCAATAAGTTATCACTAGGGGAATTACTTAAGTAATATGCATAATTGAAATTGGAGTAAAGTGTACTTGGGATACAGAATAAATATTTTCCCTTTTTCAGGTCTCTAAATTCAGCCAAAGATTAGCTCTTCTTTTCCTGAAGCAAAATGACTGTTTGCCTTATGGTTTTTCAGTTATTTCTTTTTATTCTGTGCCAAGGCTTGCTGATTTTGATTAGGGCAGTTATACTTATTTTAGTAAGGGTGAAAGGAAGAAAAGCAAAATGTACTTCCTCAGCATAGTGTGTTTATTCTTCTTAGACATGGTGTGGAGCTTAAGTACCAAGATTTCTAGATGGGTATCAAAAAATATTTACAAGATACATAATGGAGGCAGCCACCCAGCATAAATATCAGTGAACTGTGGATAATGCTCTCAGTGGCAAGATGTGAGAAGAGGTTTTCCTGCTCATAATAATAGGAACATATTCATTAGACTCTCAATTGGAGCTCAAGCCCAAGAAATTTCAAGTATGATTGAAGCCAGGCCAAGGTTAGCAGAAAAACTTGGGTAAGCGTCCAGAGAAACTTCTGTTAGTTTTGTAATAACTAAAAGACATTTATAGCCCTCCCCTGGGGTTACTAATTTTGTTTCAGTGGGGCCAGTTCAGTAGGGTGGTCCTGCTCTCTGTCACAGAAGGAACTGTGATTACAAATGTCAGAAACTCAATCTCACTAACTTGAACTCAAAGGAGAACTTATTGTTCATTTACCATTAAAATCGTTGAGTTTTAAATGGTGGAGTTATTTCACAAAAGCCTCCAAGGGTAATGTTTCAGCAATGGCTCGATTTAGGAGTTTACGAATCATTGGAGATAGTGTCTGCTTTTTCCCCTTCTGGTCTTTTTATCTTTGTGCTGGTTTTCTCCTCAAACAAGCCCTTGACAGGAGGTAGGAAAAATGGCCACTTACAACTCCAAACTTAAATCAGCCATACAATTTGAGATTCCAGAGAAGGCAAAATCCTTTATCCAAAATAGGTAAAATCAAGGGAGAGCCTCTAATTGAGTCATCTTGGGTCATGTGCTAATCACTGTGGCTTGAAGATGGGCTGCTCTTGTTGTCCAGATTAGTGTCATGTGCCACACGTTTAATAATGGGAGAGGGGAGGGTCTCAGCTAAGCTGTATAGAATGGATTTTCCACATGAAGAAGGAGGCTGTTACCAGAAGGAGAGAGGAAGAGAAATATGTTGCAAAGACAAAAACAGTGGCTAGACCAGAACACTACTGATATCCCCTTTGGTTGGGCAGTCTTGTGGCCAGATGGAGTTATAGTTTGTCTTTACTCTTGTCAGCAGAAAAGAAACCCAAACTCTATAAAATAATTTAAAGAGGTTTATTCTGAGCCAAATATGTGTGACCATGGCCCAAAAAGCTACACTTCAAGAAGTGTAGCAAGTGGTGGTCCTACCGTGGTTGGGGTACAGTTTGGTTTAATACGTTTTAGGGAAATGAGATTATCATATAATATCATAAATCAATACATGGAAGGCATACATTGGTCTGGCTCCAAAAGGCAGGACATGTCAAAGCAGGGGATTGCAGGTTATAGGTGAGTTTAAAAATTCTTTTATTTGTATTAATAATTTGTTAAATAAAGCTTCGTCTAAAGGCTTGGAATATTTTAAATTAAGATAAGGAAGGGTGCTAATCATAGACAAGCCAACGGCCATATACCAAGACTCAAATGATCTGTTAAGTAATTGATGACCTGCAGGTGTGGTTTAACCTTTGTCTCACATGGCTTTAGGCTTGTTAATTATTTTGTATCTTATTGTTACAAAGAATAACTTCAGAAAGGATAGGGCCTAAGTAGGCATGTCTGACGTCCCTTCTCATGGCTGGCAACTCAGCTTTAAGGTGTTTTTTATTTAGGGTCCACTTGGCTGAGAGGGGGTCCATTCAGTTAACTGAGGGGCTTAAGAGTTTATTTTAGTACACATTCTGGAGTTTAAGTATTCATTAATAGCATGGGAAGTCTAGTCATGTAAGCTTGGGCATTGTCGAATATTGCCTTCTCCAATATCACAATCTATTGATAAGGCAAAGATGAGTTCATTGTTTACCTTGGTAAGAGAAAACACCACTTCCAAAACTTGACAAGTGTTTCAGAGAGGAAAATATCAGGTTAGAATTTACTGATAATTGGAAGTTAAGGTGTATCTTTCAATACCAGCATTGCAGGGCAGAGTGGTTAATTAAGGTTGGATAAGAATCATGGTGTAACAGTTTGGGATTGGTGAAAGCTGCAAAGCAAGAATTTTGAAAAGTGTTCAGAAGATTCTTAGGGCATACCTCTTTATACTTTCTGTTGAAGAGCGATGGATCTTCCAGGAGATATATGTGATGAACAATCCAGTTATTTGCTTGGCAAGAGACTCATAGAATAGTAGAGTTATGCTAATGAAGTCAATAGAATAATAGTCATGTCAATGTAGACAGTAAACTCTGTAAGGAGAAGTAATTTTGTTCCTTAGTGTCCAAGCTGTGTACGGGAACATATGTTTTTAGTTCTCAGCATCTTTTGACCTAGAAAAATTGTAATGGTATAAAAATGTTTTTAAAATTCTTTAAAATGGTAAACATTCATTTAAGATGATAAAAAGGTAATTTAATTTATTTAACAGATGTTAAAATGTAAATAAGATAAGATAAAGTATTAAAAGAAACTTTTAAAGGTAAAATGTCTTTTTAAAACTTAAGGAAATAAATATGTTTTCTATCATTCTTCACTCAGCTATTTTAAACAAAGGTTATTATAATATTCAGGATGGTATTAAAATTTATATACACTTTACTATTGAGAAGAAATGTTTTGAACTCATTTTGATTTTCCTCCTAGTTTTGAGGCGGCCTCTCTTCTGATTGCTCTTATCTTTCTGGAGCAGCTTCTATCCTGGAGCTCTATTGCTTGGTGTTATTGAGAAAAACCCTTTATTGTTTTTGTTTTTTTCCTTGCAATCCTCTGTTCTTTAGGTTGAAGGTTTGATCCTATCTTTTCTCTTTCCTATTATTTCCTTTTACTACAACCAATAGCATATGATACACCTTGATTTAGGTAACCTGAGTTATTTTAAAGGGTCCAGAAGCTTAGGATCACAACTATTTTGATACTGCTTACGAATTTCTTTATAGATATGCTATATTTTGAAGCTCTGAGAACAGAATTCTGTTGATGAGTAAATGTCAAATGCTCTATAAATGTAAATTGAAGTGTAGATTTTCAGGCAATCTGGAAGTGTAACTACTGTGTAAAATACACAGACCTATAGTGTAAATGGAGGTAACTGTGTTGGAAATAAAGTGTCTCTAACAATGTTTTGGCTGGCTTTTCTGTTACATGAGCCACCTGTTGTCCTCATTGTCATCTGTGGGTGTGTGTGTATTTTTTTTTTTTTAATTTCTCTGTCTGCAATGCCTTTCCCAGGGTCCCTGTCCTCCTATTTAGACACTGACCTGTTAGCATCTCCATATGGCAGCCGGTCCAAATAAACAAGGGATGGACTACTTTCTTCCACAATTGTTTCTGACATGGAATTTCAGTTGTAACAGAAGCACTAAAATTTAATGAGCCACCCAGGAAGGTTCTCGTTCTTTCCTGTGTTTGAAAAAGTGCTGCCATCTTCCCTCCCACAGGGTACACTACACTCACAAAGCAGTGCTCTTCTCTTCACACTGAAGTAAACCACATGACAACTTTTGACCCATAAGAGGAAAAACTCCTTATCTACAGTATATAAGCATCTCATGCTAGAAGTCACAGAGGAAAGCTTGAGCAGTTTAGACTCCTCAAGTGTCATTTAGAATGCACTTATCGCTCAGATGGAGTTTCCCCTTCTCTGGATAAAATGTATAAGCACTCACATAAGCCCCCCAAACTGCCCCCCCCACACAAACAGAGGTGGGGTAGGGGGAAAGAGAGAGGAAAGGAAAACCCACCAGTTCATGGATGAAAGTGCTTTCTTCAGACAAAACAGTGACAAATTCAGATCTATAAGGAAAGTGCTAATCAAAGCAAAATTGCATCTTGATGAAGTTAAGCAGGAAACAAAGACATTAAGGCTATTGCAGTGGAAGAAGAGGCCCAGTGCATGAGCTGAACTCTACTGAAACAAAATGCTGGAGAGCTTTAAGGAGCTGGGGTCATGGTGGGGAATCATAGTCCATCCTTGTTTGCTAATTGGCCTTACCCATAAAAAAAGTTAACTTTCTATCTTCAAGGCAGGAGGTAGTTTTGCAACTTAGAGCAAGACCCCCACCTTCTCACAGAGACTGGGAGATAGGAGTCCTATTTTCCTTGATGATTGATTAATTTTCTAAATGATGGTTCCCAGGTTTTTGAGAAAGGCATTTCCAGGGTTGTAAAACTGGCAAGAGACTGGGCATACACTTCAAAGGGGTAGAGAAAGAATTTACAATTACAAATTCTCTAATGTAAATGCTCTAAGGGAAGGGAGATCAGGGTCCCGGAGGCAGGAACATGCCTGTCTAAAGTTTTGTCAAGCTGAATAAAAGATTAAGGCCATCTTGGTCACATGTCATGAATATCACTTCCTATATTCATCTGGAAGTTTCTTTGCAAAAGATGATATCTCCCTTGGCATCATTCTGGATGTGATATGGCACAAGTCACATATATGATATAGGCTGATGTCTATAGAGATTGAGCTGGAACTACTGGGACTGCTATTGCCACTAACTTTTCCCCCATTTAGCCATTCATTCTCTTGGGTTAACATTTTACCTTTGGGTTCTCTTCTTATAAACAAACATATTTGGATATGTATATACATTTTTATATTTAGTTGAGTATATATCTATATTTATTTATATATTTAAACATATTTAAATAAATATACAAACATTCTCAGTATCTGTAGGAGCTTGGTTCTAGGACCCCCTTGTGTGTGCCAAAATCCATGGATGCTCAAGTTCCTTATATAAAATGGTATAGTATTTGCATATAACCTATGAACATCCTCCTGTTTACTTAAATCATCTCTAGATTATTTGTAATACATAATATAATGTAAATGCTATGTAAATAGTTGTTATACTATATTGTTTATGGAATGATGATAAGAAAAAAGTCAGTACAGAAGCAACCATCTTTAAAAAATATATTTGATTTGTATTTGGTTGAATCCACAGATGCAGAACCCACAGATATGGAAGGCTAACTGTATATTAATATATATTTTTATGTATTTATTGAAACATAAATTTGAATATATATGTTTAAAGCAAAATGACCTTTAAGACTTTAGCATGTAGAGTATTAAGATTAAAATAAAATAGCACAGGAAGAAGGGGAAATAATTTTTGTTATATTTTTACTATGAATCATGCAGTCTTAAGCCTTTTGCTATTACTTACTTATCACAACAACCTTATGAAGTACGATGGCCCTTGTTTAAAATATAAGTGAACCCAGAAACTTAATGTTACTTAACAAGGGCATGCTGCTAGTGAGGGGTAGAGCTGGGATTCTAACACAAGACTGCAATAGATTCCTTAATTTGTGATATGTGATCACTGACAGCTTTGAGGCACCACCTTTACACTTTTCCCTTCTGCATCGCAATTGAACAAGCCCATAGAAAAGGGGAAGCAGATCCTACAAATCCCCACAAGGAGGAACCTTCACCCTGGTCCTACCCCTAACCTCAATAAAGACCAAATATACTTGCCTCTTCCTTCACTCAAACTGCTTGGGTGCCTGTCCTGCTCTATTAAAAATGAAATCCCATTAGGTGATTAACTAACCTTTTTATACACTCTTGGTGATGTATGTTGCTATCAGTCTTGATGTTCGTATCACTTTTGGGTATGAGATTGATCCTTCCCTTTGCAGGCAGGACAACTCCAAAGCAAAGGCTACGCAAAATGAAAAGCACACATCACCACTGCATACTTCAGTGGCCCAAATTCTTCATGTGCCTTTAGCCACGTGACCTCTCCCCAAGCTATAAAAAAAAGCTCATTTGAAAGAGAAGCAGTTTAAACACAATTTGCAATGATTGTATATTTGAATTTTGGTTCATTTTCCTTTCCATATGCTTTTGGTTCTAGCAATTATAAATTGTAGTCACATGGATAATAAGAACCAAAGTAAACTTTATTACAATAAAGGACTATGGTTTAAGGCTTGGTTCTCTCTTCTTTGTTCTGTTATGAATATAATGAATTTTTTAAAAATAGAGGGTCTATTGCTGAGCTAGAAGACAAATGCTATGTTGCAATAGTAAAGGCAGAACATCTTATGCATCTTCTAAAAGATTTAGTCAAAGAATTGTCCCTGTGGGTAGTGAACATCTGTTTTATCTAGCTTCCCCTTTCCAATTCTCTGATAACAGAACTGATTTTCCTCTGAGGAAGCTATTCCATATGTTTCAACAGAGCTAAGTCCTTTAAATTCATAACATTTGTCCCAGACACAGATGTGATCACGAAGCCCAGGCTTGGGCTATGAAAGTACTTTGTCCTCTCGAACCTAATAGTAGGTTTAGAAATGGGCACAAGGCTCAATTCAGGCCAACCAGACTCCTCTCTGGGAATCTTCTGCCAGAATCTTTAAAATAATGGCATCTTTCACTGGGATTGCTAGGCAGGTAGGGTGTGTACCTAAAGTGCTGTCACAGGTGGTAGTTTTCATTCTCTGAGGGCAGATTCATTTGAGAGACAGAAAATGACACCAGGCTCTAAAATATAATTCCTAAAACTAGTTGTCTTTGGAAATTTCAATTACATAAGCCAAAGAACTCTCCCTTTCTGCCTAAGCTAGTTTGAATTGAATTGAGTTTCTATTACTAGTGATCAAAAGTCTAAACTATATTATGTGCTATTATAGTATGCTGTGAAAGAAGTACTATGTGAAGTGACTGCATAATTTATCATCCAAATCAGCACATTTTTGCAAGTGAAAATGGACACTACTCATACTTATGTAGGGCCCAACTAGGACATATAGTAACCTCAGTAATTGGGGCTGTACCACATTATATCACATATTTTCTAGCTTCTTCCATGTCCATAGGTGTTTTAACATATACTTTGTGTGTAAGAAAACAGCTTTTAAAAATAACTGCCATTGAAGATTGTGTCCGGGCTTTAGCCCTCTACCTGTGCCTGTCTATCTGTCTGTGTGTGTGTCTATCTATCTGTCTGTCTGTCTATCTATCTATCTATCATCCATATCCTTTAAATGACTTATAAGTTGGGGGAGAGACTAGTTTACAGATAAATTTCCTGGAGTAATAAACAAAGATTATCTGTCAAGGTAGGAGTCTCATAGTGGAGAAGAGACAGGTAAGCAGGCTGATGTGGCATGGCTGTAGTGGCATGCACTCTGCTTTGGCTTAACCAATAATACTTCCTTGTTTCTTTCTCTTTACAGAACCCTTCTTTTCTCTTTATATAGCGATGTGCTAAGTCACATGGAATTAAATATAATTGTTCTAAGGCAATTTTAATAATTTAATTACCCTTTGTTAATGAATGATCTTTGGAAGGCTTTTTGTCCATGTATAGCCAATGGGATGTAAAGAGAAGTCTACTGGTGATTCCTAGCAAAGTTTCTCTTTACTGAGAGAGGCACAAAAAAATCCGTTGTTTTGTTTTGCATTCCTTTCCCACCCATATTTCTGTTTTGGGTACTATGCATTAAACTTAATGACTGAAACTGTGGCAGTGATTTTGTGTCTATGAGGCAATAAGTCTGGGGGTAGGAATCAGCATACTGAGGATGGTGGTGTGGAAACATAAAGTTTGGGGTTTCCTTAATAGCATTGCTAAGTTGTAAAACCATTCATAAGATTCCTGCCTCCAGACTTCTTATTAAATAACCAATTTATATTTTATTGGTCAAGCCATTGTCAGGGAGATATTCTGTTACTTTCACCTGAAAGTATCCTAATTAATATAGGAGGTACAAATTGGACATCAGGCTGTCAGTGTCTCATGTCATGGTCATACACTATGGATCAGCAAATTCTACAGACAGTTTTCACCTAATGTCCCACAGCAACACAAATACTGCCCTATATTTTTCAAGAAAGCTAGAACTGTCTATACAGGACTCCTATTGCCACATAATAAAATCTCTCTCTCTTTCTACCTCTCTCTCCACTTCACCTTCCCTCTCCCTTCTCTCCTTCCCCTTCTCCCCTTCCCCTTCTTCCCTCTCCCCTCTCTCCCTTTTCATTCTGCTAGGGCAAATTATTTCTCAAGTGTAGGTATGGGAAAAAGTCAATAAACATTTATGAGAAAGTCACAAATATCTACTTGGATACACTTTTTTTTGTTTTGACATCCAGTCTCTGCACTGACTTTATAATCATTTTCTGACTAAAGGTTAAGAGTAACGACTACTATTGCAAAGAAACTAATTAGTAGATGGGCTGTTCTGAAAACCTTTATAAACCCTATATAACTTAGGGCCATTCCCTCTCTCAGTGCTTGGCAGATAGCAATATTGCCTCAATGTATTGAACTTTCCACATACTACTGCCTCCAAACTTTCATTGCCAAGTATCACTTTGAGACCACTAGATGGTGATGGAATGAGCATTGGTATAGCCATTTGTGGAGACATGGGCTTTAGTCACAGATTTGCTACCAGCAACACCTGCCACTCAAGGCAGCTTATGGAAGCCCTTAGGAGATTTCAATTTTGCAGTCTGTTAAGTGAGGAATTCAGGTAAGATAATTTAGATTTCTAAAATTTTATGTTCAGAATTCAAAGAGATGTCATCTCAGGTAAATAGGCTGCATGGCACAGTACCATTGTCAGAGGTGGCATGGAAAGTTGTATTGAGAAGACTAAATAATGGCCCCCAGAGATATCCAGGACCTAATTCCTAGAACCTGTGAATGCTATTTTATATAGCAAAAGGGCCTTTTATATGTGATTAAGTTACAAATCTTCAGATGGGGAGATAATCCTGAATTAGTTGACTGGGCACTAAATGTGATCACAAGGATCCTTATAAGAGAGAAGCAGATTTGGCTACAGAAGAGAAGGATATGTGACCATACTCCTGGTTTTGAAGATGAAAGAAGGGACCATGAGCCAAGAGATGCAAGAAATATAGCTCTAGAAACTGAAAAAGGCAAGAAATGGATTTTCTTTTGAAGGCTGGGAGCACAGCCCTGCCAACACCTTGATTTTCCATATCTGTTCAGAACTGTGAAAGTTTTGCTTTGTACTGTTTTAAGCCATTAAGTTTGTGATAATTTGTCACAGTAGCATAGGCAAATAATCCAATAAGAATGGTGAAGTCTTGACCTTAGCAGAGATGGACTAGAATATATATTTGAGATTTCCCATTCTTAATGGAAATGAGTGGTGTTAATTGCTTTACTGTTTATCTACAGTTTTTGGCTTAGAAGATAATAAATCTAAATATGTAGAAATAGCTTTGTAATATTTTCTGATTTTATATGAATATTACACTCTTATGTGGAACCTTTGATATGTGCCTATAAGTTGCTCTTCAGTTCTAAACAAGCTTTCCTTCTAAGTTATAGTTGTAGACAACAGCAGGCTTGGTGGGCCTAAATGTATGAATCACTTTTGACATTTATCTCACTTGGTTGATGTTTTTTACAGCAGCTTCTAACCTATGGCATCTAATGAAACAAGGAATTTTTAAAAGCACATGCCTGGATTTCAACCCTATGTAACCAATCAGAATTTCCTTAACATGTTTATTTTTAAATTCCTCTACAGAGATTATAAAATACACAAAAACTTGGAAAAAATTGACTCACTGAGTCACTGCCATTGACTGATATACTCTGAAATACTCAAAATATTTCATCTTGTGTAACAAATACATTTGACACACTTGCAGCTCTCCCTCATGATATCCATGTTCCTGTGATCTTAAATATATGTGAAATCACACCAAAAAGGCTCACAAATGTTTCTTAAAAGTGCATTAAATAATGCTAAATATGAGATTTATTTCTAAAATGCTTTCTATTTTAGAAAATTACTAGTCTGCTGTAGGCTACGTAGCATCTCATTAAATTTGATATAATCTGTTGCTGACTGGAGAGACAGAAAATATTGCTGTTCCTTCCCAATTTACAGAAATACTAAATTAAACCATATGAAATTACTGTTTTTGTAGGGCAAAAATGTTTGGATGCTGACATTTTCATATGGTTTAACCTATTAAATGCATTCATTAATAAAGAGACTCAAATCAAAGATACTAAATTATGCCAATAATTTAAAACATGAAATATAATAAATAGGTAAATAGAAGTGTTAGGTGTAAGTAGTTAGGATCTTGGGCTCTTCTTGGGACTCTGTTCTGTAAGATAACAGAGTAATAATTCTGTTAACACTTTTGTACCTACCACTCAGTTTAAGAAATGGAACTTTACCATTAACTTTATACCACCAATGAGTCCTCAAATTTGTGTTTATAATTTTTTGGCTTTTATTATAATTTATCATATGCATAGCCTTAAATAAACAGAAAATATTTAGCCTTTATCCACTGATTAGGAAAGCCAGCTCTGTCAGTAATCAAGTGTTCATTCATGCTCCGGGGAAGTTGGGGAGGAGTTAGTCTTGACCATTGACTAATGGTGCACCATTGGTCAGTTTGCCTTTCCCTATTCCGATATGACAGTTTTAGTTATTATAGCTTTGAGATTTTTATATGAGTTCTTGGTATTTTAATATTTTTTGTTTTTTCTCCTCTGCATTTCTCTGGTAGAATGTCTCTATTTTATCTTCCATTTTACTGAATCTATTTTCTAAAGGTCAGTTCTGCTTTATTTAGCCTCCAATGCCTACTTTAATTTAGCTATTGAAATTTTTGTTTCCTTGCATTTTTTTTAAATCTGACCTTGTCATCTTACCCCATAATTTCTTTGTAAGAAGAAAAGGCTTCTATGACATAGGAACAAAAGTGCCTACTAAGAAAAATAAAAGAAGAGTGATTTTAATAGAAAGAAAAGAAAAACATCATTCCTCCCAAATAAATATTCTCTTTAGGATGTCCTGCCAAGTATCTACTAATAGATGATCTGGTAAAACTAATACATTCTCAATAAGGTGTCTTTCGAGTGATTTGGCAATGAAGGTGTGAAACAAACCATTTATTAGGCTTAAAACAACATCATTTATTAAGATCAAATTCTGCTGGTCAGAAATGGATGTGGGCTCACTAGAGCAGTCTTCTTTCTTGCTTGGCTGGGCCCATTCATGAGATTGCTGTCAGGGGTAGGTAAGCTAGGGCTGGCTGGTCTAGGACAGCCTTACCCCAGATAGCTCATTTCTGCTCCACATGGTCTTTCATTACCCTTAGGCTAGCTTGGGCTTGTTCACATGGTGGATAAAAGCAGAAATGTGCACAGACTCTTGAACTTTAGGCTTGGAACTGGCCCAACATTACTTCCACTGCATTTCATGGATCAAAGCAAGTCGAAAGGCCTGCTTAGATTCAAGGACAGGGGAAAGAGACTCCATTTCTTCAAAGTCATATTGCAAAGGACATAGATACAAAAAGGAGTCAAGGATTGTGATCATTTCTTATATTCTGTCATGGGCAACATTCTGTTTCTCAAGTATTGATGTACCTTTTGAACAAGTTCCATTTTGTTTATTTTTCTATGTTTGTTTTGAAGCTAGGGAAGATCTAGGCAGAACTATTGGCCATGCAAAAAGATGTTTAAATTGCCCTTCTTTCTGCTCACAGCCTAACTTCTCAATGCCCTAACTGCTCGACAACCTAACTAGACCAAAATTTCTTCACAATATTCCTTCCTTGAGAAGACTGGAATTCTTGTGTTGTAATTTTTTCCCTAAATTTACCACTAATATTTTTCTAGAAAGTTGAGAAAGCCTGCATCACATATTACTAGCCATTTTAAACTGGAAGACTAAGCTTGATACTAAGATTGCTATTTCTTATTCCAGGTCAGAAGGTTGTAAATAATATTCACTTACTCTTGAAATAACTATCATAACACCATGTTTTGACTACTCTTTACTGGAACTTAATTTTCTAACAAGTTACCTTGCATACCAAAGAAGAATTTCTTGAGTTCAGTTTCTTACAAGATAATTCATCTTTGTCCCATGCTCCTTACTACCTGCACTGAGACCTGCTATTGTTTCTAAGCTGGCACTGTTTGAATTGCTTCTTGTTTACCCTTCTGAACCTACATCAATCAGGCTGTCAGTGTAGACATCCACATTTACATAACTAATGGCAATCTTGCTTGGTGTCATTTCAGTTGGTGCTAGGACTAGAGATCTCATTTACACACTGGTGACCTTCCAAATTCCACTTCTGTTAATTTTATATGTAGGTCCTTCAAGTTCAAACTGCAAGCTTACTGCAAGTTTAGAGAAATGCTCTGAAGACCCTTGTCCATTCTAGTTTCTGCTATCTGGTTTGTTTTTTTTTTTTTGGCTTTATTCATTACCTCAGCTATTCATTTACTATCTTATTGATTTAACAATTTTTTTCTCTGATATTTTAGCATCCTTGTGGCCTCACCTTTTTTTTTTTTTTTTTTTTTTTTTTTTTTTTTTTTTACCATGGAAGCTAAGAAAGCCCAAGCTGTATATATCAGACTACTCTGCTGTTTTCTCAAGCTAGTGCTTGTACCCACACTGTGCTACCAGATTGTTTGTTTTGATGGAATTTATTAATCATTCAAGGTATACTTTCATTCTTTTTAATAGAATAAATCGATTTTACTTTTTAAAAAGTTAATTAAATTAACTGGTATTTGACTGGATTGATTGAACTTTCTATTTTTGGTTTCCCATTTTATCAATAATCATCAGAAAAGCCCAGTTTGCAAATGTTATGAGGAACTAGTTGGGTTTTCTTTACCATTTAGAAGTTCATTGCTTTCTCTAATTAGCATTTCTAGGTATGAACTAAATTAAAAATCCTAAGCCCCCCTCCTGACTGAACAGATCTCCTCCTGGCTAGGGGGACTCCAGAAAAACCTTAAAACTGAGTTCTTGGCCATGAAGGGAAGGGAAGTTGAACAGCCTTCCTTATACCCCTCCTTTTGGAGTTTAGATACAACAATTGACCAGCATTAATGTTAAAACAGAGGTCATTAGACTGACATAACAGACTCCTTGTGATAATAAGATATTAAATTATTAACAGGACCTAAGGCTGTGCGGGGCAAAGGTTAAATCACCTGCAGACCATCAATTTCCTTAACAGATCACTTGAGTTATATTTTTTATCTTGTGTCTGATTAACATATTTCCTTATTTTAAAACTTTCCAACCCTGTAGACAGAGCTTTATTTCTTTAACCAATTACAAAGCAAAGAATCTTTAAACTCACCTAATTACCTATAACCTGTAAACCGTTCCCACTTTGAAATATCTCACCTTTTTGGGCCAAGCCAATATGCACCTTCCATGTATTGATTTTTGATTTTACCTGCAATTCCTATCTCTGTAAACTGTATAGAACCAAACTGTAACCTTAGGACCACTTGCTCAGGACTTCTTGGGTGTGGCTCCCTGGGCATGCTCACATAATATTTGGCTCAGAATAAACCTCTTTAAATTATTTTACAGAGTTTGGGTTTTTTTCCATTAACATAGGGGAGGGAAAATAATTTTCCCTTTGCCATCTTTCCTTCTTAGCTGGGATGCCCTATAGCAAAAGTCAGATTGACAAGAGAAAAACAGAAGCCATTAACATGTATATCTCATGTATATATGGGAGATATTCAGGGAAAAATAAGTAAATCTCCCAGAGGTGGCTTAGAATTCAGGCTTAAATATCATTTTCAGCTAAAGACAAAAGAGAAAGGGTATGGGAGAGGTCAGTTATGGGAAGCTGATCAGGAAAAGTACAATAAACTAGAGTAAGACTTGTTATGCAGACTTAAATCTTTGTTTTCTGCATTGATAAGCATTTTTTATGATTTAGTCATCCTTCTCTTCCTGGTAGAGAGGAAGACACCCTTACAAATGAGGAGTTCCTTTATAGATGCAAATTTTCTTTATGAAAGTGTAACTTCTACTCTGTTTTCAGAGCTTCTCCTGCTTCTGCTCTTTCTCAAAATAATCCTTAAGCCAAAGAGGCATATTTTGGGGTGGTGTATTCTGGCCTCCTATACATTCTTACATCCCCTGAAATGTGCTTGCCATTCGAGCCCTTGGTGTTGAACAAGGACTCCAGAGTCTGGCTACTGTTTCTGTCACTCCTGTTTCTGTCATTTATTATGTTTTTCATCTGTAAACCGTAAGTAATATCCACTCAGAGCCATAAGGGATGTAATCTTACTGAAAGCTTGGTACTGGTCACTTGCCAAATCAATGGGAACAAAGAACAAGGACAAGTGGGTTTGAGGACAAAGGAAAGAGAAGTTTATAAATTTGCCAGCATATGAGGAAGGTGGCAGACTAGCAACTTAAAGACCACCATCCTTCCTGTAAGCAGAAAAACAGGGCTTTTTAAAAGGGGGTTTTGGCAGTTCGGCTTGGGTCTTCGTGGCTGGTGTCACATGTTATGGCTTCAGGCTGTTGTTGCTTATCTATAATCAGTGGTTTTGGTCTTGGGTTATCTCGACCTTATCTCTGGTGACAACAATCTTGTGACCCTTGTCTGGACAATTCTGTTGAGCCATCTCGTGTAGTTTAAGATAATAGAAAACAAACAGCAAAGAACATTTTTCTGCCTCTTTGATCACTGGCCTCTGGAAGGAATGTGAATTTTAATTCCCAAAAAAGGAGGAGTTTCAAAGAGACAACTCCTGAAACATTTCATTGCCCTTTTTCATACCTTTACCTCTGTTACAGGAACATGTAAAATACTGAGAACCATGCCTGGTAGAGAGAAGCACTTAGTAAATGCTAGCTGGCATTCCTATTTCATTCTAGATATGGGGTGAAATATATTGAAACTCAGAAAAGATGCCCATTTTGATCCCACTGAGGACTGTCTCTCTTGGGATTCTTCTGCACCCCTTTGCCCTGTCTAGCTTTGCTCCAGGCTTCTGAGTCTACTCTTTTGGCCCACTTTGCTGTTAGTTTTGCTGTTAGTGGCAGAAACATTACAGCAACTCCTGCTACTTTGAAAATGTGAGCAGCAGAGTTAGAACATGTAACTAGCCACTGTGTACGCTTGAACAAGTTACTTTCCTTCTTTGAGACTTAGACTTAACTTTTTTTTTTTTTTTACAGACAGGGTTTTGCTCTGTCATCCAGACTGGAGTGCAGCAGCATGATCATAGCTTACTGCAGCCTTGCACACCTGGCCTCAAGTGATCCTCCCACCTTAGCTTCCCAAGTAGCTAGGACTACAGGCACATGTACCACCACTGCCTGGCTAATTATTTTTAATTTTTTTTAAGTGATGAGGGGGTGAGGAGTAGGAAGTGGGAAAGGGTATGTCTTGCCTGGTTTCCCTGGGCTCAGAACTCCTGGTCTCAAGCAATCCTCCTGCCTCAGCCTCATGAGTGGCTGGGACTATAGGTGTAAGCCACCATACCTGGCAAGACTTAATTTCCATATCTGTAAAATTAGGGTGCTGAGTTGTGATCCCTAAGTTGTCTAACTGCTCTGACTTTCCACAATTTTATTCTGAAGCACAGGAATGTGTTACCACAGGAGATATCTCTGGAAAGGCTATAGAAAAATTGTGGAACCCATTCAGCACCACTGTTGGCAGAAATTGTGATGAGTATGATTTAGCATGCTTCCCAGAGCTACAGAAAAAGAAGTTGAGCCAAATTCCTGGGGCATCTGAACCACTGCCTGGCAGTAATTTAGGCCTTCTTCCAGAACTGCTAAGTGGTGCCTTTGTGACCTGACTGTGTTAATCATGAGTTGGATACTTTGGGACGTATATTAGCTTCTTGATACCTTTGGACTGAGACCAAGTTTGCTTTGTGGGAATAAGTGGACATGGGAAAGAAATTTGTTTCTTCATAACAAGTGTATGAATCATTATATGCCATACAAGTGTGGTAGATATCCAAATCAGATTGTGTCCCTGAAACATAAACATACATACATGGGAAGAGTGATTTAAGTACATAATTAAACAATGTGGTAGATATTAGATCAGCTCCATGTCAGCATGTAATGAAATTAGATAGTAAGTTCTTCTCTGTGGGGTATAAACCAAAATAACTTGACATATATCCTGTGCTTGTCCTCTAAAAATAATTTTTTTATTAGCATGAGTATGACCTAGAATTTCTGTTCAGATCCAAGAAGACAGTTCTTTCTTAATAGGAGAGAGAGCTTCTGATAGTGCTTATAATAACTTAAAAAACATAGGGTGGCCACTTAAGAAATGCCACAGGGAAAATATGATTATTTCAGACAGGGAGCTTACGCTGGAAATATGCAGAGGGAAATTGCCTTCACACAAGTTGCTATATGGCTACCATCCTCCCAACACACACACGGACACACACAAACTCAAACACATGTAAACATACATACTTGCACTCACATGGGCACATGTGTTCGCATATATACTTGCCTTATTCAACATAGTGTAGCAGCTAAAGTTTAGGCTTTGGAGATAAAGTTAAGTTGTGAGGTTTGGGACCTTGATTTAGCTAAATAATCTCTTGGTAAATCTGGGTTATTAATAGTATTTACCTTATATTTATTTATTTGTTTATTTTTAGAGACAAGGTCTCACTCTGTCACCCAGGCTGGAATGCAGCCGTGCAATCATAGCTCACTGCAGCCTCCAATCCTGGGCTTAAGATATCTTCCTGCCTCAGTCTCCCTAGTAGCTGGAATTACAGGCGGGTGCCACCACACCCTGCTAATTTCTATTTACAGTAAAGGTTGTTGGGGTGCTGTGTAAGATAACACATTGTATTAGGGTTCTCTAGAGAGAGAACCAATAACATGTGTGTGTGTGTGTGTGTGTGTATTTTTAGAGACAGAGTTTTGCCCTGTTGCCCAGACTGGAGTGCAGCAGCATGATCATGGCTCACTGCAGCCTTGCACATCTGGCCTCAAGTGATCCTCGAGGATATATATACATACAGAGAGAGAGAGAGAGAAACAGAGAGAGAGACAGATAAAAAGAGAGAGACCTTAAGGAATTGACTCACCAGGTCATGGAGGTTTGGTAAATCCAAAATCTGCAGGGTATGCCAGCAGGCTGGAGTCCCAGGGAAGAGTTGCAGTTTGAGTCCAAAGGCAGTTTGCTGGCAGAATTCCTCCTTGCTCAGGGAAGGTGTGTTTTTGTTCTCTTAAGGCCTTCAACTAATTGGATAAGGCCAACTCACATTATGTAGTATTAATGCTTTACTCAAAGTGTACTCATCCAAATGTTAATCTCATCTAAAAATATTTTCATGAAAATATCTAGAATAATGTTTGACCAAATATCTGGATAATGTGACTCAGCCAAGTTGACACGTAAAACTAACAATCACATCTGTGTTAAAAAACTAAACAGTGTGCTTGACTCATAATTAGTACTCATAAAGCACTAGCCATTATTATTTTAGGTACAGTAGTCCATACTTATCCTCAGGGGTTAATTTTAAGACCCTCAGTGGATTTCTAAAACTGTGCTGAAACCAATTGCAATAAATTGGAACACATTTAATGTATTCCACCCACAAATCTAATGCCTTTTCCATCTTAACTAAGCACTTATCACACACTGTGGCCATAACTTTTGTAGTTTGAGGCACTAAAACAAAACCAGTATGAATTTCTTTTTCCTTCTTCACAATTTCACAGATACAGAACATTGGTTCTAACCATAGATATTACCAACCTCGGCATAGGATTTATTTTTTCCTTAAGTCAAGAACTTTCACATTTTTACTTAAAGGAAGCACTTAATAGCTTTTCTTTGACACACCAGAATTTCCAGCACAATTGGCTGGCAATGTGGCTGAGCCACATTATCCAGATATTTGGTCAAACATTATTCTACTAGCTACTTGTTAAAAAAATGATGAAAGTGATTTTTTTAAATATATCAACACCTGCCTCAAATCATTCCAACGCCGTCTCATCAGTGTCTATACAGCCGTATTAGCAAATGAAGTTCAACAATTTTACTTTACTTTTAGCATGGCAAAATCTAAATTACTTTATTTAAAAGAAACCTATCAGAATACCTTTGGACTAATAAAGTCTTTGCTGATGTGTAGACTTGACGTGAAAGGAAAAGAAATGTTGCTAAATAGTGTATCTTCTGAGGTTAACGGTTTACATGTGTGGATAATGGTCTTCAGTAAGAGTCAGCAATTCCAAGCTTAAATTTAATCCTTGAATGGAATGAAAAGAAAAATTAGGGCTTGGGTAATGGCCACAGCAAATGGCAGAGTAATCACAAAATAATTCATTTTACACTCAAGACAAATTCTTAATTGTAGCACTCTTAAATCTTTTAGAAATATGTGCAGTATGAGTGGGTGATCTGGTGAGACCTGATGGAAGCCTGTACTCAGGGGAGAGCCAGCCCAGAGAACTATTGATTCCAAAGGTCTCGTGAACTGTAGGAATGGGGAAAGCAGTGTTATGGAGAGCTGCGGAAATAGAGTGATCTAGAGGATAAGTGTAATTTCATGCTTGAAGAAGAGACTTGGAGCAACCAACTCAAAGAAGCCTTATCCAGGTGGGGAGCTTCAGGGCCAAGTAACAGAAAATAATTTCCAGGAAAGTTAAGATTGTGAGAAATAATGGTCAGGGTGGCTAGCTGGGCTTTGCATAGAATGATTTGAAAGGAGTTGAAGAGTCCTGGATTTCAAGTGTTTTGGATGCCAGTGTGTTTGTTTTTGCTTGCAAGTGTTTTGGATGGGTTGCAGGGGTTAATTGTGCAATGTCAGATCAGACCCAATAGAAGCCTAATCTTACTTTAATTTATACTTAAAACTTTAAAGACCATCAGTACTTGACTGCATAGTTTTCATCAACATGTAGTCCAGAGAGACACTGATTTTTCATGAATCTCTATTTCAAAAGCAGAGGAATTAGTCTATCTGACTTGCTTAAATAAAAGAAAAAAATAGTATTTTTGTTTATTTTTAAAGAGTTATAAGGGCAATTATATATTTAAAAGTCATAATTCTTCTGAAAAAATAAAAGTCTGTTTCAAAATGTTTTGATATAGTATTAATAACTTTGCAGCTGTATGATTGCTGGAAAGTTTTAGTAGACTTATGAAATTAGGAATCAGATGTGATGCCTTGAATGCAAGTATATAAAAATATAATATACCATTACTCATCACATTCAATATATTATTTCATATATATGTGAAAATATGTAGTTTGATATACATGAAGATATACTTTAGCCATATAAAATATCAATAAATTATATTTAAGTAATACTTATATATAAATACATATAAAATACATATGTGTTTTAATATGTAGTTTCATAGATACATATTTGCAATATGTAGTTTCATATAAATATCTCAAGTTTTCTAAAATTTGTTTTTTAATTTTTCTGATGTATCACTTGAGTTTTCTTTGGGAAAATCAATTATACATATATTGAATCTTTTTCTACCTAGTCTATTTGATATGTTTCTCAGCTTATTTAATATTTTATTTTATATTTTTAAACTTATTTTCAGCTTCTATTTGTCTTTAAACATTGTGTGTGTGTGTGTGAGAGAGAGAGAGAGAGAGAGAGAGAGAGAGAGAGAAAGAGATAGTGTATTCATTTGTTCTTGTATTCCTTCTGGTTTAGCCTTTATTTGTGAATGGAAGTTCTGTGGTTTTTTTTCAATATTTGACTTTTTCTTGAGTTCCAGAAATCATTTCTGCGTTTTCCTATGTATCATTTACGTTGTTCTTTCATATTTTATATAGTTTTTTATATATATATTTTGGCTTGTTTAGCAATACTGCGTTGTAATTTTCATCAGTTTCTAGGCAGGCCTTCCTGTCATGACTCCTTTGCAGGAATGTAATTCTGGATCCTATTCTATTTTTAATTATAATATATTTTTATGGGATTTTACTACAATTTTTTTGGTTGATTTTGTTAAAATAAAATTTATTTTCCTGATGTTCTTAGAAGGGAACATTGGTCATAATAACTTTTTTTTAAAAAACATCCTGGGTCTATAAGTACCTCTTTTGTTATTTTGTGAAGTCTTAAAGCATTTGCTCATACTTTCAGAGATGTTCTTACTCTTTTCCTCACCCTTGTTTCTATCCGGACATTCTCTTTTTCTTCTTCTGTTGCCACTGTCTTATCTAATTTCAAATCAATTTCCAGAAGTTTCTCCTTGGTTGATGTTTGTCCTGGAGTTTGGCAGATTTGTTTAGAAAGTATATAAAGTCTAAATTGCTTCAGCTTTTCAGGCCTTCCCACTGACTCCTTCCAATCACCTATAAATGTGTAAAACCACTACTTAGTTTAGAAGCTTAGCCCACTATTGACAATCTATTGACAATTTTCAGGTTTTTCTATTCTTCGATTTATCAGACACTCATTTGCTTCCCTCTGTTTCCTCCCACATGGACGCTGATACTATGCAAATATTACAGTTGGTGGTGGTTTTCTACCTGTCACATTATTAAGTTGTGGAGGCTACTTTGCCCCTTAGTTTTGATACACTTTTTCTTATAGGTTGTTGGTTTTATTTCATAGTTATTTTGATTTTATGATAGGATTCAAGAAAATTAAAAAAAAACTTTACCCCTACTTCTTTCTTCCCAATAGCAATTGACTTTATCAATATATTACACAAATAATGTTCTACAGAAAATACTTTGGGAAATACCAATGTAAGTTAGTTACTTCAAATTTATTTTTCAAAATGGTGCCATTGATAGTTCTTTATTTTTTTCGTGAAGAATTCTGCAACTACCCTAATTGCTCTCTGGGAGATAGGACTTCATTACAGTATAGAGTTGAGAAAATATATCTGTATTTGGATCTTGGTCCTACTTTTAGGAAATGTGTGACGTTGGGTTACTTTTTGAGCTTTGCCTTATGTAGTAATAAAATGAGATGATTTCTCTAAAGTTTCTGGCACAAGGCATGGAACATCCTAAAATAGTCAACATATTTTATATTATCTTCATGTATTATACTTCCTTTTGAATATTACTATGATTTCTTTTCATACCTGAGTTAGATGGAGTGCCCTATAAAGGCAGATAATGCTCCTGCAATACTTTTGCTATATTTATCAGGGCCTTGCATAAGATGGAACATAGGAAGCACTGAGAATGTATTGAACAAAGTAATAGAACTTATAATTTTTTTGTATTTTTCTTTTCTTCTTGAATACTAACAATGATAGCTAACATTTAATGAGAACATGCTAGCTTTCTAGAGCAGTTCTGAATACTTCACAAGCATTTTCTTATGTCAATGTCACAACAGACATTGAACAACAGACAATTGGTAAGTAGTATTATTATCTTCACTATACAGATAAGAAAATTGGGGCACAGAGAAGTTGAGAACCTCATCTAACTTAATAAATTGCCCAAGCGAGTGGACAAGTTAAAGAGTGAATTCTTTTGAGGCAAAGTGTGTGTATTATTACATTTTATATACACTTAGAATATGCCTAGATGCTTACATGAATAAATGAATGAATAAATAAATGAAATACAATTCCATTGCAATATAGTATGTTGACTGGGTCTTAATGATTCTTAATAAATGCATCAGATGATGATTATATCATGATATTGGTATGAATAGCTAGACTTTTTACCTGAATTTTATAGTGTGATCTATACTTGAAATAACTTTGGGTAAATTGAGCAGATACTAAACCATTTTAAAATTACAAGGTTGAAAATTGCATAATCTTCATTATGAATCACCAAGCCCTACCTCATTAAAACTACTAAAGTATAGTAATGATAATGGGAGTCATACTCTGCTTTTTTGTGCTGTTTTGTACTCTGCATTGTTCAAAAGAACAGAAAGCTTACAATAAGATGAATGACATTACACAGCAGTAATCTTATATAGGAAACAACATACAATTAGCTAAAAATTGAATAACGTGCTGCTAAATGGGGCATAGCTGAATACACTGTGCAAGTATTTAATGTGAGAGAAAAATTTATTATGTGGAAATTTTGGGCATTAAAAACTAATATTTCTACTTAAAATTCCCTCTCCTTTTTCTACTCACCCCTCCCCAGCCAATTAATAATCTGCCAAATTAAGGGTATTGGAGAGGAACAAAAAGGGGTGGAGCAGGTTTGTTCACAGGATTTAATCATGGACAAAAGTACATTTAAACTTTCTTTGAAATTTTCTTTCTGAGTTATTTTCTTGGTGCTTATAAAATAAAACAAGTGACAGACATTGTGAGGGTTGTGGAGACATTTGGAATTTAATGTTAGAAAGAAAATAAAAAATGTGCAATGCATAATCAACCTGCCAAATATAAGCTTTATTACTTACGAGTTGTGCAGTAGTGTCTGTGATTTTTCTATACTGTTATTTGCCTATTTCCAATGGATAACATTTGTGACCTTTATCCCTAAACTGATTAGGTAGAAATCAGATCTTTAAAATATCAGTATTTAAGCATAATAAGTTGAAATAAAATTTTACTCATTTGCATGCATGGTATCCTTATATAATTCATGCTAACTATTCACGATATGATGAATTTGTTGCTTGCATTCTCTCCTACTTATCTTACCAAGAGGACCATGATTTTCCTTTTGGATGCCCTCCTTTCTTTATTGCCCAATTGGCTAAGGTGGAATTAACCCCAATCCAGTTCTAGGAGTAGGAAATCAAACCTATACCATGGGATGTACTCCATTCCTTCAACCTAGCTATGGGGTTATATATAAATCACAGATAATGAGTTGTGAGATGTTTGTTTAGACTTCTGAGAAAAAGGAGCTTTCTCTCTTCCTCTAGATACTGTAATTAGAGCAATTGGATTTTGTGAGTCAATAAATTCTCTTTATTTTTTAAGCCAATTTCAGTTGAGACATTTACTTGCAACATAGATTCCTTCATGATAGCTACGGGCAATCTGAAAGAACATAATATACAGTGAGCAGAAAACCAGTTAATGGGAAGAGCCAAACTAAGTTGAGATCATAGATTAGGTGAAAACAATCCTGATATTTTAAATTCTGATTGGTTAGTTCACAAGAATGGAATTTGAAATAGATTCCATGTAGTATAGTATATAGATGGCTTCATATTCTAGAAGGAAACACTCATGGTCTATTCTGGGATTGAATGAAATAACATATTGCCTTAAGTTTGCAGAACACTTCCCTTTGGGTATTGACACATTCCGTGAGTAGTCAAACATGTACAATGACCTGTGTGTTTCCACCTGATGTGTCTCTCTAAAATACATGGGATAGGAATGGTAGGATCCTTGGCTAGTGGTCTTTTATTAGTTAAGAAAATTTTGGCTGCAAGTAAAAAACAAAATCAAAATAGATTTATTATATTATATAACCAACTAGGTGGTTCAAAGTTTGATTTATTCATTGGCTCACTTATATGATTAGGGACCCAGGTTCTTTTCATTTTATCTCTCTTCCAACTTCAGAATGTTGGCTTTTCTTAGATTAGCTTCTCTCATAGCCCCAAGATGGCTTGCAGCAATTCCAGATATCTGGTGCAGATAATTTCATCTAGAGGTAGAAATGGAAGTCTCTCTTTATAGATCTCTTTAAAAAGTGGAGAAAACTATAGCCTTTCAGCAGAATCACATTGTGCAAAATGATATCACATACCTATTTCTAAACCAATCACTGTAAAAATAAAAAAGAAATTATCTTTGTTGGCAGAGATACATAGACATTCACTCCTCACCTGCTTCAGGCTGAGAAGGAGCTTCATCCCTGATCAGTGGCTGAATGGAAAGGAATTGCTTTTAAGGAACTGGAATTCTGCCTGCAAAAAACAAGGAGAGATAAAGATAATAGATTTGTCTGTTTCTATCAGAGGGTTTTTTGCCCTACTTAGTAGAGATCATGTGAACCTAATTGTTCTCTGATTCTGAGGCAACAGCCTCAGTCTAATAAAATTTCTTTTGATAAATGCCTATCATTTGCCTCTAAAACTGAAATGAATCAAACTTCTTGTGACAGTTTTGTTACACACTTGTACTAGCTCAGAGAACACAGGAGTGCAATCCTTTCGGAGTATTTGTTGCTTTAATCCAATTATACTCTAACTCGACCTCTTTTGGATGGATTGACAGCAGTGAGGGGGAGGGGTTTAGCCAGCTAATTATCACAAATCAATTAATTAGCAAACTCCATTTTGCAACTGGCCAATTAACTGACCCAACCAATTCCCCTATATTCCCCTCCCTCCCCTGACAAATGGGACAGTTATTTGAGTATTTGGATTTAATTGTTTTTGAATCACTGTGCCTGCTTTGCTAGGCAGCACTTGCAAATGACATATTTCTTAGAAGGTTGTCAAATTGCTTAAGAAAGACCGCTAACACTTTCAAAATACTGAATAAGAACCTATCTAAATAAAATATGATTCAATTCTACTATACATATTGATATTTCTTGTCCTTGGTGGGGAAAAATGGCCATGTTCCTCAAGGTAATTTTAAGGGATGAGATTACAAACTCTATTAAATATATACTGTCCTTGGCATTCTTATGGCTATCATATATTATAGTGGGGATATTTCTCAAGTAAAGGTAGTTAAGATCAGATTTTTATCAATATGTATGTAGTTAAAACAAGATTGACCTGGTATTTTGGCTGCAGATTTTGCTGATGTACTTGGAATAATTGCATCTACTTGTTTGTACAAGGTTTAAATTTGATTAGAAAGTTTCTGATGTTTCTCTTTCAAACTCCCAGGTTTGTTCAGAAAAGTAATATGTAAAGGGCCATCAGCTGGACTTAATTATGGCACCTCGTTAGGCTTTTTAAGTTTAGAAGGTTAAGGGATGTCCTTTCACCTGGGCAATTCTTCTGTTCATAGGAGGGAGGGGCCACCTGCTGCTTATAGAAATTGTCTAATGGGAAAGAAGTGTGAATTTGAAAGACTTTACTACTTAATTTTTGGGTCATCTTGCCTCCTGTTTCTGACTCTGGATGCTCATATTTATCCTTTTTAGGATCACATAATTTAGAGCAGTTCTTCACCAATTTTAGTGTGTATATGAATTTCTTAGAGAGTTTGCTAAAACCGATTCTAATTCAATTCAGTGAGTCTGAGTGTTCCCTGAGATTGTGCATTTCTAACAAGCTCCCAGGTAATGCTGATGATGCTGGTCCATGCACCACACTGTGAGTAGCAAGGATCTAGCATTCCCTGACCCCTCCCTCACCCCTCTTTTCATTTAGTCCTAATGGTTCTATATCCCATGCCCTCAGAACCCTGGTGAATAACTAATTGTTATGTGGCATTATAGGTGGAGCTATACTTCAGCTCAATTAATGCTTTGAGTTTTTGAGATTTTGTGTATTTTTATTTGGCAGTGATTTATGGTGGAGATACAGAGACTTGTATTTTTGCCCAGTAAAGGGCTGTTACTTTAGGTTTTTTCATGTTCAGTTGTTTACTCTTGCCCCCAAAGAGAAATAATATAACATCAACAAAGAAAAAAGTGATATTATAAATGGAGGGGAGTGTAGACACTTACAGTGTTGTAGTAACTATCCATCCTGTCTCCATAATATAATGCTCTAGAGAACTTAAAAAAAAAAAAGACTGCTAGATAAAATATAAGATTCCCAGTTAAATTTAAATTTTAGGTAAAAAATGGGCATTAGTATATCCCAACCAATATTTGGAACATATTATATAATTTGTTCATAATAATGAATGCATTGTATTAATTGGCTTAAAATATTTTTTTTCTGACTCAAAATTCAAATTATCTTCATCCAAGGCTAGAATTTGGGCTGCTTTAAACATGGTAGCTTCTATACCAATTGGCTGTCGTGCAAATCCTGCACTTTCAAGGAGCATGTTTTTGTTCTGTCAAGGCAAACAAATGGATTTGACAATAATAATTTCTTCTTTTACCTCTCCTCTAGTCCATTCATTGCAACTTAATTATTTTCTGGTTGAAATGAATTGTCAGTTGAGGTAGTGAAAAATATGTCAAATCCTCCTAGGATTTGCTATATCTAAGTATCATAGTCTGGGATATGACCAAAATTTCTGCAATAGGAGAATCCAAGTATTTGGAGGAAACTCATAAACTCCTGTAGCGTTTAGAAAAATCTTGAAAAATCATCTACTTGTCCTTGATTTCTTTCCACCAGAAACATCTATGAATATCAAGAGTATCTGTGGGAAAATTACCTTTTAGGTATAGTGTGTACACTGTTTGAGTGATGGGTACACTAAAAGCCCAGACTTCACCACTATGCAGTATAATCATGTAACAAAACTCCACCTGCACCCCCTAAATCTATTGAAATAAAAATAAATAAATTTTAAGGAAAAGAGTATATGTGGGATTTTGATGTTTGGAGGAAAAACTTTCATTTACCAACTTAGATCCAGGTGTTTGGGGCCTGTGAATTAACTGACAATGGACAGATTCACAGGAGAGACGCTTGTTACCCATGTAGGAGGAGTACTTAGCAGTGAGCAATTTGCAGAATAGCCTGAGGTAAGACTTTATATTTCAGCTTAACAAAAAGAAGGTAGGGTTAGGACTTCCATGGGAAAGTGCGGACGATTCTGTTGGGCCTTTTCGTTCTGATGCTTGTAGTGTTCCTAGCTGGAAGTGCCCCCTGAAGGGGGCCAGCTGAATTCACATCTCCCATGCTAAGGGTCCATCTTCCAAATAGGAGGAAACTTCCTCCTGAGGTGGTAGTGCTGTTGGTGGGGTTAATGGTAGCTGTATTTTAGGAGAGAATCTGATAAGGGAAGCAGTTCAGATAAGATTCTTTCTTTTCTTTTCTTTTTATTTTATTTATTTATTTATTTTTGACAGAGTCTTGCTCTTGTTACCCAGGCTAGAGTGCAGTGTGGATCATCATAGCTCACTGCAACCTCAGACTCCTGGGCTCAAGTGATCCTCCTGCCTCAGCCTCCCAAGTAGCTGAGTATACAGGCATGCACCACCATGCCTAGCTAAGTTTTCTATTTTTAGTAGAGGTGGTGTCTCATTCTTGCTCAGTCTGGTCTTCAACTCCTGAGCTCAAGCGATCCTCCCACCTAGGTGTCCCAGAGTGCTAGGATTACAGGCATGAGCCACCACGCCCTGCCAAGATTTCTTTCTTCTTATCCCTTCAGTGATCTTCAATTATGAGCAACTCATAAAGACACATGATTTTAGGATGATGATAAATATTTCAGGTAATGGATCTCACTAAACAAAAAAAGAATTCCAAAAGTTTGTCATTGTGTAGTGTCAAAGGCATTATGTGGAACATAACTTTAGGGAAAGAATAAGGGACAATGAATAAAAAGGAGGGCAGAAAATGACATTTCTCCCCCACTTTCAGGGTGGATTCATGAGGTTTTAAGGGAGCAGAGCAGGTGTGAAGGACTAGATAATGGCTGTATTTTGAATAAAAACCCAGATGGTACTAGATGCTTGCAGCTGTATGCTATTTCATTTCTATCTCCAACCACCCATGGCTTTCAGCAGTGAAAATTTATGAAATTAAGTAGATCTAACAGTTATTTCATCTATAATTTAAGTTTGCATGGAGATTCCTTCTAATTAGAAGGATCCTGAGGTATTAAGAAAGGACTGAGGCAAGAAGAAGTTAAAAAAATAAAAAAGACAATTGAGTATAAAATTTAACTTGAAAGAATTATTTCTCCTTTTAAATGTAGTTTATTCATTCTCCATTGCCTTCCACCAAATTTCTAGGAGGAACTTTGGCAATAATTATGAATCAATATATATTGTTACCCCTACAACTGTGTTTTCATAAAAATGAGTCTTTGTTTATAATATAAATAAATATTTTCATATAAATGCTCTCTTCTCCCTAGCAGCATAGCCAGTAACGTTTTAGTATATTTCTAGTAGCCTATAAAAATAGAGGACATAAATGAGCAGGTACACTTAGTGGTATAGGAGAGGAAAAGTATCTTTTTCTTTTGAGGTATGTTGTCTGGGGGCTTGTAACAAAAGAAAGATTAACAAGAGAAAGCATGCACATTTATGTAATATAAGTTTTACATGATATAGGAGCCTTCATAAGGAAATGAAGACCTGAAGAAGCTTACCACACCTGGGTTTTTTTATACTAGGTTTGATAAAACAAAGGGGCTATGAGTTACATGTAATAAAGTAGGGGAAACTTAGCAAGGCCTGTTTCTTCAGATTCCTGTCTGTGTTCTGTTCATCTTTGGAGATAAAGATGCAGAGGGTAGTACCTCTCACAGGAATTTCTCTGACCTGCTTCAAGTGGGAAAGGCCTGCAGAAGATCAGAACAGCTTGTTCCATCTGTCGTTTTCTCAAATTCCTTCATCTTAAAATATTTAATATGCCAAGGTGCCATATTTTGAGGTAGCATATTCTGAATCCCATCAGTGGAATTATAGAAATTGATTATGCCTTTATCCACCTTGGCAGGAGTGATGGGAAAAGGAAACTCCATTTTCCTTTTTGCCTGATTACATTATCATAGGCTGTTTTGATCTTCATTTTATAAAAGTCAAATATAAATGAGATAAATGGACTAGTTGAGAAATATTTTGTTAAAAATTTATGAAAAGGTTAAAATTTGAATTGTAAATCGTTGAAAACTATCAAATTACTGACAGTATTTTGGATCATATATTAAGAGGTTTTCTCTTGAGAAGGTAGAATGATAAGTTCTTGCCTTAAGAACTATATATATACATCATTTATTATCTGTTTGGGGTTTGATCTCTGTGAAAAGTCTGCCTGTTGTGAGTTTTACCTAAGAAACTGATTCCTTCCCACTAACCCACTCCATGCCCAGAATTTTATAAGATATTCTTTTAGTATTTTACTGAGACTAAGTGTTTTTGTTTTTTGTTTTTATTTCCCTTCTGGACTTACACCATTTTTAGGGTATGCTGCTTAACGGGCTTTTTTTAAATTCTGTCTTCAAGCTAGGAAGGACTTTTGGAAAGTTTACCTTTGATATTTGGTCTAGAACATTTGATAGACAGTTACTATATTGATTAGAGATGAAAAAAATCAGGACTCTAGATGCTAGGCATTATCTTTATAAAATTCCAATTTTGGTTAATGGTTGACATATTCCTTGGTTGGCCCAACTGTAGTTAGGTTCTTAAACCTTCTTCTACGTCCATGAGCATATTTCCTTTGAAAATTCAGTGTTAGTAAAGAACCCTGCTAAGTCAGCTTAAAATAAAACCCCCACCCTTGGTGTCTGATCACCCTTGATATCTGATTGGGTTCCTGATCCTTCATCACCCCCAAGGTGATGTCTGATCATCCTGGCCTGTCTTCAGCAAGAATCTTGTTAGGTTGGTTTAGCCAGATCCAACTTACTCCTGATGTTAGCTCTTAGTAATTTTCCATCCACTGCTCCATGGCTACAAATTTCTACCTTTTCATGCTATATTTTGGAGTTGAGCCCAGTCTTTTTCCTCCACTGCAAAATCCCATTGTCATGGTCCTTATACCTATTGCAATAGTCCTGAATAGAGTCTACCTTACTATGCTTGGCACAAGTGTCAATGAATAAGTTTTTCTTTAACATGGAGGACTATATAATCTAGGAGGGTTGGAAACTTGTTGATCCTTTTTAACCAATGTGAGCCTTTGAGTGTATAGCACACAATAGATGCTCAACAAGTATTTGTTGAATAAATGAATGAATATATAAATGCATGGTAATATAAATGAAAGGAGAGAATTAGTAATTGTATTAATCGGGAATCATTTGGTTTCCCTTTTATAGTGCTATTAATTCATTTAAATGTGTTCTGTCTTGATTAAGTTACATGTAGCTGTGAATAATATAACTTCTCATTTTTAATGATAGTAAGAAATCAGGATTACATGCTGACAAGAGGAGTTTATTATTTCTTAAGCCACCCCATGATTATGATCTACAGAACAAGAGTGAGCAGAACACTGATTAATGGAATTGTTAATGGTTCTTTCCTACTGAGGCCATTAGTGTAACTAAGGTAAGTATATTGTTTCCCATCGCTTTAGTAAGCAATTGCTACTAAGTCTTATTTTCTTCATTTCATACTTAGACACACTGGAATTCTGGGTCTAGCTGTTGCAACAAGGACCTGGAATAGCTGTGAAATGAGTCTGCTTTGTCAGGTTTTCTTCCTTCACTTGAAGTGTCTTTCTGCATTTTAATTCTGAAAGGCATGTGTTATGGAGTATAGCCCAATGCTGTGATTGGGAATTTTAAAAACTACTGAGGCCCATTTCTAGAGATTCCAATTTAATTGGATTAGGGTACAAGTGAGAATCACCACTGTTGAAAGTTCCCAGGTGATTCTAATGGTGCAATAAAAGTTGAGAATCACCAGACAGTTAAGAACACAGGCTCTAGAAAATCCACTTAACCCTTCAGCTCTCCAGCTTCCTTCTCTGTTACATGGAAAAAATAATAATAGAACCTACCTCATAGGCTATGAGAGGATTAAGACAGTTAATACATGTAAACCACTTAGATCTTTGTCTAGCACACAAATGTAGAGTACTGTTGTTGTTTGGTAGATAACAAACCAATCGTAATAATAGAACCTTCACTGAACCTATACTATGTACTGTGAGTGTCATTCTCAGTGCTTTTTTATTATTGTTTTATTTGAACCTTATCACAACCATGTAAGGACAATACTTTTATTATTCTCACTGTACAAATGAAGAAACTAAAACATGGAGATTTGGTAATTTTTCCCAAGGTCTTAAAACTTCCAAGGATTTTGCAAGATTAAATCTCAGGTGATCTGAATTCAGAGCACATAATGAAAGCCATAAATTGAATTGCAAAATAAAATGTGTTCTGATAAATATGGGAGAGTTAAATATTTCAAATGCAATAAAATAAAAAAATTAATAACAGATCAGTTCCCTGTTGTGCCGAATAATTACCAAATCTTTGTATAAGCACCTCATTTCCCTTATATTTTTTGCCATGAAACAAGAATTTTCAAAATACTTATTGGCTTTTGACAGACATTTTATTTCCAGGTAATTGACTGTATGTGTTTACCATATCCCCACTTTCTCTTCCCTCTGTTATATTACTAGGAATATTTGCATAAAAATAAGATTTCACTTGAGCCAAAGGTTTGTTTTTACCTTTCTCTGCTGAGGGTATAATGATTTCTACAGCTGTGAGCTTCCAAATAGAGGATTATTTCTTCAAGTTAGTAATGATACAAGAAACATTTGTGACAAAATTTCCTCTGCAAATGTTCATCCTCATATTTAAAGAGAGAATAGTTGTGTGGAGTTGAGAAGGAGATGTTTATCACATTCTGTAGCTAAAGTGCTATTGTAACTGTTATAAGCATTTCCCCCCCAGGGGCTAAAGCATTTATTTAAATGTCACAGCCCTCTCATTCCCTTTGTTTCAGATTCAGTTCAGAGCAAGCACTTTCTAAAACATTTCCACTACCTTTTGACTTGTGTTTGAGTCTCTGGCAAACACTCTCCCTTTCTACATCTGTAATGATTCATAGACAATTTTACTTTTCTTGCACTTTCTGTGATCACATTTTCCAAATCCCTATTTCAACAAATTTAGAGAGTGCTTAAAGCATTCTGATGCACTACAGGTTAGAGTTGGTCCTTGAACAGTGTCTGTTTGACTTATACACTTGGCACTTTCCTATTCTATATTGAAACTTCTTTTGGTCCCAATTTGACTTTTATATATTGGCTTGTGCAAGATGGATCAATTGTTCAGTGTCAGCTGTGTTGGTTAAATTATATTAATGTTTATTGCTCTTGCCCTTGTTTTATTAAAGCAGGAGAAAAATGAAAAGCAAAATCAAACAGCTAATATTAATGGCAGTATGATTGAAATAAAGAAGGAACACATTTGGCAGGCTGACTATGGTTGATTTTAGCCTCAATCTCATGTGAAATCTTTATGTGGAAAAAACCAGAAAATTAAAGAGCTATTTGAAATGTTGGAAATATATCATAAAAGATCATGTCAAAAAATGATAGGAGTTATATACTGTTCTTCAATCCATATGGCACAGAGCCCTTCCGACCTGACTCTTTCTTTGGGCTTTTGAATATTTGGTTTATGAACATATTCAGGAACAAAAAATCAGCACCTAGAACACAATACAGCTCTTAATAAAAATTTATTGAATTTAGTTGACTATTGCCCAATAACCTGTCCATAAGGCAAAAGCCTTAGAATTTATTGTGCAGATCAACTCAATAGGTATTTATTAAGCAACAACTTATGTGTCTTAAACCTTGATCTCGAAGCTCAAAAGTATGAAAGAGAACATTAAGAGCATCCACAGTTTATAAGACAATCTAAATCAGAGATTTATTTCTCAAAACTGTTACTTCAATACTCTTTTCTCTCATTCCACCATATCCTTCATTCATTTGTTCTAGTGAGGATGCTACAATGAGGACAAAATACTTCCTATAGTGAAACAGATGCAAGATCTCTCAAGATCTTTCTATAGTACTCGAATTGATAAAGGAAAAAAAAAAAGACAGAAAATAAAAAGCAAAACTGAACACTAGAAATATTTCTACTAACCTATAAAATGAGTTCATATGTCACTATAACTTTGTGATGTTTTTCCTATTAAAATAGCATAGGATTGTTATAAGAGAAAATTCAAGCTGTACATGAAATTGCAAAGCAACAGGTTGTCCCAAATCCCACTGTTGTTAATCTTTGTTTTATATCCTTCCAGATATGTCTTTGTATGTATGCATAGAGAAACATGGACATGTGCATAGATAGAAATGTATTTTGTATTACAATGTTAAGTTTAAATTTAGTTGAATTTGGCAGAAAAAAACAAATAACATTGAAAGTGGAAAAATTAATGAAGCTTAGCTAATTTTTCTTTCAAAAAAAGATGAATTCTATTAAGTGGTTATGATCATTATGATTTAACTACATTTTTCAGTTTGAGGTAGCATCAATGAATTCTCTACTTTGGGAGAAGGGTAATTAGCATTCTTCTACTTTCTCCCACTTCTCTACTCCACATCTTCCAGTATTTATTAGTTATATTTTAAACTGTTAGAGTTTATAAAAATTTACCATCTGTTCTGCAACCACAATTCCCCAGATGTTCAGTCATAGCAAAACATTTACTGGATTTAATGTTCATTGCCAGCCCTTTTATTATACATTTTTATTCTTTACATTTTATTTTTATTCATCTCCTGGTTAGCTGAATTACATCAACTTGTTTTATATAAAAAAATTCATGGGTACTATATTTCTAGGGTTCTATTAGGTTTGAGATGTATGTCTGCTGTCTGTATTTGACTGATATGTTGTATGGGTAGAATATTCATGGGTGAGACTTTTTTTCTCCTCTCAGAAGCTTGTGTTCATAACTCTTGTATCTTATATCATTGAATGTGGTTGTAGAGAAGTCTGAGGCCAGTCTGTTTTCTCTTGTCAATAATTTGCTTTCCTTGCCTATATACTTAAAGATTTGTATACTTTATTTATGAAGTTTGATAACTTACCTGCTATAGATTTCATTGTTGTTAATCATTTTTTCCCTATTGTATTGCATGCTCTTTTGATATGCACACTAAATTCCCTATTTCAGGAAAAATTTCCCGCAATATACGGATACCCCACACACAGAGGCCTTTGTCCTCCATATATATAACCTTTTAAATAATTGCTTTAACCTTTGTTTTCTCTGCAAACATCATGTTCACCTGAAACCTTTTATCTGTAACATTAATTGCGTTTTCAGACATGCCAGTTTGTTTTTATTTTTTCTAATTTATTACATTTATAATGATGTAACTTTGAATATTTCCTTAGTTTAGCAATCTCACTTTTGATGGAATTCTGTTGTTATAATCAAGTCATCATTGATGTCTTTTTAAATGAAAATTTTTTTTTATTTGAAATATCATCTTTTTGAGTTCTTCTAGAATCTTAAGCCCCTGTAGTGCATGTGCTTCCTTTTCTTAGGCTTTCCCCCCTAAAAAAACTGAGTTCTCTATATTTTATTTCCCTTCTTCCTCCCTTGCTTTCCTCCTCCTCTACTTCGTCTGCCCTCTTCTGCTTCTTCCCATTCTTTCCTCTCTTCTTTTCTCCTGTTCCTCCCTCCCTCACCAATCCCTGCCAAACCCATTTGTCATCTCACCATCCAGGTTTAATATGTATGGTTGCAATGTCATATCTTTTTTTCTTACCAAACTTTATCATGGACATCTCCAGATCTTCAGTTTTCCCTGATGTAATCTCAGTGAACTTTTCTTAATTGAATGTTAACTTCTTTTCTTTTTCTTTTTTTTAAGCATCAATTTGTCTTTACCACTTTGAACTACAGTTTGCACTTTTGGTATTGCTTTTCAAATATTTTTATCTGGTTTATAGGTATAAAAGTGGGAGAAGGAGAAAACCAGTATAGATCCTGTGACAAATCCTATTCCAGGACTCTTTATAGCCCTTGTCCAGGGATGTATTTCACTCCCTTCACCATCATTTCATGCCTCCAACTTAGAGTTGCCAGATTTAGCAAATAAAAATACATGGTGAACAGTTTAATTTTAATATAAGGTAAACATGAAATCAATCAATCAATGTATACGTATGTCTATATTTAGTATAAACATGCCTCTTGCAATATTGAAGACATATATATACTAACATATGTGCGTGTATATGTATATATATTTATATTTATTGTTAATGTGAAATAAAAATTTGTGTAGTGGATCACATCAGTAATCCTAGTACTTTGGGAGGCTGAGGTGGGAGGATAGTTTGAAGCCAGGAGTTCAAGACCAGCTTGGGCAGCATAGCAAGGCTTCGTATCTATACAAAATTTAAAAATTAGCTGAGTGCAATGATGCATACCTGTAGTCCTAGCGACTTGGAAGGCTGAATCAGGGGGATCATTCTGGCTCAGGAATTCCAGGATGCAGTGAGCTATGATCGTGTCACTGCGCTCCAGGCTGGGAGACAGAGTGAGACCTTATCTCTAAAATAAATAAATAAATAAATAAATAAAATATATTTTAAAATAAATAAATAAAATAAAAATAAAATGTAACCAGGCTTCCTGTATTTTATCTGGCAATGTTATTTTAACTTATCATACTGCCCTGGCAGATGACAAATTCTGATTTCTATTCTTCTTTTATTGAGGTCTTGGCATGAATGTTTTCTTGGCTATTCTTAAGGTTATCTCCTGATCCTCTTGGTCTACCTTTCCCCATGTAGGAGTTTTATTTAGTCCTCATCTTATTCCTACTTTGGGCAGGTAGGGGCTAAGATAGAGATGTGGTTAAAAGGTCCATCAAACAATATTTCAGATAATCATCCAACTCTCTAGTTGAATCTAAATTTTCTCTTTAGCTATTGCTGGATACCTTGTTTTTGCTCTATTTGTCTTTGACTTTTTCTCTTCTCAAATGTTAGAAGGAAATTCTGTATTTTCGATTCATCCTTCAACTTTTATAGACTATGAAATTTTTGATAAGTCCACCTAAAATGTCAATTTCTTCCTTCTCTAAACTCTAGAACATATAGTTAGCTCATTAAGAATTCCATGAAATATTATTGAAGTTCTTTTTCAGGTTAAGCTCTAACGATTTTGGTCTAAAATAAAGGATAACATCTATTATGCCTCACTTTTAATAGACATGAATTTTTGTGAATGAATGAATCAATCCACAGGGAATTCTAAATTTCCATTCTGATGCTGCAGTGGTTATTTCGGGTCACCTTGACTGAGCCATGTCATACAGATATTTGGTCAAACATTATTCTAGATTTTTTTTTGTAAAGGCATTTTTTTAGATGAGTTTAACATTTAGGTTAGTAAATTTCGAGTAAGAAGATTACCCTCCATAGTGTGAGTAGGCCTCATCTAATTAGTTGAAGGCTTTAAGAGAACAAAGGCTGACTTTCCCTGAATAAGAAGAAATTCTGCCTGCACACTGCCTTTGCACCCAAACTGCAATATTTTCCTGGGTTTCTAGCCTGCTGGTCTATCCTGCAGATTTTGCACTTAGTGTGCACAATTCCATGAGCCAATTCCTTAAAATCTTTCTCTCTTTGTATCTGTCCATATCTTTATATCTATATATCTCTATCCACCTATTTATTTACATATATAAATAAATACATACATCCTTTTGGTTTTTATTTGTCTGCAAAACCCCGAATAATACAGATGTATAACCTAAAGCTTGGCCCATAAATATGTTGTTCTCTAACATACTTAATCTTTGATAATGGGCTTCTTAAGGCTATAAATATTTTCCACTATTTTGTTGTCCATAAAGCCTGCTATAGCATTGGGCCTCCATGAAAAGAGATCTGTAAATTCAAGGAGATAGATTATATTTTGATGTACAGAGTAGAAACATTGCTTTTGTTTTTATTCTCGGTTTTTAATTGAAAGCTGAAAGACAGAACAATAAACACTATGGAGTTTAAAAGAGTGGGTTGATGTGACAAAAGAAAACTTTTTGTTTCTCTTCTTCCTACCTTCAAATAATTTTTATCAGTGCTTAAATTTTGAAGAATTATTAGGAATATATTGTTTGAAAAAGATGAGTAATACATGCCGAACAGAAGAAGTGGCATGTGTGAATCACAGAGTAGTAAAATAGGGCCAATTGTGAAAACTAGGTGCCAAGAGAAATATTTCTCAGACTGGCCTGGCAGCCACCTATACCGGAATCCCACAGTGTGCGTGTTAAAAATGAAAATTTTGGGAACTCATCTTAGATCTGTTTGGTCATAATTTCAGAATGTGTCACCCAGGTTTTTGTATAAAAACAAATAAAACCTCAGGGGGATTCAGGTGGGAGTGTATTTAATATATGCTCAGGTTTAAGAACAACTGCATTAGAATTTTGAGTTTTTGTAGAAAAACTTGCAGGGAGCAGATTATGAAGTGCTTAGTTTGCTGTGGTAAACAATGTGGACTTTGTCCCCTGGGCTGTAGAAATCCATGGAGGAGGTCTCAGCAGATAAAGGTTCTCATCAAATTTGCCTTTCGAAAGATCACTAAAGCAGATGTGCAGAGGATTCACTGAAGGTTTTACTTAGGTTTTTGGTCTTTTGATGTTTCTGTTTCCTTCTATTTTTTATATATTTAAAAATATGTATAATGTTCAAATATGTATTTTATAATGAAATACTAAACAACAACCTTTGTGTTAAATTACCCTAATTTTAAATGTCATGAAGGACATGTGCTAAGAAAGGATTAAGCTTGAAGAGGCACGTGATAGATTGCAGGCTGTCAGGCAAGACCAAGAATACTAATACAAGATGATTCCCCTCAACTAGTTTACCATCACCACACCTATGGAGGAAGATCCACTTTATGATCTTGTTAAAAAAAAATTATCCTGACACTTGTTAAAATGGTAAGGCAGACTATTCAGGACTATTGAGAATAGGTATAGGGACTACTGCAGTGGGGTTTTGCAGTAGGGGGAAGAGACTATGCTCAACTCTGAATACAACAACGGAAGTTGGGGATTTGTAGCTAAGGAACAGAGTGAGTGGGTCTGTGGAGGAAATGTCAGAGTCAAGCTGGGATTCTGGCTTAACTGACTTGACAGGGTTCTTGCTAACACTGAGTTCTTAAGGACCTGCCCAATAAGCCTGCCTAGAGTTCGGTCAAGGAGAGCATTTTTATCAATGTAGCAAGATGTATATATCTAGGGACTTGTAAAAGTGAAAACGTAAGAAGTTATTATAAAATGGGAACCAAGGATTGCCAAAATATTAATAAAATTAAATTTTCTAAAATTTAATCA
>VBSM01001265.1:8507471-8534446 GCA_008086735.1 Cheirogaleus medius | reverse complement strand
TTTTTTTGCAAAGAAACAATTTCAGCATCAGGAAGCATCTTTTTTATAAAAATATTTTATGTTTATCATAGCTTGTTGCATTTGGAAGTTGCATAAATGTGGAAAATGCTCCCTATGTGAGCATGTTAAAATCTAATTCATATTGCATCCCCATCTTTCTTCACAATGCACTGAACTTGTACAGGGATATATCCCCAGCCACGGTGCAGCTTACATTTAACACACTCCATAATTGAGTCTTTATTCATTTCTTTGTAGGATTACTTATAATTGCAGAGGAACTCTCAGTCATTTTGTGGAGACCTAAAGAAGACACCATGCATCCAATTGAATGAAGCAAAATGTGCAAAGACAAGAAAATTAAGTAGAGGAATTAAGTAGGAAATGGATAAACCATTTTATTAATGCTGTGCATGCCTTCTGAGTTTAAGTCATTGTACAAATGACACACTTACTGAGTAACAACATACAGATATGAGAAAATAGAATAATTGGCTGTTTTAACACAGCTTTCTCCAGTACACACCCATGCTTTTGGTCTAAAAAATAAAATTTTCTAGGGCAGGCTTGATCTCAAGGTGAAAGGAGCGTACATCTTTATTATTCTGTGAATGAGATGTTGCCTTTTGTGCATGAGATTCTGTAAGTCTGTTGAAGGTCAAGTCTGTAACTCTGTGGGCCTAAGTTTGAGCAATCAGCTGAGAGAACAATTTCTCTTTTCTGTGATTTCTGTGACATGCTTTCAGTGGTAGGTGTTTTGCAACTTTCTTCCATTCTTACAAACTTGAGAAGAAAATAAGACTTTAATTTAAAACTTCCTGCTTTTTTTAATCAATTTAGTTAAAGGCAGAGGGAATGAATGTTTCCCTAATTTGTTCACTTGGCGTATGTTTACTGATACCCACTATGCACTAAGTACTGTGCTGGAGATCAGGCACACAGACATGAAGATCTTGCCCTCTAGTTGCTCACAGTCTAGTTAGGGTAACTAAGTTCTAGGTTGCAAATGGTACGATAAAGGCAAGCAAAAGAAACTAAGAGACCACAAAGGAAGGTCACAAAACCAGCTTCAACCTGGATTGCTGCTTTGATTCTTGTTCTGGAGGTGAAAAGATTATATAGCAATTTGTTTTATTTATTCATTTTGATTTTGTTTGTTCCTTGTCAAGCCCCATTTTGTGAAAAAACTCTTCAAGCTTAAGTGGGAGTCACTAGGAAGTGTAAGACTCTTCCCTGGCTCATACCTTACACAAAAGATAAAATGCACACGGAAGAGGTCAAACACTACAAGTCAAAAGAATGCATGTAAAGGTATATGAACTGGCCCATTCCATTCTTTTTCTATTACTGATTTTACCAGGCAATCAGAATTGTATATATAGCTGAATTAATTCATATTTTTCCAGTTAAGCAAAAGCCAGTACAGTCCTAGGTATAATTGAATGACTGGTATTGAATTTGTCTTTTTCCACTCAAAAACTATAAAACTGGACAGAGCATATGAGGCAGTTCTTTCTAGGTATTTACCAATAGGCCACACTGTAATGTGATCCTTGAGAGAGGGTAAATACGGCTAATAGTATCACATTTGTCCATTCTCTGCCTAGAGCCATTTTCTAGACCTGAACTGTCCAACATGGTAGCCACTAGCTATATGTGGTAATTAAAGTTAAAGTTAAGTAAAATTATCAATCCAGTTCCTCAGTCAAATAATACACATTTCTAGTGCCCAGTCTCCATGTGCGCCTAATGGCTTCCATATCAGACAGTGTAGAATAGAACATTTTCGTCAGCATGGTTCTTTTGGACAGTGCTGTTCTAGCTATTAATATAAGGGGTTGAAGTCCAAGTAGAACACAAGGGTCTCTTTGAGTTAAAGTTCAAGGATGATGAGTTCTAGGATGGTTAAGCATCTGGTTTTGGTGAGGCATTGTATATAGAGAAGAAAGCTGTTTAGAGTGGGACTGCCAGATATCTTCATGAAGGAGAACTTCTGGAACACTGGGCTGCACTGAACATACATGGGACAAGCCTCCACAAGTGAGTGGCTACCATGTGCCGGAGATCTGAATAGAAACACCAGGGACCATGCAGTGCTGGGACCTTGGAGTTATATCCCAGTCAAAATAATCTTACTCTCCCAATTTCTTATTTCCTACTAAGACTTGAACTGAAAGTGAAACTTTCTAAAGACATGCTTCAAGCTGTTTGAAATTTAGTTCATCTAGAAAATGTACTCAGTGAAACATGTAGCTGGTCCTAAAGATATTTTACCTATCCTATTTTCTTCCAGTACTCACATAGAACTAGTTTATACTGAGTAGTTAAATATTCACTTAAAAAGCAAAGGCTTTTGTTAAGGAACCATCTTTAGATAGTAGGAAGATTTCGAGAATTTTTTCTCCTGAAAACCTGTTTCCAAATTTCATAACTTCCTTTTCTGGTATTACCTTGGGAAAATTATTTTAACTTTTGGAGTCTCAATGTCCTTATTCGAAAAGTTCGGAGTCAGCCTTTATTAAAGGCTTTTTGTGAGGATTAAATTAAATAAAGTATGTGACATAGTTGATGGTGAATAGAATTTGTTACCATATATTAAAATATCACATGACATTTTATTCCTAGTACAAATGCAGGGGAATACAATGTACAAGGATGTAAAATTCAACCTGGAAACATAAGCACTAAACATATTATCATTTTGTGCCTCAAAAGTTCATGACAACTTCTTTATTTCCACATGTGACAGGTGTCCAGTTTTTTGCTTGCCTTTCAGAACTCAGAACTGTGCTATATTCCCTTTCTCTATATAATCTACCTTAATTTTTTTGTACCTTCTCCCAAAATTATAGGGTGCTCACCATTCTACTCAAATCCCATATTTTCCTCATATTTATTTATCCATTTACTCAAATTAATTCATTGGTTTATTCATCCATCTACTTATCAAAGCATTTTTATCAAAGCTATTTTAATTCAGCAACTCCACTAAGCAGTATAGATAAAAATGGTGAAAAAGATAAAGCCTATTTCTTTCTTTTTTTTTTTTTGTGGCAGTTACACCATAAAAGTAGAAGGAAATAGTAAACAATGTCTTAACATAATTAAATACAATCATGTTATAAAGGAGAAATACAAAGAAATACAATATGAGTGTCAACACGAGAGGGACTAAACACATTACCAGGATTGGATACATGACAATTTGGAGGGTCCCATGCAAAATGAAAATTCAGGGTCCCTTGTTTAAAAATTATTGAGAATTTGAAGATGGTGACAGAGGAGCAATCACAGGACTCCGTGAAACTGTAGAGGTTGCATGTCCATGAAATGAGCTCTGCAGACTATGGAGGACTAGGATAGCTTTCCTGAGGCAGTAGTGGTCATTTCACCTGAGACCTAAGGAATGAATGGGAGTTAGGTAGACCATTTCCATTTTCATTTGCCATTCTCATTTGAGCGTAATGTGCTGTTATTTTTTCTAGAGCTACCAATGGATGATGCAGCTTTTCCAGGCTTGGTTAGGCTGTTTTTGGTAGAGATATACAGTTATCTTACCAGGTCAAGTTTCATTGCATGTATGAATTGAAAAGCGAAAATTAAGGCTAGGATTTCATGACTTAGACTTTTTAAAAATGTGTAAATAATTCTCATTGTTTCTTAAATATTTATTGGAGTATACTGGCCTGGGAATTTGGAGACCTGGGTTGTTGTCTTGGATCAGCCTCTGACTTTGAACAAGGTATTCTTTAGATCAAAGCTTTCTAATTTAAGAAAAAGAAAAAGAAATTAAATTCTTTTTAAATTCTTTTTAAATTAAATTCTTTTTAAATTTAAATTAAATTTAAAAAGAAATTTAAAAATAAATTATTAAGGTTTCCTACAGCCTCAAGTTTTAAACTACTAATAATAGCATCTTATGATTTTCTTTAGTAAAAAATTGCAAGAGGTCATTTTAACTTGGTCTACTTTTTCTGGACCATAAAGTCACAGTGTTGGCTGAATCGCTGACAGCATAAATACAGCAATATCTGCCAAAGGCCACCTTCAACAGGCAATCTTTTTTCTTAAACAACCACATTAAATCCCTAAGGTGACCAGTGCTATTCCATTCTTCCGTTAGTTAAAGGTCACGGCTACTGGCAACCAATTTTTGTACCTCCCTGGGGTAGATGCTTAAGACTACATTGTCTATATTAACTTCTCTACTTCATCTGTTAAATATCAAGGTAATTAAAGACTTATATAGACATTGAGTCACTTTATTCTCAAGAAGAGACTAGACAAAGAATCTTCACATGATGTAGTCTCTGAAAGGTGAAACTGAAGTACTTTCAGATTTCTGAAAACTTTTTTCCTTGTTAAGTTTATTAGTGCATTTGGGCAATTCAAATACCTTTGGTAATTTAAAATTTGTGCTCTATTAATCCAGATAGTTTAGATTATTCTGTGATAACAAAGAATTTCCAAATCTCAGAGACTTAAAATAACAAAAGGCTTATCTCTTAGCAAAGTCTCTGTAGGTATAGACAAATGTCCCCCATGACATCACTCAGCAATATAGACTAACAGAATCTCTCCCATCATTAGCTGTACTGTCTACATCATGGGAACTCCTTGATGCAGCAGGGGAAGAAAGCACTTAAAGATCTCTCACTGAAATAAAATATTTAATCTGCAAGTGACATACATTATATATGTTTACAAGCCATTGGCTAGAAATAGTTATACAGCCCCACTTAAATGTGTGGGTTCTGGGAAGTATAATCTTTTATGTGCTCAGAAGTGGAAGTGAACTCTAAGGCATTTCTATCACATTTCCATGCAATAAAAAGCTGTTTAGCAAAGAAAAGTGTGTCTGAAACTTTTGGCTTTCTTAGAATTAAGTTTACGTTAAAGTGTATTAAGCCTAGGTGGATTCCAGTAGCCTAGATGGCTAAGAATGCACACATCTGTTTTACCAACTCTTTTTTGGGGGAGTGGGAGGCATAATTAAAATTTGCTTTAAATATTTCTTCGAGGAAGGGGACACCACACTTCTACTCAATGAAGAGAAATATTTTTACAGTCTAGGGGTCTTTTTTTTTTTAATACTTATAATGCCATGAATTCATAGGGGATAGGTTCTAGCAGCTCAGATTCTCACAGTGTGCTACTTTGGGTGGAGCAGGCTGGCACTTCAGTTGAAGCCACTTGCCTTTATCTTTGCCTTCCTTCTTTTTCTGATCGTTTTCCTTCACACGTTTTAGGAAGCTATCTTGGCTATTAGAGTGCTTAATATGCTCAATACTCACATTAATCCTTTTGGCAAGAATCTTGCCCTTAACTTTATTGTTTACAACAATGCCAACAACATACTGGGTAACACTGTAGACTCTTCCAGTTTTGCTGTGCTGACATTTGTGGGGTCTTCCTTTTAGAACAATACCTGTTCCCTTGGTGTCTACAATATCACCTTTCTTGTAGATTCAGGCATATGTGGCCAAAGGAAAAGTTCCATGTTTTCTAAGAGGCCTAGAGAACATATAATGGGTGCCTCTCCTGTTTCCCTTTGTGTTGGTCATTTTGGCTAACTATTGGAAGATGACGGTTCTGACTGAAAGGTGAACAACTCTTAATATAATGCCTTTGGTTTATGATCCTGGTGCTTGATTTAGTTGTCTGTGTATGTGTATGTGCTTCTGTTTCTGTAATGCTGTGTTTCCTTCTTTTATTATGTAAATGTTGATTGAGCTCCTACTGTTTTCCAACAGATAATAATTAAACCATGATCCCTTTCTTCAAAGAATTCACAGTAATGTTTGAACATCAGTTGAACCCATAAATAAACATAGTTCCCCAAATCACACATTATAATGGTACCATATTCAGTTTCAACCATACATAAATTGGCCTTTTGATAGCATGTCTTAAAATTTTTAGTTATACACAAATTATATTTTCCATACTTTATGGTGCATGAATATATCATCTAAGCTGAATTTCTGCCAAGATATTAAAGAAAATTCAGAACTCTTGAATAAGAAAATAAGCTTTAGTATTATTCATAGACACCTCTGTAACCCCCTGTCATGAACAGGTAGGGTATTTCTTATATCAGGGCAAAATTTCACAACTAGATTTCCTGCCATTACTAAGTATGATGTCTAAAGCATATGAAGTGCTTTTTGATTACCAATATAGAATCCTATGTCTTTAGTAGATTAGAAATATGGCAAGGTGTTTAAAGATTTTTTGGTGAATCTATGCATTTCATTATCTACAGTTTATTATTGGTTGAAACCTTACGTAAGCCATCTGTTATTTAAGATCGTTGTCCATGGAATGTATTTATGCACCTATTCTCTGTTTGTTCTTTCGTTCAATATTTTTTGATGTCTACCGTGGAACAGGCACTTTTATAGGTATTCAATAGGTAATGGAGAATAAAACACAATTCTTAATTTTCTGAAATTTTCTTTCTATTGGAGGAAATACACATTTATAAATACAGCATAAGTTGTATGCTAGACATAGTAGACATTGCTAGAGGAGCTCAGAACAAAAGAACTTCTCTCCATCTTGGAGGAGTGTGTGTGTGCATGAGCACATATGTGTGTGTAAGGGATAGTCATGGAATGCATATATCATAAATCAGCCAAATTAATGAGGGGGAAGAGAAAATGTCCATAAGAAGAAACAACACATGGGAAGACTGTGATATGTGACAGAATATAACATGGTTAAAAACGGAAAGAAATTCAGTGAAGACTGTAGAATGTGAGAGGGGAGGTCTGCAAGATGAGGACATAGGAAGAGATAGGAGCAGAATCACAAAGGCTTTATTAAGTCATAAGAAGTTAAATACAAAGGGCAATGTCCCTCAAAGTGTTGAAGGAGGAGGGTTACACAATCAGATTTGTGCTTTGAAAATGTTATTCTTGAAAAGGCAAATTGGAGAGGAGAAAAGAGTGAAGGTAAAGATATCAGTTGAAACACATTAATCCAGGTGGAGAATGATTACCTTGGACTAGAGTATGGGTAACAGATAGAGAGAATGAATAGATCAAAGAGATCTTCAGGAGACAAAATGAGCAGGACTTAGTGATTGATTTTATGTAGGATACAGGGGGAAAGAAAGAATTCAAGAGTGACTCTTAGGTTCCTAACATGGATAACTGGGTAGATGGCAACACAATTTACTAATATGGGGAAAGTAAAATAATGGGAATATGTGAAAGGAAAGGTAAATATAATAAGCTTGGTTTTGATAAAGTTGAACTGGAGGTATTTCTGATATCCAAATGTCTAGAAGCTGAAGGAATGAGCTTTGGCAATGAAAATAGATTTGATAATTTCAGAATGCTTCTAAATCCCACTTATCATTAATTCTCACTTAAAAGAAGTTCTTGTTGATTGTTTTACAATTTTAGTGTAATTTATTATTTTAATATTAAATATAAAAATTGTATCTCTGTTTAGAAAAATAGATCAGCAATTACAATAAATTTATAACCACCATCACATAAGCGATTGAGGAAAAGTCAGAAATACTTGAAACTGATAAAAGTTCTTTTAGAGTGAAATTGTCTTTTAGTGAAATTTCAAGGTGGGTTCCCTAAAAGGAACTCAAAAAAGAGGGTGATAACATGACTCCTCCATAACTGATTGATATAAAGTAATGCTGTCTAAGAACTATAGTCTCTTCCACCTTGTTTATTTAAAATGTCTCATTATTTTAGAGATTCAAATGAACCTAATACTTGATGTTTACACTGTAAAAAAAATTCTGAACAAATATTATAATAATGAACTCAGGTTTTTAAATATTTTCTTTTGTTATATACTAATTAAGAAAATTTGCCTACCCCAAAGTCATAAAGGCATATTCCTATGTTTCCGTCTAGAAATTTTACTATGTAACCTAAGGTATTTGAGCATATTATTTAACTTGAATTATTTGTTGTATATGACAGGGATCATGATTCATTATGGTTTATCCATAGAGTAATCTATTGGCACAATATCATTTATTGAGCAGGCCATCCTCTGCCATTGAATTGCAGTGCATCTGTGTTGTAAAACAGATGACCATTTATATGAAGAAAACTTGATAAACTTGATAAATAATTTAGAGCAGTGTATCTGGATGCTTTGAATTGATTTCAAAATCTGCATGATATTTTAAAATGATGATGATGATAATATAATAGCTAATATAAAGCAGAATATAGTCATGTATCATATAACAATGCAGATACATTCAGAGAGATGTATCCTTAAGCAATTTTGTTGTCTGAACATCATAGAGTATACTTACACAAACCTAGATGGTATAGTCTGCTACACATCTAGGCTATATGGCACAGCCTATATAGGGTACAAACCTGTATAGCATGTTGTACTAAATACTGTAGGTGATTTTAACACAATGGCAAATATTTGTGTATCTAAACATATATAAGTATAGAAAAGGTACAGTAAAAATGCAGTATAAAAAATTAAAAAGTGGTACAACTATATAGGCACTTAACATGATTGGAACTTACAGGACAGGAAGTTGCTATGGTGAATCAGTGAGTGAGTGGTGAGTAAATGTGAAGGCCTAGGACATTACTGTATATTATTATAGACTATATATAAATACTATATACTTATGCTACATTAAATTTATAAAAATATTTTTCTTCAATAACAAATTAATCTTAGCTAACTAGAACATTTTTACTTTATACATTTTTAACTTTTTAAAGATATTTGATTCTTGAAATTGCACATAGCTTAAAACACAAACACATTGTACATCTGTACAAAAATACTTTTTTAATATCCTTAATCTATAAGCTTTTTGCTATTTTAAATTTTTTTAGTTTATTTTTTACTTTTTAAACTTCCTTTGTTAAAAACTAAGCGATAGACACTTGCATTAGTCTAGGCTTACTTAGGGTCAGGATCATCCATATCACTGGCTTCCACCTCCACATCTTGTCCCATTTGAAGGTCTTCAGGGGCAAATATACCCATGGAGTGTACTGTCATCTCCTATGATAACAATGCCTTCTTCTGGATACCTCCTGAAGGACCTGCCTGAGGCTGTTTTGCAGTTGACTTTTTTTCTTTAGTAAGTAGAAGGAGTATACTCTAAATTAATAATAAAAAAGTATTATATAGTAAATACAATAGTCATCTGTTATCATTATCAAGTATTAATTGTATATGCTATATTTTCTATAACTGATAGCGTAGTAGGTTTTTTAGACCAGCATCACCACAAACAAGTGACTAATGTGTTGCACTACGATGTTAGGATAGGTACAAGGTCACTCAGGTGGTAGGAATTTTTAAACTCTATTATAATCTTATGGGACCACTGTTGTATACACAGTCCTTCATTGACCAGAATGTTGTTATGCATAGTGATGCATGACTGTACTTCAAAGTTCCAAAAATGTTGTATTCACTATGAACATATTTGGATTTTCCCCCTAGACCTTTTAATGCAATACTTCTTCAAGTGAGGTATGGAGACTATCTGTATGAAAATCATCTGAGGCACATGTTAAGCTGTGAATACATGAGCCCATTCCTAGGCTTATACAGAATGTCAGAATCTTTGTGAGTGAGAACCAGATACCTGCATTTTTAATATGTCCTCCTGGTAATTTCCATAAATTTAAAAGAGAAGCATACTCCTTATATATCAGAACTCCCCTACTGTTAGGGTATAGAGGCTGAAACTTTCAAGAAACATTGGCTTAGTTACTAATATTTTTAATTCAGTGCATACAATACTACCTGATTTGTTTTGTGTTTTCTTTTGCCTTTTCCAGCTCAGTATTTGACAACTCATGACTCACTCTTTATGCCTTGACAATACTGGGTTATGTGATTCCTTTTTTCTACTCCTCACCACATACTATTACCCCTCACAATTACCTCTCATTCTGTTGTCTCTCCTGATCCTCCCGTTCTAGTCTCTCTTTCCCCTGATTGCAGATCTAACCACTCTTATCACTGCAGTATAATCTTTATTAGTTTTCTAGGGTTCGGTAACAAAGTACCAAAAACCAGGTGACATAAAACAACAGAAATTTATTATGTAACAGTCTGGAGGCTAGAAGTCTGAAATCAACGTGTCGGCAGAGCCGTACTCCTTCTTATACCTGTATTGGAATATTTCCTTTCCTCTTTCTAGTTTCTGGTGCTTTGTTGGCAATTCTTGGCATTCCTTGGCTTATATAAATGTATCATGCCAATCCCATGTCTTCATATGGCATTCATCCTCTTTGTTTTTTTCTCTTCACATGCCATTCTTTTTATAAAGACACCCAGTCATGATGGATTAGGGGCTATCCCACTCTAGTATAACCTCATTATTTTTTAAAAATAGAATTATTTTAAATAATATGATCTGCAAAGATCTTACTTCTAAATAAAGTCACATCCTGAGGTATGAAGGCCTTAGGGCTTTCATATATCTTTTCTTGGGGGAAAATATTCAACCCAGAACAGTATCCTTCAAGAATTTTTCCCATGCTTTAACTAGAATTGCTTAAATGACTAAAAACAAAAACAAAAATATAAAACATAATGATAGCAGTATATGTTTATTATTTTGAGGAAAAGAAGATTATTTTTAATAAAAAAAGCCATAAGGGAAAAAATTGATAAATTTGATGTATAAAAATGAAAAATTATATGTGAAAAAGAAATTTTGCAGCATGTAAAACCAGATGGAATGTTTTCATTTCCAGGAAAAGACTTCCTATAATTCAATACAAATTAAGCCAGTCAGTAGAAAAATGGGCAAGAAAGATGACATATCACTTTCCAGATGAGGAAATACAAATAGTCATAACAATGTGCTTTTTTATCTAGCCTTTACTCATGTAATCTCTTCTCTGGGCAAGCTATCTCCTTGTATTCCTCTTGTCTCTTGCAATCAACCCTCACTCTGTTTCCCTAACTTTTGTATCTTTTTGAACTCATCTCAGGGACAGTGTCATGAAGCTTTTTTACCCCTATTCTCCATTCCCATAATGTTCTATGCACACCTCTATCATTGTCCTTTTCTTGTAACATGATCTCTTTGTCTTCCCTCTTAGATTCCTAGTTCCTTGCCCACAAAGATTGTGTGAAATTCATATTTAAATCATGAGAACAGAATTTATACTATTTAATAGAAATGTTTCAAGTTAAAAATGAATTGTCATTGTGTTACTCAAAGTCTCATATAAGTAATAATTTATTTAATAAATTCACCCTAAATTTTGGTGGCAGAAGAATGTAAACAGGTCATTTTATTGGACATTAAGAAGTAGATCACCTAACAAACATCACTTTTCCTCGTTTGTCAGGAGGTTCTGAGCTAAATGTGATGCTGAATAAAGCAGTAACTTATTCCTGAGAAGGTATATTTATTATGAACATTTTAAAATAAGTTTTTTCAAAGTGTGGCTCCTCCTTCTTGAATTTAATTTAGAGTGGGATATAATTATTAACAAACGATTATAATCAAACATTGCAAAGTTCCACACTTTCCCATAATCCCATATTATATTCCCGAACATTTTTTTTTCTAAAAACAGTAAGGAGATAGAATTGATTAATTTAACTAGGTTTTTATAACTCATTTCAGCCAGCAGATATATTTTAGTATCAAAGAAGAAAAATTAGAACATCAGAAGGGATTCAAAAATTGTTCAAGTAAAGAGAAGAATAACAAAGCTAATATGCACTTTTAAAGCCCCTTTCTTCACTGAATAAAGATTAAAATATTATCTGATTATTAACTTCTTGTTCTTTACTCAAAAAGTAATGACTCACAGACATTCATTTCTGTCTTGAAATTGTTTTTCTCCCATTCTGAATTTTGCATCTTAATTTTGACGAAGTTGGGCATTACATTCTAGCACATGCATGGATGGGAAATTAGTCTTTGGATATGCCTATAATCAATACCTTTTGAAATCATATAAACATCATGGAATGTTTGTTCCTCTATATTTGTAAACAAAGTTAAGTTCTAGTTTGAGACCCATGGCAAATTTAATTTTCTACTTTGTAGTTAGTTGCTTTGGACATTTTATTATAGTCTAATAGTGAAGCAACACCTACCTAAAGAGATATTTTCAGATTTCTTCAGAAGGACTAGCAACATTCAAAGCTACCCAAACATCAACCATTCCAAAAGAATTAAAGAAAAAAAGTGAGTATATTTCATCCCAGTGTACACTAAGACATAAGGAAACTAAGATGTATTATCCAGGGTCATAAATGATAGTTACTGCTGTCATGGTTGACAATTGCTGCACCAATTGCAGTATAATTATTTCCTTTTCAGATGTTTGCTTGTGAAGACTCTTCTGGGGGTGGAGGGTTAAGGTGGATTTTCTTTTTTTTTCTTTTGAATCCAGGGAAAACAAGAATGAGCATTTCTTTCCTTATCATCACTAAGCTTCTTAATTTCAAGAACTCATTCCAGCTAAGGTATCCAGCTGGACTACATTGGATTATAATTCACCTACAGCATCTTGATAAACATCTTTAATGATGGATGAAGGGAATTTAGTTTTTACCTGACAGGAGAAGCAAGTCTTCGGGCTGTTAGTAAGTGCTACACAAACTAAACTGCAGTTAGAGAGAACTGTGAAAATAATACCTAGTGTATATGCCAGAGCCAACACTTGCCTGGAAGCATATAGAAATAAAGATCCTCTTAATTCAATCATCGTGTCTGACCTAATATTTCATTAATTTGTACCAAACAGGCAATACATTTTTGAAAATAAAATTGCTATGAGACTTTAAGAAAACAATCATAGTATCTGTAGTACTGCTGTAACTCAAATTAGACTAACAATATTGCAAGTTATGCATCTTTTAAAGATCTTGCTTTAATAAAAGAAAGTATTTTTAGCTTGTATAGGAAATACTCATAAAAGACATGAAAACTAGTAAGATAACCTGTCTCATAATCATATTTTTCCTTTGATTCTGCCCAGTGAAAGCCTTTATTAAGGAGAATGTAACGATAAACCTAATGTAAATGAGGACTAAATTATCTTTTTAAGTCTAAAGTAATGATTCTTCACTTTTTAGAGAATAATATATTAATATAATTTTAATACCATTTATTACATCTCAACACTTCTAATAAAGGTCGACTAATAACAGCAACAAAAAGGCTTGTTGCTATCATTGCAGTTTAAGTATAGAAAAATAAACGTAGTAACTATAGAAGCCATATAACAGCTCCTGATGGAACTTAAAACTTTACAGTTTTTGGTAGTTCAAGAAGATTCAGAAACTACAATGAGTTATAAAGTAAATGGGAAGCAGAAATTAAATGATTATTTAGGAAAAGCAAATGGTTGTTTGACATAGGAAGTAGGTTTCTAACAAGCAGCACTGTGACCTAGGGCTTATTAAATAATGAAAAGGAAAATGTCCTCAGTTGTACAACAAGTGGAGATATGCAGGAGATTCAGAAATGAGTAATAATGATATCTACCACTTACTAGATGTCTTCTGTGTATCAGGCCTACGTTACATATATTGCGTTCTTCCTAACATTCCACATGGAACAATTTGCCTTCATTTTATGGTCAAAGAAAGTGAGATTCAAGAACCTGGCTTTATAGCTATTGAGGTTCATTTTTGGTTTTTGTTTTTTCCACTGTCACTCAAAGTTCACAATGATCTATGCAAGTAATTGAACATAGGTATGATGAAAGCAAAGCTCACATTCTTTTCCTCACACCATTAGCATTTATTGCTTTCAAGAAAAGTGCATCCTTGAGTCCCTAGAGGTGCTCTTAATGGCCTGGGGTTGCGACTATTGGGAATCCTGTAAAGAAAAGTCAGAGATTGGGTGAGAAGTTAGAAAAGATGATTACAGGTGATTTCTACAGATGAAGCTTTGATTAAAAAGAAAAAGTCAAGTAGAGAACCCTGAGGGTAAATGGGCCAGTGATTGATGAAAACACAAAACATAATCAACTACCTGATTTGTCAGCTTATCTTTTTTAACTGGGTATCATTGGTGTACATCATACTATTTTTGTTTCTGTAACACAGAATAGCAATACCTTAATTGATCTCTATAGCTTAAGCTTTTACTAAGCCAACATGCCAATTCATTATAAAGTATCTGTATTCCTACCAGTAAATTACCAATACTATTTCTTAAAAGCAAAACATCATCAAACACCAAAACAAACTCTAGATACCAATTTAGCATTTCATATATTTCAACTATTTAAACACAGATGTAGAATTTCATATTTGAACTTAAGATTTTTGCCAAAAGTACCCAAATATTCACTATTCTAAAAAGAATGGCATACCATTTAAAAGTCTCTACTCAACCTTATATATATCAATTATATATATATATATAGACTTAATTACCATAAAAATGTTTTCTTTTATGTGACCTTCATAGATCCTGGCCACCAAGATTGTTGGCCTGGAAAGGAAGTAGAGAAGTGAGAACAGGAAGGGAAGATGGCCAACAAAGTGTAAATTATCAGGCAAATTAATATTATGAGCAACTAGGACTTGATGCTAGTGTTTGGGTCAGAAAACAATACCCCCAAATGAAGGCCTCATAAGCAACTTCAGAAGCAAAACTTTTTCTCTGACCTCATATTTCCGTGCTGCCTTTGAGTCCCATTCTCCCCTGATGCTAGCCATAGAAACTAGAATCTGTCTTTTCCAAGGCAGGAGACATCTTTTCCAAGGCAGGTCATAGAAACCAGAACCCTTTTTTTCTGAAGCCAGCCATAAAACCAAACAATATTACTCTAACTTTTCCTCTCCCTATCTATGTAAATACTGGCCATAAAGAAATTATCTAACCTACCTTGTTTGACTGTAGGTCATAAGACCCCCTATTCCAGAGAGAGACATGCCCCATACTCAGAAAGAAGGAATGCATACTCAGAGAGGACAAGAAGAATCTAGGCTGACAGGCCTTGCTGGGTTTCCCTACTCAGTCTGTTAGCAGTACATCATACCCTTTTAGTCCAGTTATATTTCTGCACAGCTGTCCATACTTTGTTAAACCTAAGATACAAAAATGGACAATTTCCCTTGTATCTTTGGGTCTTCATTCTGAAGGCTCCTGTGTGTACACATTAAGTAAATTTGAGTGCCTTTTCTCCAGTTAATCTGCCTTTGTGAGTTGGTTTTTCATAGAAACTTCAGAGGGCCATGGAGAACTTTCCCCCTTGGCCCCTACACTACTAAAATCTCTGGGAGCCACTGCAAAATATATATTTCAGAGTATCCAACCAGAAGGATGAGAAAATTTGGGTATTTATAGACCATCTCCTACTATAAGGTCTGTAAGGTAGTTAACTGAGGCTTCCTTTCAGGGAATATTCATTCTTAGGCAATTTGGCCTGCTATAGGTACAGACAGAGCAGAATTCGAGGCCAGAGATTGGTGAGAAGATGCAGACATTGGCAATTGAAGTTCCTGGAATGCAATAAAATAATTAGTACCTGAGTGGATACGGTTGTGATACAGAGTCATTTTTATTTTTTATAGGGGAGATAACTTTTGGAGCTGTCAACAAGTAGAAAACATTAAATACCATATGACTAGATTAAATCCATAAAGTAGGGCATAAAAATGAAGACAAGGACACATACTGACACATGAAGCATTTCAACATTAAGGGACTAGGCAGAAGAGGAAAGAGTATAAAGGAGTCCAAGAAAGAATGATCAATAGATAGGAGGGAAACTAAGACAATAGTGTCCCTGTAATCAAAGTGAGTTAAATATATTGAGGGGGAATGATCAGCTGTATTACATACTGCTGATAGGTCAGAAGTGAAAAAATACTTGGATTTTACAGTGGGTTTAACAACATGGATGTTAAGGACTCTTAAGAAAACAATGTCACTGGACTGATGGTGGTTGAAGCCAGAATAAATCAGTTTTATAAAAGAACAGGAGGAGGGTGGGAGGGAAAAAAGAAGAGAGGGAAGGAGAGAGAGAGAGAGAGAGAAAGAAAGTATGGCCAACTTATTTGAGGATGGTGATTGCAAAGAAGATAAAGGAAATGAGGCATTAATTGGTGCGATTATAAGAAGGCATGTCCAGAGGTGCCTGGCACACATCCAGGAAATATTTGGTGAATATATGGGCAAATAAATGGTGAATTAAGTGAAGGCCCTTGTGTCAGATGCTTTTAGAATACAGAGAGGCCCTGGGGAGATCCTTATTATTCCTGAGATACCCTTCCCTTATACTCAGTGAAACTCAATGTGGAGATGTATTGCATCGATGACTATTGAGGGCCACTTGAGGGTACAGTCTCCCGGGGTTCAGAGGAAGTGAAAAAAAGACAAGTCAATGAGGCAGTCATCTTGGGAAGGAAGGCTGTGTACAAGGCATTGGTTTGGGAGCTGTAGAAGGTGATAGTGGAGCTATAGCTTGGTACCCAACCAAGATGAGTCTCCACTGCCATGCTCAGGAATGAGTGCTTTTTTCTGTAGTCACAGAGAGCCAAGACCCTTTATGTTTGTATCGGCACACTGAACACATCTTGTTTGAGAGAAAGGATGGTCCTGTCTCTTCAGATTAGTCTCATCACATGGAAGCCGAGAATTGTAAAACAGAGCGCTTTGGCATTTACAGTCTGACTAGGAAGGATGCTCAGAGTAAACCTTGCAGGCAGGAATGTGGGTGAGTGCCAGAGATGTTCTTATTGTATGGTCATATCCTGTTGTGTTGTTCCATCTGTGCTTAGAGCAATAAAAGAGCTTGAGGAGATGAGACTTAGTTCTAGTGTTTAGCCTTCACCTCTCATCTTGTGTGTATTGCCTTGGGGAAACCATGTAACATGTTTGATAATATAACATAGAAGAAAGGGAGAAGGAGAAGATGAAGAGAAAGGGATAAGGATGTTTTTCTTCTTTTTTTCTAATATGAGAGATATAATCATATGCTTATATGCTGATGGAAATTGTCTCATAAAGTTGAAAGTTTGATTATTTCATTAAGCACCCCCAAGAGATTGCCTTGAGCAAGCAAGTTTAGAAAAAATTATATTAGACCCTTTTAATGAGCTAAACATATTTTATTATTAAATCAGGCTAGTTAAAACCTTAATTTTCCCTTTTTCCATCCTGCCTTCCTTCTTCCTTCCTTTCCTTATATCCTTCCTTCCTTTCATAATAATATATGAGTGCATACTATGAGGCAGGACCTGAACTAGGGACTCATACATAAAAGAAGGTCTATGACAACTCATTAAGGAGATTGAAGTTCTTTGATAACAAGAACAAGCAAACAAAAATTGAAATAAGTCATTCAAATAAATTATTAGTGCTCTGACAGCCGGAGGAGAACAAACGAGTCCATTCAGAGTATAAGGACTACAGAATTTCTTCATGGAGGACATTACTTTTTAAACAATAATATTTAACACTAGATGTGAATTACTATTGATCATCTATGAAATCAGATTTCTTTTAACAGTATTTTTAGATAAATGGAACATAGCTAATTTGTTTCAAAGCTTCTGTTGATCTCCCATTGTAATTTGTATCCAAGATTAATGAGATCATCTGATTTGGATGACCTCAGTTTTCAAAAGACTAATTCATCATCTTCTTAAGCAGCCTTAATTGTAATGCCATGCTCTTAGGATATGAAAGAGGCATATTCCAACTAGCAGCATTTTCAGGAAAAGCATCAAATCATATTCAAACAACTCTCAGATAAATCAGCTGAGAGGCTGCACTCAAGTCAATTAAAGAAGGCTTCAAACCCCTAGATGTTTTCAAAAAACTTCCAAACAACACTTTTGTGGAAGGAGAATGATCTTAATGAACATTGTTTCACACCCAATTTGTTGTGCATAGTTTATCCAGCCTTCCATGCCAATTATACTCTAAAAATGCTTCATGTGCAGCCTGGGAGAGGTATAAACAAATTAAATGCAGGCTTGATCGTACTATGTGGTAATTGGATCTTTGCACTTCACCATAACCTCATCATGGATGTGCGTATTTTCCACGAGCTTGCATTTTGAATAGGCATCCCATTCTTTTCAGAGTTAGTATGGACAGGTACTTGATTATTCTCAGATATGAAATATGTGCTTATGAAGAGCAGTTAAGGTCAGAAATAGAGGAGGTATTTTTTGTTTGTTTGTTTGTTTGTTTTTAATTCAGTAGTACATGGAGGACAAATTGGTGATCTAGAAAGCTTGTGATTATGGCACACATCTGAGCTGTTGAATATTTTTCAGTTTCCATTTGTAATGATGTGGCCAGGAAATTAGCTATTTGTATTAGTCTGAGGCATATTTATATTTAAGTCAAATGGTAATAAATAATCTATCCAGCTAGTACCTGTCTTATTAGTTTCTTTAGGCTGCTATAACAAAATACCTTAAACTGGATGGCTCATAAACAACAAAAATTTATTTCTCATAGTTCTGGAGGCTGCGAATTCCAAGATCAAGGCACTGGTAGATTTGATGTCTGCTAAGGGCAGACTTTCTGCTTAAAAGATGGTGTCTTTCCTCTGTGTTCTCACATGGCAGGAGGGGTGAGGGGTCTCTCTTCATGACCTAAACACCTCTCAAAGCCTCCACCTCTTAATACCCTCACCTTGGGAGTTAGGGCTTTAGCATATGAAATTGGGGGGACATAAACATTCAGACTATAGCGGTACCTTAATGAAAATAACTAGACACATTCTAGTACTTTTATTGAAGATCATATTTTGTTATACATATCAAAGCATATGAATTTTATAAGAGAAGTGTATTTACTTGTTTTGTTCAGTGCTTTTTATTGCTTTTCGCAGTATATATTATAATGTTGAATGGTGGAAGAAATGGAAATATTTGCATTGTTTTCAATCTTTGGGTTAAAAGCTTTTAATGCTTTACCCTTAAGAATAATGTTAGTTTTATCATAGGTGTCCTTCATCAGTTAAAGGACATTTGCTTCTATTACTAGTTTGTTGAAAATTATTTTTATAGATAGATATTGAATTATTTTGCATGCTTTTACTGTATTTATTGAGATGATATGACCATATAAATTTTCTGCCTTATTCTATTAATATGCAAATTAAATTAATAGCTTTTCAATCAACAGATAAATCTTATATTGCTGAAATAAACTGGACATAGTCTTGCTTATTATTCTTTGTACAAATTACTAAATTATTTGCTATATTTTGTTAAGAATTTTGTGTTTATGTTCATGAGGGATATTGGTCTGTAATTTTATTTTCTTATAATATATTTATGTATCTGCCATATTTTAGAATTAGAGATTCAGGGACCAACTCTGTATTTTCTGACAGTTTTTTGTATCATGAGCATTATTTCTTTTCCAAACATTCAGCAGAATTCATTTCTAAAGATATTAAGGCCTGAACATTTTTTTTGTGTGTGTTTCTGAAAAATTTTAATTACAAATTCAAGTTTTAAAATAAATATAGGGGTATTTGGATTTTTTATTTCCTCTTTTGTCAGTTTTGGTAACTTTGTTTTTTAAGGAATCTGTAAGTTGTTAAATTCATTGGCAGAAAATTGTTCATAGCATTCTCTCATAGTCTTTCAGTATCTGTAGGATCAGGAAGAACTGAATAAATATTTGTTGAAGTTTGAATAAACGAATAAGCAATAGAAATGTACCCAGCTCTTTTTTTAACACATCCACTGATTTTTAAACTTTTTCTAAAGCAAAAAAAAAAAAATCCTTTTATCAGACAAAAAATTTCCTCAGAAACTTTAAACCAGGTTAAAAAATATGGATATGAATAAAGGAGAGATAATTTTTAGAAAACATGAGCTTCTTCAACCTCCCTCCTCTATTCTCCCAAGGTAATAACCCAGAAGAACCTCTCCCTTTTATGAAAACTTAAGAGCTCTATTGAATACATTAAATCATTGAACTATACTCTAAGTTTATTAAATGTAGAATGAAATCTTATTCATTTTTGTATTTTCTATAATACTTAGTACAGTTATGTGCACAAGTGTTCAGTACATGTTTTATTAATGAATTAATTGAAACAAATGTCTTTGAGCTATGTCAAAGAAATAAAAATAATCAATTTTTAGAATAAAGCATGCTTTATAACATACATAAAATCTAAGTTAGAGTCTTTATATAATTTTCAGAGCTTGAAAAGAGCCCAGCATGGTAAATCTACTTTGGTATTTATATTAGCATGAGGAATATTTGATGGAGTGTAATATTTCTGCCTTGAGGTATGACCTATATCTATGCTAATTTTCAGACACTATAACCAAGCAGTAATTAGACAGGCAGGGGGCCATTAGAAGGTAGTGTATTTCTCTTTCTTCTCATAAATTTCTGGTATAATCAGTTTGTTTATCAAATGAGGAGCCAGGATTTGCTGCATTATTAATATCCTGACTTAGGCTTTGTATCATAGCATGAACTTTTTTTCCTTCAGACATATGATAATGACAATGACTGATGAAAAGACTTGAGGTTCTACTGTTAAACAAAATATTTTATGTTTACCTTGTCATGTGGTCTCAACTATGGCTGTATTTCCTTTAAGAGGTTCATAAAGTTAGTTTCTAGCTCTAAAATGTTGCAAATTCATTTGCATGGGGACTAATTAGTTTTCCTTTCGTCTCTGTTTACTCACCGAAATGATAAATACTTATTCTTTTTGAGCTTCAAAAGCAAACTCAGAGATCCTTACAAATTATTCATCTTTCTTTTCTTTTGACTATATTCTCAAAATTAAAGGCACAGTAAGACTTTCAAGTGGCATGGCAGTCACATAAATAGGCAGTTTTAGGCTACAAAACATGTGTAGTTCTCTGACCTAAAATGTGTGGAAGACATTCCTTTTGTCACTTCTTTACCTTCCAGTGCGTCACCCTGTTGTGATTCAGGCAGGTTTGAAAGTCCTTATTGATTCAATTTTTAAAAATAGGCTCCATAAAATTTCTCGCAGATTTTCTCATGCTTAAAACAGTTCAAAATAAGGCATTTTAAAGGAAAATTTAAAACAGCCAAATAAGATATTTTTTTGTCATCCTGGTAACTAATTACTTTTACTAGACCAGTAGAAGTAAAACTTCAAACCAAGCACCATAGGCAATGACAGAGTGGATTTGTTACATATTATAATCAATGTTATTAATCTTGTGATTGACCTTATAATAATAATTACCATAGATATTATTGTAGTGGTATAAATACTATTTGCTACATAAGTCATTTACCCTAAACACTTTCCTATACTTGCTGCTCCATTCAATTCCTTTCCTGCTTCCTATCCCTCTTGTTTCCAATTTACTCTACTCCCACCCCACCCCATTTTAGGAAATAAATATTAATTACTGAAAAGGAACCCAGCTTCTTCAGAAATACCAAGTCTTTTGTCTTTGAAAGCCAGAATCTTTCCATGGTTAGCCACTACCATGTTACTGGAAGCCTGAGTTGTGTTAAACTGGCTTTACGTTACCTGTTGGTCATGATCCTGTGATATTCTCCAAAATCATATGACTGTTTTCTGAAGAAAATGTGGGAGACCAAAGGAATGCTACATGTTCTTAGCTAATATCAGTAGGCATCATCTGCACAAATGCCAGGATTCAAACTCCTCTCTGGTATTACTTTGCATAAGGTATGACTTTCCTCAAAGGAAGTTTCTTACTGAAAAGTCTTTGTTTCTTAATGTGATCAATACCTTAAGAATGGGCGGTGAAGCTCTCCTCAAGAGCTTGCAATTTAAAAGTTTTTAAGAGGGTTAAACTAGTGAAATCATCACATTATACATGAATTATGAGTTCATATCTTATTTCTAGCCACTTTCTTGCTGTATATACTTGTGCAAGTTACTTAAACTTCCTTAACCTTACTTTCTTTGTCTGAAAATGGGAATAATAACATTTCATAGGACTGAAGTGAGAAATAAATAACGTGGTGCTGATTCAGACGAAAATTAACCAGTCCTGGTAAAAATGCTATCTATAGTTATCATTGCTATTATTATTTTCATCGTCCTTGTTATAAACTACCTGCCAAGAATTCCTAAATTGATCAATTCTTCCAAGATCCAAGTCCAGAATAGTACAGCTGAGATGTTGCCATAGGTCTGTTTTCCCAGGAAATAGAATCTGAAGTGGCAATTTGTATGAAGGAAGTTTGCTGAGGAGTGCTTTCAGCAACACCTGTGAAAAAATGAGTGGTCGGAACAGCTTGAACTGAGACGCAGGTACCTATGACTTCAGTTGAATATTTAGAGAGCTCTGGAAATATAATGGCCCTTTGTAGTTGACCCCAACTGAGAGAAGGGAAACTAATATTTATGGTCTAACATTGACCAGTCATTGGATGTGGATTGGTCCAAGGGGAGGGAATGAAATCTTGAGTGAGATAGCTTTGCTCATTTGAAAGCAAATCCTGAGGAAATTCAGCTCAATGTTGGAATTTCAGTTGAGTGAAGGCCCTAGGATTTCTGGTGGTCTATTAATTTCCATCTATTCAATAGCTGGGAGTCATCCCATGCCAGTGTGACCCCCAAGAGCTCCAATGAAGAAGCCTTCATATCTTCTTCATTGATTTTTAACCATGTAATCTAGTCTCTCAATCAGTTTTACTTCTCTTTAAGAAAAACCATTCCTGACCTTGACAATAAGTAGTTGCCCAATACGGGTTGTATAGGAAGATTTTTATATGAAAAAAGAGACATAAGTATGTATGGAAGGGGTATAGGTGTGGAAGAGTAAAACCCCTGAATTAGATTTACAAAAAGATAGATTCATAATGTTTTTCCCCTAAATTTGGAAGTAAAATATTTTTCTAATGATGAAAATTTATGTTTAGCAATTGTGAACACACTTTACAATAGACCCCAAATTACCTCCACATCCTGGTATTCATGACCTGTGTAATCCCTTCATACTGAATATCGGTAGGGCCTGTGACTTGCTTATGACCCACAGAACACAGAGAAAGTGATGGATTTCACATCTGCGATTACATTACACGAAATTATAACTTCTGTCTAAGTAGCAGATTCTCCCTCTTCCTCTCTCATATGTTCACTTTATGAAGAAAACTATCATTATTGTGAGGTGCCCTCTGGAAAGGTCCATGTGGCAGGGAACCGAGGGTGGCCTCAGCTGTTAATCTGCAAGGAATGTCGGCTTTCAGTCCAACAGCACTGATTGAATTGAATTCTGACAATAACCACGTGAGCTTGGAAATAAATCCTGCCCCAGTGGTGCTTTCAGATGAGAGCCTAGTCTTGGCTCACATCTTGATTGAAGGCTTGCTAGAGACTCTGAAACAGAGAACCCAGTTAATCTATGGCTAAACTCATGGTCCACAAAAGATGTGAGAAAATAAATGTGGGTTGCCTTAAGCCACTAAATTTGTGGAATTTTTTAAGTATAAAATTCCCTGTCTTCATTGCTGGTATGTAGGAAAGGAATTGACTTTTGTATATTAACCTCCTATCCTGCAACCTTGCTGTATAGTCAGCCTCCTTATTAGTGGGTTCTGTATCTGCAGATTCAACCAACCATGGATTAAAAATATTTGAAAAAATATGACAATAAAAATAATATAAATTTTTATAATAGAGTAAAACAACTATTTATATAGCATTTACATTGTGTTAGATATACAAGTAATCTAGAGATGATTTAAAGTATATGAGATGATCTATGTAGGTTATATGAAAATACTATGCCATTTTATGTAAAGGACTTGAGAATCCTCAGATTTTGGCATCCACAGGGGATTCTGGAACCAATCCCCTATGGATACTGAGAGATAACTATAAATGCTTATTAGTTCCAGGAGATTTTTTTGGTTGATTCTTTCATATTCACTACGTAGATGACAATGTCATCTGCAAACAAAGACAGTTTCATTTCCCAATATCTATATCTTTATTTACTTTTCTTGTTTTATGGCATTCCCTTTGCTTCTGTCTTCTGAAAAAGATTGTGTAGAATAGGTTATAATTTCTTTTTTAAATGTTATTAGAATTCACTAGCAAACCCAGCTTATCTAGTGTTTTGTTTTTGAAGGTTATTAATTATTAATAATTTCATTAATAGATATAGTCCTATTCAGATTGTCTGTTTCTTCTTGTGTAAATTTGGCAGATTTTGTATTTTAAGAGCGTAATCCATTTCATACAGGTTATCGAATTGTGGACATAGAGTTGTTCATAATATTTCCTTATTGTACTGTTAATGTCTATGGAATCCGAAGTGATGTCTCCTCTTTAATTACTGATGTTAGTAATTGGTATCCTTTTTTTTTCTCTCAGTTGGCCTGGGTAGAGGTTTATCAACTGTACTCATCTTGTGAAAGAACTAACTTTTGATTTTGTTGGCTTTCTCTGTTGATTTCCTGTATTCAATTTCATTGACTTCTGCTCTAATTTTTATTACATCTTTGCTTTTTCTTACTTTTGATTTAATTTACTTTTCTTTTTCTGGTTTCTTTAGGTTAAAGCTTAGATTATTGATTTTTAGGTCTGTCTTCTTTTCTAATGTAGGTATTCAATGCTATAAATGTCTCTCTAAAGCACTGCTTGAATTGCATCCCACAAATTTTGATAAGTTGAGTTTTAATTTCATTTAGTTCAAAAAATTATTAATTTTTTGAGATTTCTTTGAACTATGTGTTATTTAGAAATGTATTGTTTAATCTTCAAGTGTTCTGAGATTTTCCCTCTATCTTTCTGTTATTGATTTGTAGTTTAATTCTATTGTGGCTGAGAGGAGACATTGTATTAGTTTTGATTCTTTTGAATTTGTTAAGGTATATAGCTCAGAAAGTGATTTGTCTTAGTATATGTGTTATGGGAGCTTGAGAATAATGTGTATTGTGTTGTTGTTGGATGAAGTAGTTGATAGATGTCAATTGTATTCAGTTGTTTGATGGTACTATTGAATTAAAAAATATGTCCTTACTTATTTTCTGCCTGATTGATCTATCCATTTCTGGTAGAGGGGTGCTGACATCCCCAAGTATAATAGTTAATTCATTTATTTCTCCTTACAGTTCTATCAGTTTTTGCCACATTTATTCTGGTAGTCTTGTTAGGCATATATACATTAATGATTATTATATCTTCTTATAGAATTTACCCCTTTATCATTATGTAATGCCCCTCTGTATTGCTAATAACTTTCTTTCCTCTGAAGTCTGCTCTGTTTGAAATTAATGTGGCTACTCCCGCTTTCTTTTGATTAATGGTGGCATGCTATAATTTTCTTCATTCCTTTATTTTTAACCTATAGGCACATTTATATTTAAAGTGGGTTTCTTTTAAACAACATATATTTGGGTCTTTTAAATCTATTCTAACAATCTCTGTCTTTTAATTACTATTTAGATCATTTACATTTAAAGTGATTATTGATACAATTGGATTAATATTTACCTCTGATATTGTGTGATGTATATTTGGACTTTATCTCTGGTACACAGCTCCTAAAATCCTTGGAATCTCTTAAGTGATGAATGTCTTTTTGTATGATAATGAGATGAATGATGGCTAGGGGTTCCTGGATAGCCTCATGATAGGGGGTTGGTTGCCAGGAGAACCAACTATGTGATTAGAGGGTTAAAACTTTCTTTCCCCGCCCCTAACCTCCCGGAGGGGAGAAGGGTTAAAGGTTGAGTTGATCATCAGTGACCAATGATTTAATCAATCACGCCTATGTAATAAAGCTACCACAAAACCAAAAAGGACAGAGTTTGGAGAACTTCTGGATAGTTGACCATGTGAAGGTACCTAGAAGGTGGCACCATGTGAAGGTACCTAGAAGGTGGCACACTTAGGGAGGGCATGGAAGTCTCATGCCTCTTCCCTTTCATAGCTTTTCCTATGCAACTATTCGATCTGTCTGTTTATTTGTATCCTTTGTAATATCCTTTATAATAAATGGGTAAATGTAAATAAAATGTTTCTGTTTCTTTGAGTTCTGTGAGCTACTCTAGCAAATTAATTTGAACTAAAGATTGTGGGAACTCTAATTTATAGCCGGTTGATCAGAAGTAGAGGCCACAACTTGAGGCTTGTGGTTGTCATCTGAAGTTGGGGGAAGCCTTATGGGAGTGAGCCCTTAACCTATGGGATCTGACACTAGGTAGACAGTTCCTCAAAATTAAATTGAATTAGAGAATACCCTGCTAGTGTCTGCTAGAGAATTGATTGGTTGCTGGTGGGGAGAAATCCTCACACATTTTGGTGACCAGAGGTGAAGTATTCTGTGTTGAATGTATGAGAGTAGGAAAAGTAGCTTGGTTTTTTCCTATCTCTTTATACTACCATATTCGTTACTATTTTCTATTCATTGCCCTTGTTTGTCCTTCTTTGTTCCTGTTTTTGTCTTCCACTTTTTTTCTGCCTTTTGTGATTTAATTGAATATTTTTTATGATTCTTTCTCTAATTTCTCAGCATATCTGTCATATTTCTTTTTTTTCATGGTTGCTCTAGAGTTTGCAATATACTCTTACAACTAATCCACGTGTCTTTTCAAATAACTCTATGCCATTCATGGGTAGTGCAAGTACTTTATGATAATAATCCTAATTTATCCCTTCTGTCCTTTGTATTATTACTGTTCTTCATTTCACTTATATATAAGCACATGCAAACATATATTCACACACAGACACAATCAAATACATTGTTGCTATTATTTTGAATACAATGTTATCTCATAGATCAGTTACAAATAAAATAAATAAAAGTTTTTGTTTTACCTTTACTTATTCCTTCTCTGATACTCTTCTTTTCTTTATATAGATTTGAGTTTCTGTCCTGTATTATTTGCCTTTTCTCTAAAGACTTATTTTAACATTTCTGGCAAGGCAGGTTTCCTGGCAACAAACTCCCTCAATTTTTGTTTGTCTGAGTAAGTCTTTATTTCCCCTTTACTTTGGTGAAGGAGGCTTTCACAGAATATAGAATTGTAGATTGTCTTTTTTTTTTTT
>VBSM01001265.1:8480240-8507371 GCA_008086735.1 Cheirogaleus medius | reverse complement strand
TTGATGGGCACTTGGGTTGATTCCACATCTTTGCAGTTGTGAATTGTGCTGCAAGAAACATTTGAGTGCAGGTGTCTTTTTGATAGATACCCTGTAGAGGGACTGCTGGATTGAATGGTAGGTCTACTTTTAGTTCTCTGAGGAATGTCCATACTGTTTTCCATAGAGGTTTAATTTGCAGTCCCACAAACAGTGTATAAGCATTCCTTTCTCTCCACATCCACACTAGTATCTGTTGTTTTCATACTTTTTAATATAAACCATTCTAACAGGGATAAGGTGATATCTCATTGTCATTTTAATTTGCATTATTTTGATTCTTTCTTAGGATTTTCATCTCTTTGCTTACATTATCCATATGATCTTGCATGTTGTCTACTTTATACATTAGAACTCTTAGCATATTAATTGTAGTTGTTTTCAACTCCCAGTTTGATAACTATAACATCCCTTCCATATCTGATTTTGGTTTTGATGCTTGCTCTGTCTCTTCAAGCTGTGTTTTTTACCTTTAGTGTACCTTATAATTTTTTCTTGGTAGCCAGACATGATGTACTAGGTAAAAACAACTGCTGTATATAGATAGACTTTTAGCAATGTGGTAGTGAGGTATGGGGGTGGGGAAGTATTCTATAGTCCTGTGATGCAGTGTGAATCTCCTAGTGAGCCTGTGCCTCTAGACTGTGAACCTCAAAAGTCCTTCTCAATTATCCTTCACCACCTTTAGGTGTAATAGGATGGCCACAGTAAGCTAGAATGGGGGTATTTGCCTTCCCCAGGTCAGTTAGGACTGAAAAATCTCAATAACTTAGGCTCCTGTAAAATAATTTCTGTGGGGGGCATGCCTTGTGAAAAAGAACAGAATGCTCTGGACTATTCAAAATGGTTACTTTTCCCCTTTCTCTGCTGGAAGCATGATTTTCTCCATAGTTATTGGGAGAATCTGGTTGAGCTCCTGGAGGTTAAAACGCACAAAAGTGTGGGAACTCCCTGTTACTTGGTCCCCCAGGAGTTTTTAACTTTTACACTTATCCACAACGAATCTCTAGAAATTCATCGATTATAATTCAGGATTTCCTACCCCAGTAATTGTTCCTGTGGAGGTTTCTGTTTGTTGGTTGCTTCTCCAGTAAATTGTGATTATCTGTTAATAGATTTGCCTGCCCGTTTCTCCATTTTTGGAGGTAGTGGTTTGCCCTGTGACCTCACTTCTCTTACCCATCTAAGAAAAGTTATTGGTTTTTTTCGGTTTGTTCAGCTTTTTACTTGTTAGTATGAGCTGGACTTCCAGTCTCCTTACATGCCAGAGCTGAAAACTGGGGGAGGGACAGCCTTCTAATTGTGTGGAGTGGTAGAAATAATCTGGTGACTAATTGCCTCCCAAACAGCATCCATTCGGTGCTCTTTATGTTAATTTCCCATCTGCCTTTCCTCCCATTTCCAGGGTATCTGGTGCTGACAGTGCCTGTGGCTTTTGAGAATTCTTGATAGAAATGGATTTGCTTATCCCCTTTTCTCGCCCAACATCTAAAGTTTGACTCAGGCTGAAAAACAAGTTACCACATATCCATCCGCTTTCCAGCTTCCAGGTTTGATTGATATTGTCCTCTTTCTTCTTTCTTTTTTTTTTTTTTTTTTTTTTCCAGTTCTGTATCTTTTTAAAAAATTCCCTTCCGTTTATGATTAAGAAGGATTCAGGAGGAAGGAAGTTAAAGGAGTATACTCAATCTGCCGTTTTAACTCCGATTCCTTGAGACCCCCGGGGAAGAATCCAGTCCCCAGTGAAAATAGAACACTTGCTCACACTTCTCTCTGCAGAATGTTCCCTTGTGTCTGGAGGAGATTTATGAAATAGCCCAACATGCTCTCTCCTCTTGGTGAAATATATTAATAGATACCCTCCTAAGAATTTTTTTTAAGGAACCAGCTATTAAAAACTTTGCCTAAAGGAGTTCATACTGGGAAAATGGAAAATTATGTACATAAAAAATAGAACTTAAAATATTTAATGTACCAGATGGATAAACTTTATAAGCATGAACTTCAGGTGAGGATTTTATTGCTATTTTAATTCTTTAACCTTTCTTTAGAGTTAGAGACTAGACAGGGAAACTTGTGAAGACAATGCAATTAAGGGACTCTTCTATCTTTTTAAGAGAGCCCTTCCAGTGAACCAGAAACCTCAAGATCACTCCTCTCTTCTGTAGCTTCACCTCTCCCTTTCTGTGTCTATGTACTTCTGCAACTACATGGACATACACACACATATACACATAAAGAGATGATTGATTAGCTGGATACACACATATAGACATTATAGATGACAGATAGCTAGATATCTTAATTTGGAACAAATTCAAAAGTCTACATGTGACATCTTTTGTGATTAACGAATGTGATGTTTAGCAAACGGCTGCTATGTTAGATCCTAAGTTGAAGAAAAAGGGGTCCCTCTAAAAACACTGAAGGAATCACAAGTAGACTTCCTGATGTGTCTTTGTTCTCCACTTTGAGGAGGATTACTTGTAAAATTTATTCAATACTGAAGGTGTTAAAAACTTTCAAAGTGGGGGAAAAAAGTAAAGAAATCCTGGCACTAAACATTTTATAATAGCCACACTGGGGGTAAAGGTGACAGCAGAGTTGGGTGTGAGCCAGTTCTAGGAAAAAAGAAAAGATTTTCTTTATATTTGAAAAATAACAACACAAATATCATTTTACTATTTAAAATGTATTTAAAATTTAACTAAATAATAATTTTAAATAAGTTTAACTAGTAAAATGATATTTGTGTTGTTATTTTTCAAATATAAAGAAAATCTTTTTTTTTTTCTAGAACTGTAACAATCATTGTGGGGAAGACAATTATATGATATAGTCCTTGTCATGAAGATGTAATAAAGATTTCATGAAAATGTGATATGCATTCATGAAACTGCTAAACATGTTGTTAGACAATATATAAATAAATAAAAATCATACAGCGACGTGTAAATTTTATAGATGCCAAAGAATTGAGGTATAGGAATTTGTGGGAATCAGGGTCATCTTCTGATAGAGGTGAGATGTAAGACATGACTTTAAGAAAAAATGACCTGGGTAGACAGTCCAGATTAGCAGGTGACATGAGTATCATACGGGAATTGGAGTATGATGGGCTGGTGGTGTAGTTATTTTTAAATAAACATGCACAATCTTATTATACACATTTATTAATTATAACTGGTATATATTGGTGAAGATATTTTAAGTTCCCTGAGACAAACAGATAAACAAATAAAACAATAACATTAACAAAAACAACTAAGGTTTGAGGCGTGTCTCATTACATCACTAACTGAAGATGGTGACAGTAGGTGACCCTCCCTTCAGTAGCCAGCAAAATGTCTTTTCTATAATTGGTGGTCGGAAAAAAAAGTGTAATAGAATAAAATAGGAGAAACTGATTCCTGCTCAGTATTTAGCATTATAAGTGTTCACAAGCTATGTGTCAAGTAATTAATCAAGATGCAGCCACTGACTTTAATTAAACATTACAGCACTGAGTGAGTAGCAAATAAACTTATAAAATAAAAGTGGAGAGGATTTAGGGTCAATCTGCATTGCATATTGATTCAGATGTTAGTAAAAGGCGTGAGTATGGACACATCAGTAATTAACTAATGTAAATCATTTTCAATGAATCTTCTCTTTCAAAACATAAACTCACAAAGAATATATTCAAAAGATGGCCAAACATCTTGTCAGTTTCAGTCATGACACTAGACATCTGGCTACTCCTGAACAGCTGCGGGTGTAGCATCACATGGTCATGTTCAACTTAATGAAGAATGAACATATTACTTAATTAATTTTGACTTTGAATTAGAGTCAGAAGTCTAAATCCTGGAAATATAGAGTAAAACCTACTGAGGATATTTATTTTGTGTTCTTTTTAAAAAATTCTCCTGTACATGGGAATTAAGAGCTTTGTTCTAAGATAATTGAGTTGTCTACTCATTTATTAATCAAACATTTTTTATATTTGTATGAATTTAAGGGGTACAAGTTTAATTTTTTTACATGGATATATTGTGTCATGGTGAAATCTGGGCTTTTAATGTATCCACCACACAAATAATGTACCTTGTACCCATTAAGTAATTTCTCATCATCCACCCTCCTACTCATCCTCACCCTTCCAAATCTCCATTGTCTATCATTGCACTCTCCATGTCCCTGTGTACACATTATTTAGCTCCCACTTATAAGGGAGAACATGTAGCATTTGTCTTTCTGTGTCTGAGTTGTTTCGCTAAAGATAATGGCCTCCAGCTCCATCTATGTTACTGCAAAAGACATGATTTCATTCTTTTTTATGGCTGAATAGTATTTTATTGTGTATATGTATATATGTACCACATTTTCTTTATCGAATCATCCATTGATGGGCACTTAGGTTGATTCCATATCTTTGCTATTCACTGTGCAAATAGTGCTGCAATAAACTTATGAGTGCAGGTATCTTTTTGATATAATGATTTATTTTCTTTTGGATAGTTACTCAGTAATGAGATTGCTGAAGCAACTGGTAGTTCTATTTTTAGTTCTTTGAGAAATCTCCATATTGTTTTCTATAAAGGATCAGCCCTTTATTGAGTATCTATTATGTGCTAGGCCTAGAAAAGCACCTGTGAAATTTGAAAGTCCTTATCCTCATGAAACACAGAGTCAAATAGAGGAACAGAGAAAAAAACAAGTAAACAAATATGCAGTTATAAATTTTGTTTAGTACTAGGATGGAGAAAAAATAAGGTGAAATAAGGTGCTGTGTGGTAAGGGGGATACTTACTTAGTTTGATGAGGGAAAACACCTCTAGAACAATAATCCTTCAACAGATAGTCAAAGATTAAGAAGTTTACTAATGAAAGACCAAGGATCTGGCAGAGGAGGTAGGTAGTAGGAGAATACTCCAGGCAGAGGGAACAGCACGTGAGAAGGCCCTGATATAGAAAAGAAATTGACTTAACATACTCATAATTTAAAGGGAGTCCATTAGATTTGCAGTGAGATAGGCAAAAGGAAAAGGTATGAAAAGAAATAAAGAGAGAAGAAGAGTGAAGGTATGCAGTTATTGTAGGCCTTGATCAAAATATAGATTTAAATTAATATGTAACAAAAACCAATAAAATATTTTAATCAAAGGAGCGACAAATTTGTTCATTCAAAAAATGTTTATTGAGAGCCTTAATATGTGCCTGGAACTGTCTTAGGTCTTTGACATACGTTAGTAAAATGAAACGCACACACACATTCTCCCCTGTGTTGGACATGAGCTATATCCTAGTTTTTATATAGGAGGTGGAGACAGATAACAGACAGTAGGCATGATAAATAATGAAATTTTATGGTGTATTGGAAAGTGATGAATGTCAGGGTGAGATGTGGAGATAACCTGCAATTTTAAATAGATCAGTAAGGTTAGGCCTTATTTATTAAATTATATTTATAAAGATCACTTTGATACAGATATTTGAATCTTCTTCAGGCTGTTACACTGAACCAATGAAAATACATTTTTCTGGCCTTAGCAGACAAACTCTATTGTCATATCAAGATTGTATATAAGTGTGATTGTAATTGTGACCATTGTTTCACAGACATTAAGCATCCTGTTGGGTCTTACACTGCTGTGTTTAATTGACTGAGTGACTTTTATGGTTCTGTGTTTGTGTTTGGTTCTTGCCACACTGTTTGAATGTGAGATAGTTTAGAAACATATGTTTTTCATGGCATGGTAGAAAAAAAAAGTTTTGTTATTGTACCCAGTGGTTTACCTGAGTAACAAGACAATTGGATCTCAACAAATTAGCTAATTCAGTAAAATAACAGCAGCAGGAAGTCAGTTTGAACATTTCAGTATCTTTTATTATTCTAGATTGTATAATCATAAAATTCAGACCTGATTGAGAAACAGCAAGGCTATTCTGAAGAATATCTTAAACTGGATATTCTTCCCTAAGTTAGAATTAATTCCCATGTGAGGTCAATGTCTAGTTAAGAATTTAATCTTCCATGTCATTTGGTTTTTCCTCCCCAATTATGTATGCTTATCAGATGATTATTCTTATGATACAATTGACTCCATGGATCTATTTTAAATATTTGTTTTGTAACGGTACTAGAAATGTTTAAAGTGAATTCCAGTTGACAGGATTCATCAGTTCAAGCCTAGCTTGAATTTTAAGTCAATAAAGTAGCATGTACTTTTTAAATTAATTCACCAATTCATTCATTTAACAATCATATACTGAGTTTCTATTATAGGATATGTACATGGCTCAGTGCTCAAGAATCAAACTAAAACACAAAATCCCTACTTTGGGAGGCCAACCCCTTGAAATAGAATTCCCGTCTTCTTGAGATTATTTTCAATTGATCAGACGAAGCCCATCTCATTCCAAAATATTAAAAGCGATGAAGGTAGGAAAAAAGAAAGGAAAAAGTGTGATTAAGGTAGAGAGGAATAAAACAAGATCAACTCCAAGACCAGTGCATTTGGTTGGACAAGTTTTACTCTGTACAAAGATGCTCAACTATGAAGGCGTCCTCAAACTACGGCCCCGCGGGCCACATGCCACCCGCCTAGGACATTTATCCGGCCCTCTGGGTGTTTTTGCCGCCGCTGCCTGTCCTGCTTAGCAGCTGACTCATCCCAGGTCCACAATGCTCACTCTCCAACTGTCTGAGGGACAGTGAACTGGCCCCCTGTTTAAAAAGTTTGAGGACCCCTGGCTAAGAGGGTGGCTGCTGGCTTACATACAGTTCATGTTTCACTCATGAGGTTCTGTACTTTGGTACAGAATTGCTTCCCCTGCAAGAAGGGGTGGCTTTTCTAATTTTCAAAAAGCTCCTATGGGCTAATGATGATCCTTATCAGCTCTTACATTTAATAATATTCATAACTAATATTTAATATGTGTCAGGCATTATGCTTTGTACATAAAGGCTCATTTATTTTATCTGAACAACTCAGTAAGGGAGACACTTATTATCCCCATTTGACAGATGAGAAAACTGTGACTTAAGGAGAATATAACCTGCCTAAAGATACCAAGCTACTACAGTCAGGATTTGAAGCTAGGCTTTTTGTCTTTAGGACTCACAGATTTTAATGACTGTAGTGAAGCATAATGTACACAAACATGCACACACATATATACATATTAACTTGAATTTGATAAGCATTTTCAGCTAAAGAGTATTTATTCAGTATCTCTAACTAACCGAGAATTCAAATGGCCAGGAATCCTGTGTTTAGAACTCAGTAATACTGAGCAGGAATAAATTGCTGTTATGGGATTCTTGGTTACACTGCTCTATTAATTTAATAGCAGACTCTGACTTTATTACAGTAAATAACATATTCATTAAAATGTTTAAACACCCAAGAATGAAGAGAAGAGGCATTAGAAATGCACTCTGCTAGCATAACTAACAAAGCAATGAAATCATTTCACTGCATTGGGGAATGCTGGGGAGGCGATCTGCGTGCTCTCAAGTCTGACTCTTTCAGCTCATTTTATCTTTAACATTCAAGCCTGCAGTACATACCACAGAGGCTAACTGAAGAGAGCTATTTATTTGGAAGAGAAAAATCACCAGCCTCTCTGTGGAATCAAGCGATTAAGAAGTAATGTAAGCCTTCATGAAGAAAAAGTTTGCTCTGGATTGGTTTAGGTTAATCCACCGCAGGGAAATATTGAACAGCCCTTTATTTCTGTTGCATGAGAAAGACAACTGCATTCTGAGCAGAGGAATGAAAATGCAAATGTTTTATAAATGTCAGGTAAGGCCTGGTGGGTTCTGCAGACAATTTTGCTTCAGATTCTGTTTTGTGGAAAACAGTAAAACTGTGTTTTTTCCTCTGCTCTTACACCACAAAAATCAACACAGAAGACTTCTGTGACCCCGAGATATGTAGAGATTTCTCCCTACCAGCAAGCAAGCAATCATTTCTGCAGCGGACACCAGCTGGGTGTCCTCCAATTCAATTCTGACACTACTTACCTGGAGATAGCATCAGGTCCCACAGGGTGAGGGCTCAGGTCCCAAGACTACTCTCTTCTTCCTACCAGTTGCAAGTGTGGGCCTCCAGAACTTCTGACCAACTGGCTTCAAGTTGGGGTTTTCACAACCCCATCTTTGGGTTTGATTCACTTGCTGGAGTGGTTCACGGAATTCAGGGAAATACTTATGTTTGCTGGTTTGTTATAAAGGATATTACAAAGGATACAGATGAATAGATGTGTAGGGTGAGGTATGGGGGAAGAATGAGTGAAGCTTCCATGACCTCTGTGGACATGACTCCTCCACTCCCAGAGAACCTTTACGTGTTTAGCTATCTAAAAGCTCATGGAACCCTGTCCTTTTGGGTTTTTATAGAGGCTTCGTTACGTAGGCGTGATTGACAACTGTGTAGAAATGTGATGAGACTAAAAGCACATGGTCTAACCCAGCAAGGCCTGTCTGTTCAGGTTCTTCTTGGCCTCTCTGTGCAGCATTCCTTCCTCCAGGGTACGAGGCAGCACCCTGTCTGGAATGACAGTCCTTTGACCCACATTAGATTAGCATCCTACCTTAGGAAAGGAGGACAGGATAAGGTCAGAAAGAGAGCTTCTGTCTCTCGAGGCCTATAGTGCCCCAACATTATAACAAGGACTATGGGAGTGATGAGCCAGGAATTGTGGATGAAAACCAATATAAGTATCATAATACTACAGATTCTAATTGTATATGCTTTAGATAATTTTCTCTAGTCAAGAGTAGTTCCTGGGTATTCGTGACATCAGAATATTGACCAATTTTACTGGTAAAGTAAAATATGCAACATAGAGGTAATTTCAGGAAATAAAACATTGTATTTAGCTGATTGGTAATCACTCTTGGAGGTCTTTGGGCTGTAGGTACACAGTGAGTTATATGCAGCAGAGAGCACTTAAGCCATTATAATAATGTGGGCTATAAGAACACGAGTGATGACAGTGGTAATGGAGAGAAGACACATGTGATAGAAATAACATCTCATTGATAGGGCTTGACAATCCCCAATTGGATATAAGAGGCAATGGAGAGGAAAGAATTGGTCTTTCTCTGTTGTATCCATTCACTTATTTAAGAATTCAGTATTTAGCACCTGTTGAATCTCAGGCACGGGATACAATGTTTGTCCTAGAGCTGAACTTCTTGAAACTTCTACTGACACAGCTGGATTTGCATAGCTGGAGTTGCTATCCTGTGCCAATGTATGCAATTTCCCCACTGATACTTCAGATTCTGCTTTAATTTCCTTTAGAATCAGAATAAAATTGCTCTTCCTTTTCTGTCACCTTCTATCCTTTCAGTGCCTCTCATTAGAAGAATCCAACATCTTAAATTGATTTCGAAGGCATGTGGATCCACACTCGAGTGTTTTGAAAAATAAAGATCCTATGCAATTGTTCTTTCATGGAACACATGAAGGAGGTCTTCAGGAATTGCTGCTGACAAATTCAGCATTTTACTCTAGAAGAAACTCTAAATAAACCTGAGAAGTAAACAATTGGCTACCCAGAAACCAAAACCATGGAATTTAGACATGCATATTTTTCAAAGCAGATGTTACCAATCCCTGTAACTGCTATTAAAAAAACTTCATAAATCTCTAAAAAAAAAAAAAAAAGAAGAATCCAACAAAAACTCAGATGGCTTGGTAGGTAGTCTGGCATGTAGTTTGCAGGCCTTTAACCCTGGTGGTACAAAACCTATGGAAAAGAGAATGTAAAACTGAAGCCAACGAACACAGTTGGGTAAAAAGGTACTGTGATCACATTTCAATTTAGTGGAGATCATCGCTCTCTTGATTTTCCTCCTACCTCGTTAACTGCTCTTCTTTGATTCTCTTTGATAGTTCCTTCTCATTGATTTGACCTCCAAATATTGAGTGCCCTAGAGTTCAGACCTCAGATGTCTGTTCTTCTGTGTATACGCTTATTCTTGAGGGAATCCTCTTCAGCCTCCTGATGCTAAATATAACCTGTAAACTGGCAATGTGTGTATTTTCAGTTGCAAACACTCCTCCAAACTTCAGACTTCTACATCCAATTGGTCACTTGAACACTCCTTGTGGCAGAATAATTAACATTTAAAACTTGCATATACCAAGACAGATCTCTTAATTTTCCCCTCCTCCACGTACCCCCAAATATAACCAATGATAGCAACGAAAACACACACAAAAAAACCCCAGCTGTGATTCTCTTCCAGTTTTATACCATCCCAATGATTGGTAGTGTCAACCTCCCAGTGGCTGAGGCTGAATACTTTGTGGTCATTTCTGATACCTCTATTTCCCTCACAATGTACATGCCCTATATATCAGCCCATCCTGTCTGATCCAACTTCAAGATAGATGCAAAGTGCTGGAGATCTGTCCTCTGTGACCTCTCTACCATGACTGGTGTAGTCCAAGCTTGAAGTATCTTTTATCTGGACTATTTTAATAGACCCATAACTTGTTTCTCTTTTTTCACCCTTAGCATTCCCTACAGAGTCTACTCCTCACAGCAGCCAAAGGGGCCTTCCCAAAATTTAAAGTGGTTCAGTAACTTTTCTGCTAGACTTCCTTTAATGGATTCCCATCTCACTCGAAATACATTTCTAAGACCTTAACATGGTCTATAAAATCCTCCGTCTTTCACTCCCCTGCCACCATACCTATTTGACTTAATACCTTACTGTTCTCTATTACTCATGACATTCCAGCCATACTACTTCCTTGCTGTTCCTCTACATAATAAGTATATCCAGGGCTTTCACATTTGCTCTTCCCTCTCCCTGGGATGTTCTTTCCTCTCTTTCCTCTGGTATCTATATGTTTTGTTCCATTTCTTTAGGTCTTGGTTCAAATATCACCTTATTTAGAGAAGCTTTTTTTGAGTATTATACTAAAAATGTTTTCCCCCATATAATCTATTTTTCCCCTGAATTATTTTTTTCATAGGATTTACCACTCTGAACCTTTGTTTATGTAACTCTTCGTTTATATAACTCTGTATAGCTCTTTGTTTGTGGATCATCTCCCACAACTAGAATATTAGCTCCATGAGTGCAGGAACTTTGCTTTATTCATTGATATTTTTCCATTGTCTAGAATAATTCCTGGCCCTGAGTAGGTGCTCAATACAAGCATACCATAGGGATATTACAGGTTCATTTCCAGATCACTACAATAAAATGAATATTGCAATAAAGCAATTCACAAACATTATTTAGTTTCTTAGTATATATAAAAGTTATGTTTAACAATATATTATGTCTGTTAAGTGTGTAACACCATTATTTCTTTAAAAAAGTATATAACTTAATTACAAATATTTTTATGCTAAAAAATGCTAATGATTATCTGAACCTTTAGTGAGTCATAATCCTTTTTGCTGGTGAAGGGTCTTACCTCAATGTTTATGGCTGCCGACTAATCAGGGTGGTAGTTGTTGAAGTTTGGGATGGCTGTGGAAATTCCTTAAATTAAGACAATAATGAAGTTTGCCACATCAATCGACTCTTCCTTTTAAGAAAGATTTACGTGCACCATGTGATGCTGTTTGATAGCATTTGCCAACAGTAGAACTTCTTTCAAAATTAGATGTAATCTCAAAACCTGCCACTGCTCTGTCAACTAAGTTTATGTAATATTATAAATCTTTTGTTGTTATATTAATGATGTCCACAGCATCTTCATCAGGATTAGATTTCATTTCAAGAAACCACTTTCTTTGCTCATATATAAGAAGCAGCTCATCATTCATTAAAGTTTTGTCATGAGATTATAGTGATTCAGTCACATCTGAAGAGTTTACTTCTAATTCTAGTTCTCTTGCTCTTTCTATCACATCTGCAGTGACTTGCTCCGCTGAAGTCTTGAACCCCCTTAATGTCATCCAAAGGGTTGGAATCAACTTCTTCCAAAATTCTGTTAATTTTGATATTTTGTGCTCCTCCTCTGAATCACAAAATGTTCTTAGTGGCATCTAGAATGGTGAATCCTTTCCAGAAATTTTTGATTTACTTTTCCCAGATCCATCAGAGGAATCATTATCTATGGCAGCTATAGCCTTATGAAATGTATTTCTAAAATAATAAAACTTGGAAGTCAAAATCACTCCTTGATCCATGGAATACAGGATGGATGTTGTATTAGCAGGCATGAAAACAACATTAATCTCCTGTATATCTCCATCAGTGCTCTTGGGTGTTCATGTGGGTTATCAGTGAGCAGTATTATTTTGGAAAAAATCTTTTTTTTTTTTTTCTGAGCTGGTCTCAATAGTGGGCTTAAAATATTCACTAAACTATGCTATAAACAGATGTGCTATCATCTAGGCTTTGTTGTTTCATTTATAGAGCACAGGCAGAATAGATAACTTAATTCTTAAGGTTGCTAGGATTTTTGTAAATGGAAAATGAACATTGACTTCAACTTAAAGTCACTATGTATATTAGCCCCTAATAAGAGAGTCAGCCTGTCCTTTGAAGATTCGAAGCCAGGCATTGACTTTTCTCTAGCTATTAAAGTCCTAGATGGCATTTTCTTCTAATAGAAGGCTGTTTCATCTACATTGAAAATTTGTTGTTTGGTATGTCCACCTTCATCAATTGTCTTAGCTGAATCTTCCAGATAACTTGCTGCAGCGTTTACATCAGTATTTGCTGCTTCATTTTGCATGAGGTAGCTTCTTTACTTAAACCTCATGAAACAACTTCTGCTATCTTCAAAATTTTCTTTTCTTTCTTTCTTTTCCTTTTTTTTTCTTTAGAAATTGGGTCTCACTGTGTTACCCAGGCTAGATTTGAAGTCCTGGCCTCAAGCAATCCTCCCACCTCAGCCTCCCAAGCATCTGGGAATACAGGCACATGTCACTTGCTCTGCTGCAGCTTCCTCACCTCTCTCAGCATTCATAAAATTGAAGAGAGTTTAGGGCCTTGCTCTTGATTAGGCTTTGGTATAAGGGAATGTTATGGCTGGTTTGATCTAACCAGACTATTAAAATGTTCTCCATATCAGCAATAAGGCTGTTTTGCTTTCCTATCATTTTGTGTTTGCTAGAGTAGCATTTTTAATTTCTTTTAGAAACTTTCCCTTTGTATATACAACTTGGCTAACTGTTTGGAGCAAGAGGCCCAGCTTTCAGCCTGTCCTAGTTTTCAATATGCCTTCCTCCCTAAGCCTAATCATTTCTAGCTTTTGATTTAAAGTGAAAGATGTACAACTCTTACTTTAATACTTGGAGGCCATGGTTATTATTAATTATTACTATATTTAATAATAACAATATATTAATAATAATTAATTATTACTAATTGGCCTAATTTCAATTTTGTTGTGTCTTAGGGAATAGGGATGCCTGAGAAGAGGGAGAGAGATGGGGAAACAGCTTATCGGTGGAGCAGTCAGAACACATAGAACATTTATTGATTAAGTTTGTCATTTTATACAGGTGTGGTTCATGGTGCCCCAAAACAACTACAATAGTAGCATTAAAAATCACTGATCATGAATCACGATAACAGATATAATAATGAAAAGATTTAAAATATTGTGAGAATTACCAAAATATGAGACACAGAGACATGAAATGAGCACATGCTGTTGGAAAAATGGCACCAAAGACTTGCTCAATGCAGGGTTACTGCAAACCTTCAATTTGTAAAAAGCAGTATGTGTGAATCACAATAAAGTAAATGCAATAAAATGAGGCATGCCTATACATACTTGAATGAATGAATGAATGAATGAGTCAATGAGTTAATGCAGAGTGAAGTAGATTGGTGGGATTCCAGAGTGGGAAGTTATTGATGCATGATGTTAGCTAAGACCTGAGTGATGATGGTTGTCGAGGGAAGGAAGTACATGTTTTCAAGAGATATTTGTAACATAATAGACAGCATTTGGTGGTCAGTTGAATCTAGGTGGCTAGGAAGAGTGCAATGTTAAGGTTGCCACTTAGATTTTTGGCTTGTGCCACTGGATTAATGATGCTGGTATTCCCTGAGAAAAGAAAATAGAGGAGGAACACAATTTAAGGAAAAAATTATTTCAATTTTGAATGTTTAATTTTAACTTTGTGCGTCCTGACCCAACCTTTACATCTGAGAAGCAATTACCTGAATAATTCAAATCCTTAGATGAATCTTAAAATGCTGATAATGAGGCAGCTATTTTTAATTTTGGTCTCTAGGGTTCTTGATGAAAGCAGGAAGAACTACTAGAAGTGTCCTCCTTACCCTCCCTCACTTACAGGACTTATTTTTGTTCTTCTGACTCACCCAAGAACCTTTCCTTTCTCAAAGTCTGCTGTAAGAAAGTATCTAAAACAAATCACTTATGCTATACTGTGAATTTAAGTCAATAAAACATTATCAGCCTCATTTCTGACTGTATAATAAAATTCTCAACCTCCGTCTTCACGTAAAAAGATTTGAAACGAGTAAGTAGGTAGGCAAGATCACTAACAACCTATATGTTAGGTATGGTATTCTATTGATTGAATGACAATTTAAACTTATTTTTTATATATAGGATAAACTCTGAATTCATTTTGATTAACGTAAGAGAGATGAGTAGTTGAGTATTTTTAGCTTCATTTTCAGTTGCTAAAGAAATAGACTCTCAACCCCAAGAATTTCAAGCCAGAACAGACAGGTGTGTGAAATCATTGTAGAAATAAATACCTATCCTCTATCCATAAGATTATATTGATCTGTAGGGTGATTTAAACCTAATTTTTTATACATAAGATGAATCCTAGGTTTATTTTAATAATCTGAGCTATGTAAATGGCTGGTTGCATTGGAGATATGTTATAGCTTCTTCTGTAGGCATGTCAAGAAAAGAAATTGCTTAGCAATAAAAATTTGAAAAGGATGAGGACTGACGTAGTAAACCTTTTATGATAAATCTACCATTGCAATGTCTTTTTGAAATGAGGAATTGCATCCCAAAAGGGATGGTTATGCTAGCTATGAAAACTACCACTTTGATTAAAATAGCAGAGTAGAGGAAATTGAGTCATTTAAATGTTAATTATACTCAAACTAAACAAGTATTCACATAACAAAGAGGAAAAAGTGTTCTTTTTCCCCCATTTTAAGCCAAAGTATTTATTTATATATCTGGGAGATATTTATTTAGCATCTACCTATTTGACAAGTTTGGGGCTGATGTTATGGGAAATACTGAATGTGAGTATACTATGTTTGCTGCACTTAAGAGTTTCATAGATTATTGCCTGATAGATCATACTTCTACAACTTTAATATAATATATAATATAATAAATATCAAGGGAGTCACAGAGTCCTGTGGGAATTCAGAAAGAGAATTACCTCTGACTAGGATAGAGTGGTGAGGAAAATTTAAGTAGAGTCAGAAAAGGCAATATTAGGGCTGATCTTTGAAGAATAAATACTGCAGACAAGCAGTAATGAAAAGGCACATAGCTACTGATGAGGGTATTAATATAAACAAGGGCATAGAAGCAGAAAATCATTGTACACATAGGTATATACAACTAGTTCGGCTTGGCCAGGCCTCAGAGCACGTGAAAAAGAATGTGGGAGAAAGACTTTAAAGAGAGCTTAGGGTGGAATGATAAATTACTTTACATTGTACTTTAGACATTTGGGCTTAATTTTTATGAAGCTTGGAATTAGAGAATTTAGATACCTGGTTGTAATTCAGATCTATTGTTAACTATTTGTGGGCACTTTAGTTAGACCTCATTCTTCAGGGATATCAAAATATCTATTTACAAAATGAAGAAGCTAATCTAAGTCTCTGAGTTTCCTTCTAGTTCTAAGATTCCTTTAATTATTCAGATTCAGACTTGAGTTTTCTCCATTTCTCACATGAAATTTGTTTCCAATTGAATTCTGTAGACTTTCCTCTAAAATTGTACTTTCTTCAATGTGTCCTTCATTCTTTTTTCCCACTGACATTGCCCTGGTATAAAATTTAGATTCTTTGGCTTTGGCTCCAATCTGTTTCTTCACTGTCATTGACCTTGAGAACTTATACTCAAATTGCAGTGGTAACATAACACCACTAGAAGTTGCCTAAACCATCCTTATCTTTGCTTTTGCAGCATTGCTCATTCTCTGCTTTGCATGCCCTTTCTGCCAGTCTCTTTTTATGCTTAAAAAAGCCCTTATGTACCTTCATAAATTAGTTCAAATACTATTATTTCCCTGGCATCTCCCTCCCATCTTAGTATTTTTTTTAAACTTTTGTATTCCAAGAGCACTTTATTTTGAAACTACCATGTACATTTAGCTTCACTTTATAAGTGTGTGTTTTCCAATAAATGATAAGTTTTTAAATGCATTTATCCCTCAAAACATCTAATTTAGTAGTGGACATGAAGGAGGTACTCAATCCAATGCATGAGTGAATAAATAAATGATGAACAATGCAAACAGATAGAAAATGTTAAAATTTACAAGCATGACAGAGACATACCTAATAGCACATACTAGGTATGTTTCCTTTTCTAATCTGTGAACAACACTCTTGCATGGATTGCCCTGAATTTACCGCCCAAGAAGCCGTAACATAAACGACCTCATATCTCAGCTTAAGTGGCAAATAATTTGGACTAGGGTTAGACACAACTCGAAATGAGCCAATCCAGGTTTTGAAATGAAACCACTGAGAACAGTGAATAAAGAATTTAACCTAGAAGCATCCAGCTGAGTCACATTGTGGCAGAGTAACAAAGTACAGGCCTAGAAACTTCTGCTAAAGACTCTGGGATGACCCTCCTTCTTGCTTTTTCTAAAGCCTATTTGCCCAGCTTCATCTTGAATTTCATATCTATGATAAAACTGTCTTTTGAGGTAGCTTGAATGAGATTTCGTTATTTGAAATCAGATGCTTTCTGATGTGAACACTGCTCAACCCTCCACCTCCTTTCTTTTTGCTATCTTATAACCATGCAATTATTTTTTGAGACTGATTGTTGTCAGCCTTGACTACAAGGTAACTTGCTTTAAGAAAGGATGCATATTTCTTAGATTAAATATTCCCTTGACTGGTATATTGTTTGGTCAAAATTAGTGATTTGGTTATTATGGATAGACTACAATATAAAGGCATAAAAGTGGTGACTAAATATTTCTCTCATGGTGAACCTGACCAGGATTCAAGTCAATATGCTAAGAGATTGTGTGGGATTCTGGTGATTACTAAGGCAGTTTTTCAATGGGGTTTTGTAAGTGGTAGACTTCAGCCAGAATTCTTGAGGTAGCGATGAGAGTCCCAAACAATAAAAACCAGATGTGAACCTCAGTGTAGAAAGAACAGAAGAATCATAAATATTTTAAGGTATGTTGGCTGATATTAGATCAACATTTGTATATGGCACTGGTGTTGCTTGAGTGGAATATGTTTGTTTTTATTGTGGAAAAACACAAAATAAAATATAACCTCTTAACAAATTTTGAAGTATATAATATGGAATTATTGACTCTGTGTACATTATTGTGCACCAGATCTCTAGAAATTTTTCATTTTAAATGATGGAAACTCTATACTCATTGAAGAGTGACTGGTTATTTTCCTCTTCCCTGAGGCCCTGACAACCATCAGACTTGTTCAGCTACCTTGTATAGGTGGAATTAGACAGTATCCATCCTTCTGTAACTGCTTATTTCACTTAGCATAATGTCCTCCAGGTTCCTCCACATCGTAGCATATGACATGATTTTCTTCTTTTTAAAGGCTGAATAATATTTTGTTGTATGCATATTCTATGTTTTTCTTTATCCATTTTATCAGTGGATATTTAGGTTGTTTTCACCTCTTGCTAGTGTGAAAAATACTGTATAAAGGAGAAAAAGTAATGTATTTTTCTTACCTAGGGCAAGGTCTGTGCTGAGATCTATATATCAAAAGACAATTAACAGGAGAAAAGCATAACAAGTTTTATATCAGTTTTATGTGACACAGGAGCCTTCAGAAATAAAGACACAAAGAAATGGGGAGATCTGTGTATTTGTTTGGACAGTTGTGCAGAAGTGTGTTTGGAGGACAAAAAGGTGTGATCTAATGGTAATAAACTAGGGAGGTGGCTGCTTAGCAAGGTCTGTTTTTTCAGTTTCTTCTTGGTGCCTCTATGTGACATTCCTTCCCTCGGGGTATAGAGAAAGATACCTACCACATGAGGATCTTCAGGGGTGAAGAGAAGGAGAAGATCAGAGTGTGATCAGGTTTTATGGCCTGGTTCAGGGGGAAAAGGGCCAAAAGAAGGTCAGAGAGGCTGGCATCTGTAATCCTAGCACTCTGGGAGGCCGATGTGGGAGAATTGCTTAAGCTCAGGAGTTTGAGGTTGCTGTGAGCTGTAATAATACAACTGTACTCTAGCCCAGGTAACAGAATGAGACCATGTCTCAAAAAAGGCAGCAGCAGCTTCTTAAGGGCTAGATAGGGAGCTCTATTTAATTTGGTATGTTGTATTTTCATCCTAATATATTTTCTAATTTCCCTCTTTGATTTCTTCTTTGACCTATTAGTTATTCAAGAATGTGTTGTTTAATTCTCACATATTTATAAAATTTCCATCTTTTCTTCTATTAATTTTTAATTTTATTTTACTGTAGTCGGTAATGATACATGGTATAATTGTAATTACTTTAAATTTATTAAGACTTTTTTGTGACCTAATGTGACATATCTTAGAGAATGTTCTTGAATGTTCAAGAATATATCTTGGAGCATGTATGCTTGAGAAGAATGTGTATTCCGCTTCTGTTAGATGAAGTCTTTTGTTTGGGCATCTTGCCTTTAAATGTCTATTTTCTTCCCTAAATTTTGAAAATTTTCAGCCATCAATTCTTCAAATAAACTTTCTTCCCTATTTTCTATTTTCCTTCTGGGCCTCCTATAATTTGTATTTTGGTCTGCTTCATGGTGTATCATAAGTTTCTAAGTATGTCTTAACTCTTTTTCATTCTTTCTTTTTTTCTTCTCTTCTGATTATATATTTCAAATGACCTGTCTTCAAGTTTGCATGATTCTTTGTTATGATTGGTCAAGTCTGAGGAACAGTCTTGTGAATTTTTCAATTCAGTTATTGAATTCTTCATCTCCAAAATTTATTTTTATTCATTTTTATATTTTATATTTTGTTTTAGATATTCTCATTTTGTTCTTGCACCATTTTTAGGCTTCCTGGGCATTTTTATGACAATTATCTTGAATTCTTTGCCAGGTAATTCATATGCCTCCTCTTCTTTATGATCTATTTCTGAAGATTTATTTTGTTCTTTTGATTGGGCTATACTTCCCTGTTTCTTAGTGTACCTTGGATCTTTGTGTTGAGATCCCCACATTTGAAAAAGCAATTGCCTATCCCAGTCTTTATGGACTGGCATTTTAAAGGGAAAGACCTTCACCAATCAATTTGGCTAGAGATTTTGGGATCTCTCAAACCTTCCCTGTGTATATATCTTTTCTGTTCTTGTGCATGCCAATTCTCAGAGATTTGTCAGTTTTTTTTTTTTCATAAGCTTGTGATTTCTTGCTTTCTCTTGTGTCTGTCTATATTACTGCAGGTTCTGTGGAGCTGCCACAAATTGCCCAGCTCTCTTTTGTTCTCACCAGCCCCATGGTTTCTTAGTATACAAGGTCACATCAGTATTCACAGATAGGTCAGATATGCCAGATAAAAACTAGTTCCTTGGGAAGCCCTCCAAAAAACCACAGTGATGGATGCATGATCCAACTCTTATCTTCCCCAGGAAGAATCTGGGCATTGTGGGTGTTCTTTTGCTTATTTCCCATTGAGTGGAGAGGAGGAACTAGGGAAAGTGAGTGTGTGTGTTAGGTCGAGCTGTTGCTTTTGTTCTCAGTAGCCCCCAACCTAATACCCTTTCCTGTCAGCGTATCTATTCACACAAGGAAGAAACTAGTCCCTTGGGTAGCCCCCCAAAAGTCTCAATGTTAGACGTAAGTTTTAGTTTTCTCTTTCTCTCCCCAGGGAAAAGCTGGGAGCTGTGAGTTTTCTCCTAATCATGTCATGCTGTGCTGTGGGAAAGGACTATGATATGTGAGTACCATAATTTTTTCTATTGGCTTTGATGTGGCTGGTTTTACATTTACCTGGAATGCAGAATCCTCTTAACTGGTTTATTTTTTTCTCATAAAGGGAATTGGTCTATATATTGTTTAGCTGGTGTCTATTTGGGGGAAGATAGTTTTTAGTTTTCTGTTCTGCAGCCTTGCTGATATCTCCCATTCTCCCCTTCATAGAATATTTATTTATTTATTGGGTTAATATGCATGTAGGTTTTATTTGTGGCCAAATGATAAGAATACATTTGTATATGTTAGGGAGAAAATAAAGAAAGTTATGGGAAAATAGACCTGATGGCATCTGTCAGCTTGGTCACCTGGACCGGTTTAGTGCCCTGTGGAGAAGGGTGGTAGATCTAGATGATGAAGACTTTTCGTGAAAGATTTGTGAGGCTTGATATGTAAGCAGTACCATTTAATAAATATATTATATGTAAGCTGTAAGTAATAGAAAGAAATTTCAGTAAGTTTAAGCAAAGAGAAGTTTTATTACATGGATATGGAGTCTTACCTAGAACCCAGGAATGGTGTCATAGCTAAGGTCATGATCATGTTAAATAAACATGATTTCTAAAAGAATATGCCTACATAATAAGAGGGTCTTCATAAAGAAAGCAGAATTATTGTGGATTGAGCAGAGGCCAGAAGCATTTACTATGGGGGTCACAGATGATGTAATGATTGTGATTAGAGAAAGAGTACAAACTTCTCACTTTTACATAGGACATTGTGCAGGTTTTGCCCAGAAATCTCAGCACAACTACTATTATAGAATTGCTGTGCCAGTTAGTGCTACAGGAATAATAGAGAAAAGAAACCTTCTTGTGAAGGGCACGAGCAATGATGACAGTAAAAAGACATCTCCCCAAGTGGCTTGCATGCAGATGACTTTGAAGAGGCAGCTAAGCATGTTTAAAACATCTTTAGGATCCTCTACTTGTAACTGGAGAGACTTTGTAGTGGAGGTGGCATAAGATAGGAAAGATGAGGGAAATAACAAACACTGTCTAGACAATGTTTCTAACCTCATTATAATTACAAAGTAGCATGACCTAGTTTATATAAATGAGACATGGAGCCAAGAATGAGAATCATATCAAATGTAAACAGGTAATAAATATAAAAAAAGAAGGATCAGTGACGATCCCTTAAGCAATCATAAGATATACATTCCTGGTTCTTATGGGTCAGTGGATATATAAAGTATATGTTATCTGTATGAGTTTAAGGAAAATATAGACAAATATGAATTTTAATATAGGGGTTTTGGTAGGATGTTCTCAGATATGTTCCTCCTAAGTATGTGTATGGGATGAATTTTGTCCCCCCAAAAGACATGCTAAAATCCTAACTCCTAGTAGCTGAGAATGTGATCATATTTGGAAATAGGGTAGGTATAAATGTAATTGGTTATAATGAAGCAATATAGGAGTAGAGTGGGTCCTTAATCCAATACGACTGGTTTTCTTATAAAAAGAATAGAAGAGACACAAAGACAGAGGCATAAAGGGGGAAGATGGCAATGTTATGGGAGAGGCAGAGATTATTGGAGTGAAACATCTGTAAGACATCAATTTTCAAGGATTGCTGGGAACACCAGAAGCTAAGAGACAGACATGAAACAAATTCTCCCCTAGACCCTTCAGAGAGAATATGATCCTGCTGACACCTTGTTTTTGGACTTCTAACCTCCAGAATTCTGAGAGAATACATTTCTGTCAGTGTTAGCTATCCTAGTTAGTGAAACTTTGTTACAGCAGCCTTAGGAAACAGCATGGCTGAATATGTCTGTGAAAAACGAGATATAGAACAGTTAAGAGGTAAGAAATTAGACAAGAAGTGCTATGAAGAAAACTGACTGGACAACTAGTCACAAACTATTATCAAGTGAGATGGATTCTATGTCCCCAGACCAATCACTGCAGCACAGAAGCATTCACTCTGTGGGCTGCTGAACACAAAACAACTTGTTAAGTCATTAGTCACTCTCAAATGCACAGTAATGGAAACAAAGGACATCATGTTATTTACTCCAAAAATGCTGTCTTTAAATTGAACAATGGAAGCGTTTAATAACAGTTTATGTGTTCCTGCTTCCCACTCTTCCGCTTGATTTCTCTTTCTTATGTTACTCTAATATTAAGAGTCTCGGTGACACTATAGCTGGTGGGGATATGACTCAGGAAAAATGTCCAACTATAAAATAAAATGGAAAAAAGAAAATTGAATATATTAATTCAAAACAAGCCCCATTGGAATTTATCTGAATTTCATTGATTACCAAACCTAAATGTAAGACTTTGGTTACACAGTCCAAAACCAATTGTTAGAAAAGTGAAATATGCCACAAACCATAGGAATATTTTTCTTCTCTACATCACCAGGGTATTTGAGTATCAGATAGCATCTATTACATTTTTGCACTCTTAAGTTAAATTGGCATAGCTAATAACTGAATTGAGTACTGAAGATTAAATTCAAGCTTGGAGTTACTAAATGTATAAAAATACTGCTGCTTATAGAACTACACAAATACATATGTCCCCACACATATACATAACTCTATATGTAGAAATATCTTGCAATATGCAGGCTGCTTCTTTTGACACATAAATATGGCTTGTATAGAGCTTTTGGTATTTTTATCTGCCATTTGAAAGTAGTTAGTTAATATTGATTTCCCATATAAAATTCAGTCACATAGCTTGTCAATTAAATAAAAGGAAAAAAGCAGTATGAAAAAATAAAAAAAAAAACTTGAGATGCATGTCCAATAGCAAGTTTTTCTTTTCTCTTCTTTTCTTTTCTTTTCTTTTCTTTTCTTTTCTTTTCTTTTCTTTTCTTTTCTTTTCTTTTTTGTTTTAATACTATTAGATACAGGTAATATGTTTGCATAGTTTAAATAAATGAAAAATGTTACCTTATTCTAAAAAGTAGCTGCTATTAAACTACCAGGCTATTATCTGACAGATATAGGTATATAGAGAGATTCAGAATTTTTTCCACATGGTATAGAAGCATAAAAGAAAAGGGAAATGGTTCTCTTCCTCTACCTCAAATCCAGTTCCACTCTCAAGAGGTAGATATTTTAAACAACTGTTCATTCTCTAGGTACTTCCACAACTCTAGGTAATATTTTTATATCTTTATTCATTTATCTTTTTATTTAGCATGTATTGACTTATTTAAGAGAAAGAAAATTTAGCTTAAACTGCACATCTCTTTTTTTTCTATCTATGCCAAATACCCACATTCTTTTTCATTTACTTTCTTACATCAAATGCTTTAATGATTTTCACAGAGAAGCATTTATTCTTGTTCACCCATTTCTTGCCACCTTTCATTTGCCAACTTCTACCATCCAGTCTTCAGCTCCCACAAAATTCAAAGTTTAAAGTGTTAACATCATTAAATACAAATATTAAAAAGAGTATTTATGCTTTTTCTAAATTTTGATTTTAAAAATTAAAAATTACAGTGTATATTTGATTATGCAATATTATCGATATTTAAAACATAATACTGTAGGATGGTTGGATTCATACAGGAGGCAGTATAATCTGATGCCATTAGATGTATGCTACATGATGAAGATTATACATAAGACAATTTAGAAAATCATAATATATATGTATAAACATGCCTTCTGATTATCGGCAAGAACTCCTAGATACTTCATATGTATGTATATATGCGTATGCGTGTGTGTGTACCTCAGTTTCATTCCACCTTAGTTGTATCCCACAATTCTTGATATGCTTTTCCTTTTAATTCAGATAAAATATTTCCTGTTTTTACTTTTAATTTCTTTTTTTACCCTTGAGTCACCTGGAAATATATTGTTTTCAAAAATTTGGAGCTTTTCATGTTTATAGTCAGGACTTTGGGTCATGCAGTATCAGCTCAATCACGGGAAGAGCTGGAAACTAAGGTCAGCCATGTGAGTGTCAACAATGTCCATGTGACTCAGTCCCAGTAAAAATTCTGGACATTAAAGCACAGGTGAGCTTCCTTGGTTGACAGTACTCTGTGCATACAGTCACACATCATTGCTGGGAAAAGTTAGTGCTATCCTCAACTCTGCTGGGAGAAAGTAACTGGAAACATAACTCCTGGCATTTTCCTCGACTCTGCTCCAGGCGTCTCTTCCCTTGGTCGATTTCAATAATAAGATCTATAATATCTATGTATATAGTTTGTTATCTATCTGTAATACACTTTAATCAAGAGTATAATAGTTTTCAGTGAATTTTGTTAGTCTTTCTAGTAAATTATTGTAACTGAGGATGGTCTTGTGGACCTTTGAACTTGGAATTGGTGTTAGACGAGAGGATGGTATTAAGTATCTTTAAGCTTGCAGCTGGTGTCAGAAGTGAGGGTGGTCTTTGGGACTCCTAAACTTTTCATTTGTTGTCACAAGTGAGGGTGGTCTTGTGGACTACTCCTCACACTTCATAGATGACTAACTATGGTAGTTCTCTGATGGAGAAAGGGGGGCCATCTCCTTGTTATTACCAGATGGGGTGGAAATCCAGGTTCTTCAATTGGTCTTCATGGATACTACTGTAACTAGGAGGTTAAGGGGAGATTTACTACTGTTTTGAGGGGTAAGATTTCAGGCTTTCCACTAAAACTTTGCTGATATTACCCCAGAAAGAAGGGAAGGTATACCTGGTTACCACTGAGTGGGAGTGGAAGTCCAAACTCTCCATGTGGTCTCCATTGATATCATGGGGTAGGGAAGCTTTGCCACTGCCCAACAGGGTTGCACATTCTAGCTTCTCACTCATCCTTCATTGACATTACCCTGATGGGGCTTTGGAACATTTCATGAATGCCTGGGAAAGGTGGAATCTGTGCTCTCCACTTGTCCTTTGCTGGTGAGTATTGGGATAGGGTCACAGTTTATTTTATTCTGTGAATAAGAGAGGTTATTATCTAAAGGTCTCTGTCTGTGTAGGCTTCCCCTTTTCTGATCCTTTGGACAAAGGAGAATTTTTTTTGCCCTCTCCCTCTTTTTTTTGTCTGTGTCCTTTGGTGTTTCTGGGTTGCCAGCTTCTTTAACCTCCAGTCTTTGAGAAAACCCGGGGACTTCACTGCCATGCTGTTCCTCAAATTGTGGGCTGATCTACCTTCTCTTCACTTTTACCAATTTTTAAATATTTTTTTTATCCAAAATGCCAAGGGTTTTTGGCTATAGTGAATGGAATTAATAGGAAAAATGTATGTCTATTCTCTTTCTGGAAGTGGATGTTTATATGTTTATATTACTTTTTAACTGGGTGTTTTATAATTTACTCTATGCATCTATTATAACTTATCACGATCTAATTTCAGTGACTATTCTACCACTTCATGTATAGTGTAAGAGCTTTGCAATAATTATTTAAATTTCCTTCCTCCCACCTTTTGTCTTTTTATGTTATAAATTTTATTTCTATAAATGTAATAAATACCTAACTACATTGTTATTGTTTCCACTTTAAACAATTTTTTTAAAAAATTAAAAAATGTAAACATAACATTTATCTACATATTTATAATTTCTGAAATTACTTATTCTTTTATAAAAATGCATATTTCCAACTGGTATCAGTTTTCTTATGCCTGAAAATTTTCCTTAACATTTATTGAACTGTAGGTCTGTTGGTGATACAGTCTGTCAGTTTTTGTTTTTCTAAATGTTTCTTTTTACCTCAACTTCTTTTTTGTGGAATTTTTTACTGGCTAAAAGTTTTATTCTAATGCCTTCTGGCTTATATTTTTATGATGAGAGGTCTGCTTTCATTGTTATCATTTTTTCCTCTGAATCTGCAATATCTTTTTTTTTTTCTGTTAGTTCGATGATTTTTTCTTTATTACTATTTTTAAGCAACTTATTTCTGTGTTTTTTGGGGTAATTTTCTTCATGCTTTTCTGTTTTGTGTCATTGAGGTTCTTGTATAATTGCATTTATGGTTTTTAAAATTATACTTGGAACAATCTTAGCCATTATTTATTCAAATATTTTTCTGTCCTCCTATGTTAAATCACATGATATTGACCTACATCTCACCAATTCTCTGTTGATATTTATAACATTTTTCTCTTTGCGCTTCATTTTGGATAATTCTATTGCAATCTAAAAGCTTACTAATATTTTCTTTGTTGGTGTCTATTTCCTTTTGATTATATTCACTAAATGTTTTACTTCAGATATTTTATTTTTCAGCTATAGAAGTTTAATTTGTTACTTTATTTGTATTTTCCATGTCTATGCTCCTATCTTTATGTATTTATTTGAATTCTCGATCATATGTATAATTGCTTTATGAACTGCTTGTCTACCATATCCATCTTGTCTGTTATTTACGGTGCTTTTGTTTTCTATTAACTTATTTTCTTCCTCATTATATATTACTTTGTATCACTTTGTCACAAATCTACTAAATTTTGGTTGTATACAACATGCTTTGAATGTTACATTTTTGAACGTTTGTATTTCTTTTTTTCTTTTAAAATAAGTTTTCGACAGCTGGAGTTTGGTTAATAGTGGATGAGGTTGATTCTTGCAAGGTTTATTTTATTTTATTTTTTTCTTTTTTATTTCAGCATATTATGGGGGTACAAGTGTTAAGGTTACATATACTGCCCTTGCCCCCCCTTCCCTCGAGTCAGAGCTTCAAACATGCCCATCCCCCAGATGGTGCACATCTCACTTATTACGTATGTATATACCCGTCCCCTCTTCCCCCCTCCCACCTGCCCAACACCCGATAAATGTTATTCCTATATGCACACTTAGGTGTTGATCCGTTAATACCAATTTGTTGATGAGTACATGTGGTGCTTGTTTTTCCATTCTTGGGATACTTCACTTAGTAGAATGGGTTCCAGCTCTATATAGGAAAATATAAGGGGTGCTATATTACCATTGTTTCTTAGAGCTGATTAGTACTCCATGGTATACATATGCCACATTTTATTAATCCACTCATGTGTTGAT
>VBSM01001265.1:8445725-8480140 GCA_008086735.1 Cheirogaleus medius | reverse complement strand
TACTGGGCATCTACCCAAAAGAACAAATGACACTCTACAAAAAAGACACCTGCAAGGTTTATTTTTATTTTATTTTTTTTATTTCAGGATACTATGAGGGTACAAACATTTTGGTTACATTTTATATCATTGCCTCTCTCTAGCGGGGGTTAGAGGCATGCCCTTCCTGCCCACAGTGCACACTGTGTCCTATATTTGTGAGTTTACCACCCCAACTCCCCATCCCTGGAGAATATTACTACTGTGTGAGCACCATAGTGTTAATAAGTCAGTACCAATTTGATGGTGAGCACAAGTGGAGCCTATTCTTCCGATCTTGTGTTACCTCACTTTGGATAATGGACTTAAGCTCAATCCATGAAAATATGAGGTGCTAGATCACTGTCATTTCTTATAATTGAGTAATATTCCATTGTATAATATACCAAATTTTAATAATTCACTCATGATTGACAGGCACTTAGGTTGTTTCCACATCTTTGCAATAGTGAATTGTGCAGCCATAAACATTCGGGTGCAGATGTATTTATTATAGAATGTATTTTGCTCTTTTGGGTAGATGCCTAATAGTGCTGTTGCTGGATCAAATGGTATTTCTATTTTTAGCTCTTTGAGGTATCTCCAAATTCTTTTCCACAGAGGTTTCACTAATTTGTGGTCCCACCAACAGTATAAGAGTGTTCCTGTGAATGAAACTGGATCCCTACCTCTCACCTCTCACAAAAATCCATTCAAGGTGGATAACAGACTTAAACCTAAGGTATGGAATCTTAAGAATTCTAGAAGAAGATGTTGGGAAAACCCTTTCAGACATCGGCCTAGGCAAAGAATTTTTGAAGAAGACCCCCAAAGCAAGCATCGCAGCAACAAAAATAAACAAATGGGATCTGATCAAATTAAAAAGCTTTTGCACAGCCAAGGAAACTATCATTAGAGCGAATAGACAGCCTACAGAATGGGAGAAAATATTTGCTCTCTACACATCTGATAAAGGGCTGATAACAAGTATCTATCTAGAACTTAAAAAAAAATCAAACAACCCCATCAATAAATGAGCAATGGAAATGAAAAGAAATTTTTCAAAAGAAGACAGAGTAATGGCCAACAAACATATTAAAAAATGTTCAACATCTCTAATCATTAGAGAAATGCAAATGAAAACCACAATGAGATATCACCTAACCCCAGTGAGATTGGCCTCTATCAAAAAAATCCCAAAGCAACAAATGCTGGCAAGGATGTGGAGAGGCAAGGTTTATTTCTTAAGCTTAGTTAGGGAAGATCTAGTGTAGTCTTTACTGTATGACAGGTTTAACCCTACTGCAAATGCTCCACACTTGTGGGGTCTCTATAATCCATCTTGGTGTTTATGTCTTAATTCTGACCACACTTTTTGGTCAGATATCAAACATCTCTTAGACTTGTGTGGGATTTGTTCAGATTACAGTTCCTGGATTCCTTTGCCTTGTACAGTTTCTCCCTGGGAAACATAGGTGAGTATTCAGATAAAGATTTAATGTGATTCCTGTGTAGATTTATGGAGTGTTTCTCTCTCTCTCTCTCTCTCTCTCTCTCTCTCTCTTTTTCTCTCTCTCTCTCCCCCTCTCCCTCTCCCTATCCCTCTCCCTCTCCCTCTCTCCTCCTTTCTTCAATCTCTAGCCATCTCATCCATCCTGAACTTTACTCCCTGTCTCTACAACTCAGTGAGCCCACCATACTCTGCTTGGATAGCCTATCTATGCCTTGGTCAAGAAATTATCTCTAGGCAAAAAGCTCAAACAAGTTTACGCCTCCATTTGTTTTTCTTTTTGCAGGGATGACAGCTCTGCTCTTTCTGGTATCGAAAAGTCTGAATAGTGTCATTTCATATATTTTATTCAGTTTCTACTTATTTATGTTGAGAGGTCAACTCTCCACCAATTATTCCTTTGTTCCGAGAAGTAGAATTATATAAGCAACCTATTTACATAAAATGTATCTAATCTTTTAAAATTATTTCTTAAAAATACTGTTTTTGTTTCCTTATGATCTCCAAATTTATAGATTTTTATGTGCACAATTTTTTTGTCCTCATCCTTAATTGTTGTTTCATTTTTATTTTCAAAAGTCAGATTTGTCCTTAAAAATAATAGCATGCTTAATATAGGTGGTCATCAGAGGTTACTGCTGGTTCAGACCTGTTTCTCCAATAGACCTTTGAAATGTAATGGCTGTATTTCCCTAATGGTATGCAACTAGAAATCTGGAAATCAGATTACTTTTAATGACACTCATACTATAGTTAAGAAGAGCATTATTTTATGACAAGATTCACACTATCAGCTCTACTTCTTCCAAGACAGATTTTTTTTTTTTTCTTTAGGGAACAGTTCTCATGTTTTGGCCTGAGGATAAACACTCTGCTGACTCAAAATTCAGAAGAGATAGGAGGGTAATTTAAGCAGCTATCCTGTTTTAAAAAAATCAATTATTTCTCTTGATTTCTACACAACCACTATTCTTACTCTGTAAACCTGATAGCTTTGTGTTTAGAGACTCCTATATTTTATTTCTAAAATGAATGGCTCCCAAGTCCAATAAAAAATTTTCCTTTGTTGCAACAAAGGCTAAAATTCCTCCATGTTATACTCTATGTCTTTTAGGAAATTTTCAAAATCTTTGGTCTACTGAAATCCTCTCTCTAATTCTTAGTATTGCTAATAGATTAATTTTTTTTATCTTTTATGACTCTTTATTTTCATTTTATGAAGATTTAGTATTGACAGAAGTAAAATATATATTCTCAATACACTCTCAGTTGTAGATGCCTGAGATTAATTTTTAAGAGATCCTTTTGCATTTTAGAAAGCCATTGCTTTCTCTTCCATAAATGTGTATAAAACGTTTGTCTTATTCTCTTGTCAGTGTTGTTTGAAAATAAATCTAGAGACACAATATATATGAAAATATTTGATAATTCCCCAATTCATCATTACCCAGGTATTCCTCCCTGCTAAATTTAACTTGCATCTAATCAAGTAATTAGATCTAACTTTCAATTTGTAGAAAATCCAGTTGAAGGAATAAGTATAATGAGACCATAAGGGAACAATTAGACAAATCTATAAGGTATCTGTAGGAAAACTGGTTTAGTCACTTCAAAAAGTCAATGTCATGGGGAAAAAAAATGATGGTAGTAGGGGAACTGTGGTAGGATAAAAATAAATTTAAGATTCAAAACCAAATGCAACCAATGCTCTTTGATTTGCATAAACTGGCAGGAAAGGGAGTATGTGCAACAATTAGAGAAATTTGAGTATGGACTGCTGGTTGTTAGATGATATTGAAAAATTACTATTAATTCTTCAATTGTTCTGAGTCAATGACTGGAGAAAAATAAAAAAAAATTAAAAAAAACAATTGGGCATATTTCCATTAAGCACAAATTTATTAAAAAGGAAGAAATAGAGAAACAAATTGAACAAAACATGATCCTTTTTAAGAGTTTTGCACAGTTTAATAAGACACTGCCATGTGCATAGCATAGTTGTTCAGTGCTATGTGGCAAATTTGTTAGGGTAGGGCTCATTGAGTTTGGGTGGTTGCTTATACAACCTAACACAGGTAATAAATTGTACAACTGGGTCTTTAATCCCGTCCAATTATCAGAGTCACTCCAGGTATTCACTAATGAAGGGTGGACTGCTATAATAGAAATTCTGGGAAGAATCTACTCTCTCTTGCTTCCTGATGGTCTCATGAATGTGGTCAAGTAATTTTTAGCAACATTCTTATATGCACCTGACAGACCAAGATACCTTTCTCTAGAAATCTGAGAATTGGAGAGTTCCTCTCTGTTTAAAAGTAAAAGTAGCTTAATAGCTAAGAAAAAATAATACACTATTTAAATGAGCCACTCTTTCACTTCAGTAGGTAACAGGTAACAAAAACTTTCCAGCCTCTAACTGCATTGTTTCTCCAGTTACTGGCATGATTTCCAGCCATCAAAAAGCACTAGATTTTACATACTCTTAATTTTATAAGCCATTGGGAACACCAAAAATCGTTACCAGTGAAATGAGTTGCCTAACTCACTACCTTTTTACAGCCTAACTCTAGAATTCAATTTAATTATTTATTTTTATTTCAGAATATTAAAGGGGTAAAAATGTTTTTGTTACACAGATCACTTTTGTAATGCTTGAGTCATGGCTATAAGTGTGCTCATCACCCAAATATTGTTCATCACACCTGCTAGGTAGGTTATTGCCATACACATTAGCTTGATTTCCAAGGAGTTCTACTTCCCTCCGTGCAACCTGTGTGCCCATCGGTTAGATCCAATTTAACAGACAGTACATGTAGTTTTGTGTTTCCATTTTTGAGATACTTCACTTAGGATAATCGTCTCCAGTTCCATCCAAATTGTTGGAAAAGGCATTAATTCATCCTTTTTATGGCTGAGTAGTACTCTATGGTATACATATACCACATTTTGTTAATCCACTCATGAATTGATGGGCACTTGGATTGATTCCACATCTTTGCAATTGTGAATTGTATTGCAATAAGCATTCAAGTGCAAGTGTTTTATTTTTGTTTTTTTTTTTAATAAAATGACTTCTTTTCCTTTAGGTAGATACCCAGTAGTGAGATTGCTGGATTGAATGGTAGGTCTACTTTTAGTTCTTTGAGGTATCTCCATACTGTTTTCCTTAGAGGTTGTACTAATTTGCAGTCCCACCAACAGTGTGTAAGATTCCTTTCTCTCTCCATCCATGGTAGCATCTATTGGGTTGTGGACTTTTAAATAAAAGCCATTCTCATTGGGGTAAGCTGATATCTCACTGTGGTTTCAATTTGCATTTCCCTGATGATTAGTGACATTGAGCATGTCATATGTTTATTGGCTATTTGTTTATCTTCTTTTAAAAAGCTTCTGATCATATCTTTTGCCCACTTTTTAATGGAATTGTTTCTTTGTTTTTTGCTGATTTGCTTGAGTTCTTCATAGATTGGAGGTATTAGCCCTTTACCAGATGTTTGATTGCAATTATTTTCTCCCATTCTGTAGCTTGTCTATTTGTTCCATTGATTATTTCCTTAGCTGTGCAGAGGCTAATTCAATCAAATCCAATTTATTTATTTATTTTGTCTATTATAATTGCCATTGGGATCTTGGTCATGAATTATTTGCCTAGACTGATATCTAGGTTTTTTCTTACATTTTCTTCTAGAATTTTTATGGTTTCAGGCCTTACATTTATGTCTTTTATCCATCTTGAATTAATTTTTGTGAATGGAAAGAGATAGGGGTCATGTTTTATTCTTCTGCATGTGAATATCCAATTTTCCTAGCACCATTTGTTGAGTAGGGCTTATTTTCCCCAGTGTGTATTTTTGTCTGCTTTGTCAAAGATCAGTTGTTTATATATGGATGGTTTTATATCTGGGCTTTTTGTTCTCTTACTTTGGTCTATGTTTCTATTTTTGTGCCAATAGCATACTGTTTTGGTTACTGTAGCCTTATATAAAAACTATACTGTAGTATAGTTTGAAGTCTGGTAACGTGATGCCTCTAGATTTGTTCTTTAAGATTTCTTTGACTATTCAGGCACTTTTCTGGTCCCAAATGAAGGTACCAGAATTACTTTCTCTAGATCTATGAAATAAGATATTGGTATTTTGATAAGGATTGCACTGAATCTGTCAATCATTTGGGGAGTATGGACATTTTAATGATGTTGTTACTTTCAATCCATGAGCAAGGGATGTTTTTCTATTTGTTTGTGTCATCTCTAATTTCTTTCCTCAGTATTTTGTAGTTCTTCCTGTAGAAATCTTTCACCTCCTTGGTTAAGTATATTCCTAGGTGTATTATTTTATTTGTAGCTATTGTGAATTTTATTGAGTGTTTGATTTGACTGTTGACTGTTATTGGTGTATAGGAATGCCACAGATTTGTGTACATTCATTTTGTAACCTGAGATGTTGCTGAATTTATTTATCAATTCCAGGAGTTTCTTGGTGGAGTCTTTGGGGTTTTCTAGATATAAGATCATATCTTCAGCAAAAAGTGATTGTTTGATTGCCCTTTATTTATTTCTCTTGCCTAATTGCTCTAACTAGGACTTCCAGCACTATGTTGACTAGAATTGGTGACAGTGGGCACCCTTGACTTGTTCTACTTCTTAGGAGGAATGCTTTCAACTCTACCCCATTCAGTATGATTTTGGCTGTTGGTTTGTCATATATGGCTTTATTAATGTTGAGATATGTTCCTTCTATGTCTAATTTGTTCATGGTCTTTATCATGTAAGGGTGCTGAATTTTGTGGAATGCTTTTTCTGCATCTATTGATAGGAACATATGGTCTTTGTTTTTGTTTCTCTTTATGTGATGAATCACATTTATTAATTTAGGTATGTTAAACCATATTACATCACTGGGATGAAGCCCACTTGGTCATTGTGGATTATTTTTTTGATGTGCTATTGAATTTGGTTTGCTAGTATTTTGTTGAGGATTTTTGCATCTAAATTCATAAGGGATATTGGTGTGTATTTTTCTTTTTCTGTTGTGTCCTTTCCTGGCTTTGGTATCAAATTGGTACTGGATTAATAGAATGAGTTGGGGAGGATTCCCTCCTTCTTGATGTTATGGAATAATTTCTGAAGTATGAGTACCAGCTTTTCTTTGTAGGTCTGGTAGAATTCAGCTGTGACTCTGTCAGGTCTGGGGCTTTTTATTGTTGTTGGAAGATTTTTTTAGCATAGCTTCAATCTCGTGTAGCTCATTATTGATCTGTTCAGGAGTTCTGTTTCTTCCTGATTGAGTCTTGGGAGGTTGGGCTGTGTAAATTGACCACCCTGTCAGTAGGTCATGCTTGCTGGAAGGAACAAACTGCAGTGTTGTTTTGGGGACCTGTGACCTGTTCTAGCCCCTCAGGGGAAGCACTCAAATGTCTAACATGATGGGAGGGGCACTAAACTTCCAGGTGAGTCCTTATTCTCTATTATAGCAGAGGCAGGTGAGAGAGTGAGGCCAGGCAGGGCTGGGTTGGGTAAGCCTGCCTTTAGACTCCACAAAAGCTGGTAAGGTAGCCATTTCAGTAGGGGTCAAAGGTCTGCTCCCAGCCTTCTGGGAAAAGCCTCCAGGGAGGGACTGAGGTTGCCCCAATCAGCCAGAAAGCCTGCTTATGGAGGCAGGGGCTGTCTGAGATTCACAATCTGACCGTTGGGATCTAGTTTTGTTCTTCTCCCTTCTCCCCTTCTCTGTGGTTTTCCCTCTGGTGTCTGTCAGTAGGAAGAAGCTCCAACTATCTTAGCTCCCCAGCAGTGGCACTGAAGGCTGTGAGCTTCCCTGTCTAGCATCCGGCCCTATGCTGAAAGTGCAACCTTTCTGTGGGGGGTAGGGTGCTCCATGAGTGCAATGTAGCTGGGACTCAAACTGTGCTCACTTTTCACTTCTGCTCATTTGGGCTCCCTGGCCTCTTGAGGTTAGTTCACAAGTGTGCCCTCTGTGTCCCTGACCAACAGGAATGAGTCCTGCATATATGGGATCTGGCCTGTGGGCTTGTCTCCGGGTCCCCAAAGACAACTCCCTGCCTGTTCCAAGGAGAAGTGTGCTGGTCCTGAATTGCCTATGGGGTACTCAAGCAGATTTGATGTCCCTGTGCTTTGGGGTGTGCAGTGTTCTGATGGAGCAGCTGCGCAAGCAGCACCTGGGAGGGTTGGTGAGCAGAGAGCTCACAGTTCTAGTACCCTTGGTCCTTTGTGGGTCTTTAAGAGGAAAAATTTGAGCCCCACTCTCTGTGGGATCCCCAGTAGAGGGGAAGCAGCAGCTCCTGAGAGCCCTGGCTCAAGCATCTGTCTCAGCAGCCATGGGTTGGGGAACGACAGGGAAGGAAAAGAGTCTGAATGGAGGAAACCTGGCACTCTGGTTGTCTCTGTCCCTCTCTCCAGAAGGTAGTCTGCTCGGAATATCCAAGCTCTGGGTTCACACAGATACCCTGGGACCCACTGGCCCCCTGTGGCTCCCACAGTCTGGGCCAGAGTTGGGAAATGGTTGTGTGGGAATTAGCAAGACAAAAACTGAGGGGATGAAGCCCTGTGGGGAGGACGAAGGTACACAGTGGGTGGAGAAGCCATATGATGCCTATCATCTTGTCTAGGGTCTGTGGTGACAAGATGTGCCCCAAGGGGGCAGGCATCCTGGTGTTTTGTCCTCAAGGAGCTCCCAGTTCACTGGCAGCAGCAGCTTTTGAGCTCCTGAGGGTAGAAAGGCTCTCCAGCAGCTTGAGAGCCTGCTGACTGCCAGAGATGTGAGGGAGAGAGAAACAAACCGCTCTGCCTACCCTTTTTTGCTGTACCCCAAGCCTCTCTGGGGTCAATTTCTGTCAATATATTCCTCCTTCTTGTTCTGTTCTGTAACTTCTTTCCATAGAATTTCTGATAGGTTCTTGTACTTTTCCTTTGAAATCACACCCAATCTATGATTGTTTGTTTATTTATTTTTTCTTTTTCATCTAAAACTTTTCCTTCTTTCTGAGATGGTCTGTCAGCTGGTGTCTCTGGTCAGCCATCTTGTCTCCAATCCTCTTAAGATTTTTCTGACAGCTCTTGAGTTATCATTTCATATGCATTTTTTCTTGTAAATAGATATTCAAAATTTTTGTAAACCCATCTTTCAAAATGTAGAGCTTTTTCAGAGAGCAGACTAATCATAAATATAAACAGCCATATTATCAAGAATTCAATTAATGACTTAATTTGTGAAAATAAATAAAAGGAAACTTAATATAACGATATTAAAGAGGACTCAAAATAAGATACTGTTATTCATCTCATACCGGCATGGGGGATTTAGTTGTGTGTGAACATCAGCGTGCACTCACACAATGTATAGTATAGCCTGCTACACATGTAGGCTATCTCGTATAGCCTATTGCTCCTAGGCTACAAACCTGCATAGCATATTACTGTACAGAATACCATAGCCAATTGTAACACAATGGTATTTATGTATCCAAACATATCTAAACACAGAAATGGTACAGTAAAAATGTGGAGTAAAGAATAAAAAATGGTACATCTGTGTAGGGTACTTACCATGCAGGACTAGAAGTTGTGATGAGTGAGTCAGTGAGTGAGTGGTGAGTAAATGTGAAGGCCTAGACATTACTGCACATTGCTATAGATTTTATAAACATTGTACACTTAGGCTACACTAAATTTATTTAAAACATATTATTTTCTTTCTTCAATAATAAATTAATCTTAGCTTACTATAATTTTTTATTTTATAAACTTAATTTTTTTAACTTTTGACATTTTTGTAATAACATTTTGTTTAAAACATATTGTATAGCTGCACAAAAACACTTTTTCTATATTATTATTCTATAAGCTTCTTTCTTTTGCAAATTTGTTATTTTTTACTTTTAAACTTTTTTGTCAAAAACTAAGACATAAATGTACACATTAGCCTAGGCCTACACAGGGTCAGGATCATCTATATCACTGTTTTCTACCTCCACAACTTGTCCCACTCAAGGTCTTCAGGGGTACCTAACACACATGAAGCTGTTATCTCTTATGTCGTCTCCTATGGCAACAATGCCTTCTTCTGGAAGACCTCCTGAAGGACCTGGTGCCTGAGGCTGTCTTACAGTTAACTTTTTTTTTTAATAAGTAGAAGGATTACACTCTAAAATAACAAAAAAGTATATATAGTAAGTGCATAAGCCAGTAACATTTATTATCATTATCAAATATTATGTACTGTATACAACTGTATGTTATATGTCTATACAACTGGCAGCACAATAGGTGTGTTTACACCAGCATCACCACAGACACGTGAGCGATGTGTCATTGCGATGACTTCAGCGTTACCAGGCAATAGGTATTTTTCAGCGTTGTTATAATCTCATAGGACTACTGTGGTATATGCAGTCCATCGTTATGTGGGCATGACTGTGTGTTCTGTACCTCTTTATATTCAGATCCTCATTAGTAGAAAGCTGCCAAAGTTCATCTAATCAGATGGTAGAGCAGTTTTCATAGCAATCTATAAGAAATAGAATATGCTCATAAGCCTAGAAATAGTGTGATTTCAGAATGTATGACTTTGAATTTCATCATTTTTAGTTTAATCATATTCTCAGTGTAGGAGACAAAATGTGGAACTCCATAGTTATGTGTAACTATATTTGACACTTTTAGCAGCCCTCCCCAAAAGAAATAAAAAAGAAAGAATAAGGAATCAGAAATTGAAAGTTTGTACTAGAATAGAAACACTAATATCTGGGGAAAAATGCATCTGCTTCCATATAGTTGAATACAATATCTTTTATTTTAACTATTAAAATATTTATAACAGTGCGGCGCTTCAAACTCCAGATTCCTCTGTTGCCTATACCATAAGATAATGCCACAGTTCAGTATTTTGTAAAGTGAAAAATGAGGAGACTTTCTGTTGGTTTAATCAATGTAATTAAAAAAAACTGAATCATCTTAATAGGAAACTGTAATCAGGTTGATTTACCTGACCTGCAGAGCTGATATGCAGAGCTGCTCCTTGGTTCACCAGTGCCATGCCTAAATCAGTCTGCTGCTGAGTCTTTACTACCAAAAGTGAAAGTAGTTAAGTCAGTTTAATAAGTGCCATTATAATGAACAAGTAGTCTCTGCACCCTGTGCTTTAAAAATCCAATAAGCTGGCTTTTACTGCATTATTTTAACTCTCTGTTAATGGAAGTAAGTCCCATTTGAGGGAAATGAGTGGTGGGTGATGGAGGTGCCTTTGCATTCTTTCTCTTCCCTGTCCTGCCCCAACCTATGTGAAGGGGAAATAGGCCATAATTGTAATAGGAATGCAGACCACTTAATAAATATTTAATTACATTTAGTTCTGTTCACTTAGCTCATGAGTTATTGTCAGCCAGTTAATGGAACATTAATTAAAAAGCATATTCAATGAGGTGAAGATCATTTTCATGTGGAAAGTTTCTACCTGCCTTCAGAGCCCTGATGGAGAGTCTCTGCTAATTAGCATCATTTCACAGAAGACCAAACCTTTGTGTCATTTAATAAAATACATCTCATGACAGCAGCACAATATATAAAGGAACAATAGTGTAGGAATGGCAACCAAATTGTGTGGCTGGAAGTTAAGAAAGGATAAAGGTATAGAAGAGTTTTAAAGCTCTAAATGAAAAGGGGAATGTAAAAGTTTAGATCAAGTGTTTTTGTATATTTTATAGAAGATGTGTCAATAAATACTAGATGAGTTTTTGTATTTGATCGGTAGAATAGTTCCTCATCCCTTACATTCATTTCCCAGGACATTCTATTTTTGTGTATTTGTGATTTCAGGAATTCTACAAAATGCTACTTTCTAGATACTGATTTTGTTAAGGTTATGATGTTGAAAGAATGCTACATTAAAATAATTTTTATACAATTTGCATGCCTGTCAAAGGAAGGTCACTGTTCTAGGGCTTACATTTTAATTTTAACCTTGTTCATAAAATCATGCAGCTTTCTTATTGCAGAAATGGAGCAAGATCCTCTATCTTATGGTGATTTATACTCTTGATATTTTGGAAGACACCATTTTATACAGGTGCACTGAATTAATAGCTCTTTTAACAACTCTTTTAATTTTTAAGGAAAATTTGATTTTATTAGTTCATCTCTATTCAAGATGCCATACATTTTAATAATGATTAGTCATCATGGTAATAACAAATGCTAAAATTTAGCTGTACTTACTATACATCAGATATTTATTATGCTTCATATGTACTAGGTACTATCTTGATGCTTTATAGTCATTGCCTCATTTAGCTTTAACAATGTCCCCATTTTACAAATTAGACAACTAAAGCAGAGAACAGTTGCATAACTGGGCCAAGGTCACAGAGATTGTGCATGTCCCAGCCTGGATTCAAATTTAGGCCTGTCTCTATTCCAAGAACATGATTTTAGCCAACACACTCCACTGCTTTAAAACAAAGGAAAAATGAAAAAGAATTATGAAGGAAACATATAACTACTATCTGATGAGTAACTGTTGTTCTTTGCATTCCAAAAATAGGTCATTGTGTGAAATGATGAAATGCATCTTCATATGAAAATGCAAGAACTTGAAACATGAATATAAAAGGAAAAATATTCTAGAGTCAGATATCAAAATCTTAGTGCCAGATTATCAAACTGGAATTTATTCTTTGAAAAATAGAAGAAAATGAGGGAAAAATATGAAAAATGCAACTGATTGTTGCTTTAAAAATAACCCAAAGATGTAAGCCTGTTACATACATGTATTAGTATGTAAAGATCATATCTGTGTGGAGTTAAGAGCCCAGAGGGGCTCTTCTTAATCTCAAAGTCTTCTATCTTCTGATATTATTAACAACTACCTCTGTGATACAGTCACCTTTAGATTTTTGGATTATTCATCTTCATCCTTAGAGATTTGTGGTCCAAACTTGCTGTCATCTTCTCCAATAGTATTCCAGTATAATTCACGTGTTTTCAATATCCATGTAAATGATCCTTCCAATACCATGGCTTACCAGTTCCCTAACTCTCTTTCCTCTGATTATCTTGTGCAAACCCTACTTCAGACATTCAATTATAATTAACAGATCTTTAGTTTCTCTACAGTCTCAATTTCAATCTCAGCTGCAAACACCTCATATCAAACCACCATTTCCTATCTCTCCACCTCACTCCTTCAAGAATTCTAATTCCAAAATTTCTTTAACTGAGTTATTATTTGCAATCCATTATTGCTATCACTATTTCACTTTTTCTTCCCTATAACAGTCTTATTTCTATACCAGCTTAGACCCTGTGGTCCATCATCATCATCACACCCTTGACTGTCTTATCATTCATCATACTTACCTGGAAAATTCCAACTCTAATGAAAATCTCTACTTACGAGCACCTGTACTCAGACAGCTGATTGTTGCAGAGGAAAAGCTCAGGAACGTGCTGACAGGTTTCATTCTAAATTTATGATACTAACTAGAAATGGTTCCTGAGAGCAGTTACACAATTCTGTTTTATTTTCTTGCTCCATTCACTCTGTAATTATCTTAGGTACTCCTTCATGCGTTCTCCTCCCTGCTCAAACCTCCAATTTTTCCTACATTTTCCTTTCTCTAGACTTATGATTTTTCCTTGTATTTCACTGAAAAAGAGCAATAAAAAAAGATGTCCCTCAGCTTTCACTGTCACACATCTATGCACCTTTCTGCATCTGTTCCCGAAATCCTTGCCTGCTCACTTATTACTAGGAATGGACTCTCTGTACTCCTAAGGCAGCTTCTTCATGTGGACTCTTGTCCTTATGCCTTCTCAACTATTCAAGGCTGTAGAAAAAAATCTGTTTCTCATATGATTAATTTTTCTCTTTAAATCAGAAAATAAGGATTATAGTTTCTAAACAAGTTGTGTTTTTTGCTGCATATACACATGTATATGTGTATATGTATGTATATGTATATATATATATATATGCATCCCCAAACAAAACCAAGACCAAAACCCCCAATACCTTGACTGTATATTGCCTTCCAGCTACCACCCCACTTCTCTGTTATTTTTTAGAACAAAACAGTGTAGAGTTGAACATAGTTTCTTTTCCCAATTTTTATCCTCTTTTTCTCTCTTAAACCCACTCTAATCGACTATTTACCACTACAGTTTCATTGAAAACTGTTGTTGTCAATATACTCCCTGAATTCTCAATTACCAAGCCTAATGATCCATCCCCAGATATATCAGCAGCATTTGACATAGCCAATTGTTCCCTCCTTCTCCTTGACACAGCTTCTTCATGCAGGTTCAAGGCTGCCCTAATCCCTTGCTTTCCTTCCTGCTCACTGACCACGCTTCTACTTTCCATTGCTGGTCTTCATCATGATTCTGTGTTCAGTGTTTGATTGTTCCATCTCCTGCCATCTCATAGCTTTAAATATCTGTTTTCAGTTTGAACATTTATACTAAAATCCAGATTTGAATAATTAAATTTCCAGTCAATGGCTCCATTTAGTAGCTAATCGCCATCTCATACTTAATATGCTCAAAACAAAATTTTTGATTCTTGATACCCCACCCATCTCAGTAAATGGTAATGCCAACTATCTAGTTTCTCAGGCCAAAATCATTGGAGTAGCATTTGAAATCTCTTTCTATTATACGCTACATTAATTCTCAAAGCCAGTCCCATGTGTCTACCTTAATATCCACAATACGAATATCTCCCTTACCTTTTCCACCACTAGTATTCTTATCTCTGCCACCACTATCTTTCAGCTGGATAAATGCAATAGCTACAGCTGGTTTTCCTACTTCTGCCATTTTCTTTTTCCAGTCAACACAGAAGCCAGGGTAATATTTGTAAAATGCAGGTCAGTTCATTTCATCTCTATGCTCAGAACCTTCTCTGGTTTCTTGTATCATTCAGTAAATAAACCATAGTTCTTACATAGCCTCTTGGGACTTATATGACCTGGACCTGTGCTGCATCTCTGACCTCCTCTTGTTCCACACTTCTCCTGGATGATTCACTCCAGCTGCACGGGCATCCGTGATGATCCTTAAATAGGCAAGTAGGTTTATGTCTCAGGTCCTTTGCAGCTGCTGTCCCTCAGCTTGAAATGCTTTCCCCCCAGGTAGTCCTAGGGTTTTATCTCTCACTTCCTTGAGGTCTTTGCTCAGATATCTTCATATCAGTGAAGCATTTCCTTACTACTTCATTTAAAATTACAATCCCTTTACCACATCAGTCTATCTCCTTACTGTTTTTATTTTCCAATCAGTTCAAAATTCCTGTCTGAGTCTACCAATGACAGGATAGATTATGACAGATTGAGAATAGAAGAAAGACACTAAGAGAAATTCCCTCTTGGTTGTAGTTACCTAGAAAGCCCAATGAGTATCTAGACACAAAAACACTGCCTACTCGAGAGTTTTAATAGCACAGGAACCATTTTAAAAAGTTCCTCCTTTGAAGAAACAGCTTTGGACCATCAGCAGTGTTTCCTAAAGAGTGTTCCATTTAAAAATGTTTATAGGCACTATTATCAGGCATTATCTACGAGTGAGGAATTCTACAGTTACATAAGCTTGAGAAATGCTGTATCACAGAAATTTAAATAGATTTTCCCATTGCAGGACTTAAAAAAATCCCTTAAAATTCAAATTTATATTGCAAATATTGTAAGAGGCAGGATTTATATACTGTTTTCCAAACTTGTTCGAATATACAACATATTTTCATGATATCATTAGCAAGAATCCTTTACCACTCTTTTCTAGAGCTGAGTATAAAATAATCAGTTAGTAATATCACAAATCATTCTCCTGCCTATATAATTGATTCACTTAATGAACAATATTTATTTAACACCCATTCTAGGTATTATTCTAGACACTAAAGATATAGGAGAAACATTCTTTGTTCTTAGAAAGATTATGTTTTACTTTTGACTAATAAAACCAAGGAAGCACAACAGATACAAAGGCTCAGATAATATAAGCTATTTCTCAAATATATGTGAATGTATGCATGTTTTGCTATTTATTATAAAATAGTTTACCATTCTAAGTTATATAATTTTACTATTACATAATATTTCTACTAGTATAATGCCAACTTTTGGAGTGATACCACCTTTTTGGTCTTTTTTTTAAATCATTTTTATTCCATCCCATACACAGAGCAATGGACTAGATGCTAAAACATTTGAATACTAATCCTGGCCCCTGAATGTATCAATCCCCATACCTTTTAGCAAGTCACTAAATATCTCTAAACCTCAGGTTCTTTAGCTTTAGATCAATTCAAGAAGCATACATTGAACACCTGCTTTATAAAATGGCAATTCTAATCCCAGATCCTCATTTCTTTATTTGTACAACAAGCAATCTAGTTGCAGGGGCATCACTACCTCTATTCTCTATAGCTGATATGTAAATACATATAGCTGTGTGATAGTCTTTGTGCTAAGTTACATATAAAATATTCTATAAAAAAACATGATTTAGGGACAGGTACCATTCCATAGGGAGGTATCACAGATAATTGGCTGAATGTTTTCTCTTTCTTCTTACTAGGTTTGTCCCTCCCTGCAGGAGGATTATACTTCCCATTGTTGTCATGCTTGGCCATGTAGCTGGTTTTATACTGAGAAATATGGGTGGAAGTGGTGCGTTGCACTTCATAGCAGAAGCTTACTAGCTATCAGATAGTTCTACCATGTTTGTTCTCACTCTTATGAACTGGCATGAACCATATAAGGGGTGCTCCTTATACTGAATCTGATCTATCACTAATCCATAACTGATCCGTAATAGATACAAACATGAGTACAAAACAAAATTTTGTTGCAAACCTCTATGATTCGTGGTCAGTTGGTGTTACAGGAATGCATAGCCTAAGCTAATACAAGAAACTTCAAAGATAGATTTAAATTTTATATGAGATTCGATGTATACCTTATTCACCATACTGGCCTAAGGTCAGTGGAAGAAGAGCTAGGATTCCCCATAGAGAGCTTAAATGTGCAAAGATCTAGAGGCAAGAAGGAGTGATGATTTTGATGACTTGCAAATGCTTTGACATCTCTAATGCTGACTTTATATTTAATATATGTGAAAAAAAAACAAGCTTTGAGAGTTAGGCCACGGAGACATGATGGTCAATTTTATATTTTATGTTAAGGTCTTCAGACTTTATCATATGAATCTCAAGGATTTTAAGTGGTGAGGGCGACAAAACTCATTTTATTATTTAAAAGAGACCATTCTAGCTCCAGGGTAGGTGATGAACTGGGACATTGTGAGGCACTATTTATGAAACACTTGTAATAATTCAACAGAGAAATTGAGAAAACTTGAATCATGGAGGTGACAATGATGATGAAAATTAAAGAATAAATCCCAGCAGCACTTAGGTATTAGAAGCAATAAGACTTAAATGAGGAATTTGGAGCCCAGAGGAACAAATAGAAATAGAAGTGGAGAAGGAGCAAGATGATGTGTGTTGAAAAGCTCTGAAAGCTTGTGTCCCTCTTCACAAATGTGAAGAGAAAGCATTTTTACCACACTATGAGGAAGCAAGGGTGAGGGGCAGAGTAGAGGAAAATGTGAATTTGGTTCTATTTTAGGGGGGTTGTTTGATGGCAGAAGGATGTGGTGTCTGAATGGTAGTGAGGGTATCATATTCAGAGTTCTACAATTTCATGTTCATATTGTCCATAATTATCTAATAAATAACTTTTCAGAGTAAACTGTGCCTAAAAACACAATCCAGGATGACTTGCACTCTTATAATTTTTCTTGATTCCATTTAACTTCATTATCTAGTAAATACGTTTCTGTCCATGACTGAAATAATAATGTCTTAACCCATTCGGGTGGCTATAACAAAATACCATAGATTGGGTGGTTTGGTTTATAAACAACACAAATTTATTTTTCACGGTTCTAGAGGTAGGAGGTCCCAGATCAATGCAGATTCAGTGTCTGGTGTGGGCCTACTTTCTAGTTTGTCAAAAATGTGTTCTTTCTGCATACTCATATGGCGAAAGGGGCCACCAAGTTCTCTCAGGCCTCTTTTATAAGGGCACTAATCCCATTCATGTGGGCAGAGCTTTCATGACCTACTTACCTCCCCAAAGCCCCACCTTCTAATACCATCACGTTTTAACCTATGAATTTGGGGAGAAACCCAAACATTCAGACCATAGCAAATAAAGACAAGTGGCACTGCTATTATGACAACCACCAATAGTGGGACTGTAGTCTGCCTAGGATGTCTGGGTTGTTTTAGGCATATAGACAAACACAACACTTTTGAAGTAAACACATTCATGTATTGCCCAGCTCTTTCTTACAAAAGGATTTGTAGAAGAAAAAAAAAATCAGGAGATAATATAAATAAATTAATATTATAAACTTCACCTCTTGATGTTTATTATTAAAGATATTACATTGGCTTCTAGACTATCCAAAGTTGTTTTGCTCTTGATTTTCAAACTTCGTGAGGGTCACTTACTTTTCTGGACCTCATCCCAATTGTGAGTAATGGAAGAATTTTAGTTCGTTTATGGAAATGTCTTTGATTTGGGCACTGCAGAATAATGCCTGATGCTTAGTAGATACTCCATGAATCTTTTTTAGATGATTGAATGATACTCAATCATAATAATATAAAATGTTTTGAGTAAGTAATATTTGCATTGGAATTTATTGATTTAAATGTAAAAGAATAAGACAGTTTGGAAGAATTTGTTCTATTTAAGATGTACTGTGAGGAATGAAGATTTCTGAGGAAAGATGGAGTCCATTACATCTTCCCTTTTTGTAATAAATGGAAGTAGCATGAGGAGAAATTGTCAAAAATAGAGGAGATATCAAAACTGCTGGTTGTGCTTTTATTTTGCTTACTTTCAAACTACAGATACTGGAAAAAATTTAATTAGCTAACTGGAGGAAAAATATTCTGCTTCATTGATAAATAGGGAATGAGATATGGATTTATTTTCAAGATTATGCCTGAGAGGGAAGCTATCTAAATGGTGGGCAGAGTCAGATGGGTCTTTTATATTTATTAGTTAGAGCCAAGAAAGAATAAGAGATCTCAGAAGCTATTTGATTTGACATTTAACTTTGAAAAGGGAATTTACCAACAGAGAACTCATAGGAGTGATGAGGAAAGGAGGTTAGGGCTACTTGGTGAATTTCTGAAGAACAGAGGAAAAGGTAAAAGTATTGTTTTAAGGAAATAAACTAATTAGCAGTGTGATAGATGCAGGGGACATTGGGGGAAGAATTGGACAGCAAAGAATGCAAAAGGAACTGGGTCTAAAAACTAGGATTTCTTTATCTAGAAAAAATTCCAAAGTTGGCAGTCGCACACCATAGTCAATTTGATTCGGTCATATCTTCTTTCCTCTCATGATCCTCTTTTCACTTTTGGGCTCTACTCTATTCCTCAGTTAGGACTGCTTTATTTTTCATGTCAGCTAGTGCTTCTGTCTTCAGCAGATATTGTCTATATTACTTTTCTGTTGGATGGAATCAGTTTTTTTGTTTATTTATTTATTTATTTTAATTTTCTCTTCTCTGACCTAGGTTTGGCAACTCTAGTTTCTGAAGTGGTTTTAATAGAACGCATCTAGCCCATAATTTATTCTGATAAAACATACTTATAGGAACTGAAGAATTAATTCAGAAAAAAAAACATGCTCATAATACAAAGGCACCCAGCCTTGTTTGTGCCCCTTTTCTTCAGCTAGATCCAAGGAAAATTTTACCAGATCAGCTACCCTTCTCTGTGCAGCTTACCACAGTGGATTCTACTACTCTCTTTATACTTTTGTGTATCTCTAGGTGTAGATCAGATTCTCTACTTAATTATCTAATATAGTTTCTGTAGTTTAAACTATCAGATGGGCTAGTTTAAGCAGTGGAAGTAATCAATAGTTTAATCAGTCACTCTATTTCTAATTCTGTTTGTGTTACTTACATTATTCATCACACACACAAATAATGTTCTTTTCCTTTTGCCAAAGTCAAAATCAGTCAAGTTGAGTGAAATAAACAGATGTGGAAAAAAATTAAAATGTATGACTTCATTCTTCTTATTTTGGATTTGTAGGTTACAGTGCAGCGACAGTATAAGAACACATAAAAAAAATTTTATGTAGAAGTATCTGACTCCTGCATTTGCACACTGGAAATATACTTCTAGTTTGCAACTGAAACAGGCAAAATCAAACTAACACTACTCTCAGAGTCAACTTTGAAAGGTATTAAGGATAATATTTCAAACATCACAGAGTTGTTTTGGCTGTTTTATGAAGGTATCTGGAACAAAATGATTGTTTAGCAAATGACAGTGAAAGAAACAGACCCAACCATGACTTGAAGATGTGTAGAAAATGAAGAGTTCTTCGGTGACGGAGGTAGATTCTATAGATAGGAATCCCTGCTGAGTCAAACCTAGAACTCAGAACTTGGATTTTCTGCTAAACTGTTAACTTTTTGAGTATCTGGTATCTATTAACATGGGTAGATAAGCATTTTTTTTTCTTTTTTCCTTTTGGTATCTTTTTTGGCTTTGTTGTGGTCAGGCTGTTGTTACTGTGTAGTTGATTTTTTTTTTGAAGAAGGAAAGAGGTTTTTATTGTTGTTTTGCTGTTTGTTTGTTTTAGAGACTAGGTGGGTGGTGGAAAGACACCTCTTGTTCTCTATACCTGACCCCAGGAGTTGATGTTTAGTTCTTTCAAGATTAAAGGTAGTAACTGAAGAAATTGTTCTCATAAAGGACTTTGTGAGAACTGGAAGAAACACTGCTGTTTCATTGCCCTGAGAAGCACCAGGAATTATCACCTCTGGCAGAGCATTATTTTCCTAGGCAATTATCTGGGATAGCCAACTCAGCAGAACGCTGGTAGAAAACCAAAGCTACTCAATGAGCCCTGAAGTGCCCAGTGGGCACAGCAGATTTCCAGTAGAGACCTAGTAAAACAATATAGTACCAAGATGGCATAGATTCATCATGACCACATCTGTGATATCCCCTGAGGACTAAAGGAAATATTTTAGAGCAGAGAATATTTTTGCAGTCAGGTGTATTGGGTGAGAAAATGAGGGCCATAACGGAGCTGGTACAATTTGTGATGCCCTTCTAGCTGTATGACTCTCTTGAAGTCACCTCCACTGATAAGAACTAATTTTCTGTTGCTCATTTTACCCGCAGGTCATCATCAAAAATCATCACCAACAAGTGTCATGTTAGGCAGTCCCTATGAGGAGAACATTGCATTCTGGTGTATTGTTACAGGCACATCTGCATAAATGTACAAGTCCATATGGAGCTAACATTTTGCATGAACTCCACAGCTTGAGAAATAGAAAAATCCTTTAGATCATCCAATCCAGGTGATTTCACACATATTTAGATTGCAAAACTTTTCACTAAAAATGCTTTGCTATACAATATACATTTACTGTGCACATACACATGTGCAAATACAAACATGAGTAAAATATAGTGCTTATCTCAGAAATGATTCTTTTAAATAAAGGTGTTCGCTCTCTCTCTCTTTCTCACACCCCCCCAAGTGCTTCACAAATTTATAAATAGAAGGAAGGGATATAATAGGTAGAGGGGCAATGGTGAGAAAGAGTAGGAAAAGAAAAGCATTTGTGAAAGGGAAGATTTTCTAGGAACACTTATTTTTGACCTGGAGTTTGAGGGATGGGAAATACATTTCAAAAGCAGAAATAGTAAAAGAAGTTATTCCTGGCATGAGAGTAGTATAAGCAAAGGAAGAAGCTTAAAAATATGAGAAATTTGGGGAAATAAATTGAGGCTACAACATTACAGACTTAAAAAGTTCCACTTTATTGTAAGACAGTGCAAGTCCATTCTGAGAGGAATATTGATACTGAAAGCTATTCTTTGGGGAGATTGTTCTAACATCTGAAGAGGCCTTTTTTCTGGTGAGGGCAGGGGAGTAGAAGAAGGAGTGGCGTTAATGACTGGAGCCTCATCCAATTGTTCTCTCCTGACAACCCTGTAGTGTCTCTTGAGGTGGCCTCACAAAAACCAGAAGTCTCCACACACAAGATTTAAAAGCTTTTTGTTGAGTCCAACTCCCACATTTCACAGCAGAAGGAACTAAGGCTTGAAGTTTATCAATAATTTGAGCAAGAACATACAACAGTCCATTCCTGGGCTTTTTGCTCCGTAGCCCTCAGCTGTAGACTGGTAGCTGGAAACTGCTTCAAGACATTTTCCTCAGGTTTACTTCACACCTTAATGATCTGCTTTCGGTGGAAATATTCTCAGTTTTTCTTGAAATTACCATTTCCTTAGGGAAATCAAAGTTCACAGGCTAGGAGATTGGCAGGCTACTGGTTGTCTGTTGCAATGTCTTTAGATTCTTGATCATTATTGTATTTATTGTCATTGTTATTATCATTTATGGTTATGGAAATTGTATGTGTGCTTTCGGAGTCATGAAGTGTCTTGGCATTTAATTGTTAACAATTTCATTTAAAATCCAGAGGTTGGCATTGTATAGTTGAGAAAACAGTTGGATTTTAATAATTTCTTTTAGAATTAAGTATCTGGTAATAATCTATTTATATCCAAGGTGAATGTCAAATCACACCATTGTGTAGCTTTATAAGCATGTTGAATTCTCTCCTCAAAGATCAGAAAGACATGCAGTTTCCTTACCCAGAAATAATCCATGAACTAGCAACTTCTGTAGTCCTGGTAATGCAACTCCAGGAACCTTTCTTGATTCAGGTCAGGAATGTATAGAAGAGGTTAATACAATCAGGAATAATCCTGATTTTGCTGGCTATTGCTTCAGCCTCCTTTCATTCATTGGTTCTCCTTCCTCTAACCCTGTTGTTGCCCAGATGAGATAATGGCTAGAACTCCTCAGGAGCATTCTAGTGCTTAATGGGGAGTAGTGGATGCATTCTTCATTCCATGGAAATCTTACAAAGGCTTTTTGTTAGACATATCAAATTTAATAGTGGTTATCACTGTGTAAGAAACCTATTACAATAAGTTCCTTGTAATTAATCACATTAGCAAAAACTGTAAGCTAGGTAGCCACCTGTTGCATGGATAAGGAATATAAGTGGTTATTAGATGATCTTTAATTTTTATTCCTCATTGAGATCCTGAGTCTCTCTTGAAATTTTAGTGACTCACTACTATTAACCCTTCAGCTCTCCTTTCCTCCCCTTACCTTGAAACCTATTTAAGCCTATTTTTCAACACAGTTTTCCTCCTGGCTAGCAGACATTTAGACGATTAAATGAAATTATCCTTGTAGAAGTATCATCTAAGGAAGATATTTATAATTTAAAAGTGAATTTTTAGTGACTAAGATGATTTCAAGACCCTAGGGAATCATTCCTACAGGACCACTTAGGGTTCTGTGAAATAGGGAGAAGAGATTTTACAGAGGGACCTTAATGTTATACCTCAACCCACACGTAGCTATCTTCCTGTCTGGAAGGTTAATTATACAACAAAGAATGAGGCTAAACCATGATTTCCTTTTGGTGCCTCATTACATATTTTTTCCTTAAGCTGAGTCTTCAATTTTATGCACAGCCAGGTGTTGCAGAGTGTGTTGAAGTAACAAATCATCCCATTTGAGCTTTTGAAGATACTAATTTGCCTTCAGATATCTTTAATCTGGCTGTATATATACCCTTTTCAAAGCACTTCTGAACTTAAACACTATCCAAAACAACATGTCGCAGTTTCTCTAATTACTTATGATTAAGAAAAAAGCAAAGTCAGGCCCTCAAGGCATCAACACTTTGCCATTTTACTGGAGAAATGAATGCTGCAGAGCAAAGCAGCTTGAAAACTAATGCGCGGCACAACACAGGACAGCAGTTTGTGATTGCATTTCTTTTCTTCACTGTATTTCAAAAATGTTTTACATAACAGGAAAAAGAGGAAAAAGAGCAGATGGATTGAATTATAAAAGCCATTGAAAACAGTGGTGCTGTGCGGTGAAAACCTCATCAAAATTGTCAGTCATTGAGTCTGCCACAGAGTAAAGGAGAGAACAGATAAAGAGCAGAAATAGAAATTAGACCTGTTTTGATGTGGACCTTAGGTGACAGAAGCATGGTTGAAAAAATTGAGAAGAATATGTCAACTGCCAGAAATACAGTGTGAAATTTCTCCTTGAGTTAATAAAAAACAATAATAGAGAAACACATTCATTTCGAAAAGATACAGTAATATATTTCCAGGTGTTTCCTTAAGAAGTAATTAGTAATTCATTTTTGCTTAATAAATATTCTTATTGAATTAAAAATATATTTCTTCATTTTGGTGGGAAGAAATTTGTCCTACCTGTCTTTCTCTGAAGGCAGGGGTACAGAAGTTAATGCCAAATATCAGCCTGGCAGGTGACCCCGAGCAAAATATTACAAGAGGCATAAAGTAGATCATTAGTTTTACAATTCTTGGAATGAGTACTCTTGACAAATTTTTACTATGTGATCCTTCCAAGCTCAGCAAGGTTGTTCTTAATTCAAGAAATGATCTATATTGGCCAACAATTACATATTGGTCCTGTTACCATTGGATTGATCTGGTTTCTTTGACATTCTCTACTTTCCCTCAAACATATTTGTAAAAGTTCATTCTTGCACTTACAAGAGACCACACTTCATTTCTAGTATGGATACTTGTCTGTGGGGTACTCAGTTGTCTTAGTACTTTTGGAATGCTATAAAAAAATCATAAACTGGGTAGCTAATTAAACAACAGAAATTTATTTTTCATAGTCCTGGAGACTGAGAAGTCCAAGATCAAGGTACTAGCAGATTCGTTTTCTGGTGAGGGCTTACTTTCTGGTTCGTAGAGAGCACTTTCTTGCTGTGTCCTTACTTGGTGGGAGGGGTAGGAGTCTTGCTTGAGCCTCTTTTATTAGGGCATTAATCTTATTCATAAGGGCTCTACCTCCATGACCTAATTACAACCCAAAGGCCCCATCTCCTAATACCATCACCTTGGGAGTTAGGATTTTAACATATGAATTTTGAGGGGATACAAACATTCACCCTACAGCAACAATGGAGAAAGTATCCTCTGAAACTCCCTTAAGACATTATTTGTGTGCCTTCTGAAAGCTCTCATGGTCATCATGGGTGATGATCTGTCACTGAAGCCGTGCACCAGAATCTTTGGCCATATTCAGCCACATTTCATGTGATGAAAGGAAACAAACAAGTTGAAAGGTAGAAAGTTCTCACAGTGCAGTCACATAAGACATGAAAGGAATAAATGGAAACACTATAGATAGCAGCTAAAGAGTAAGTTTAGTTGTATTACTCAAACATTGTAATTGCTTCTGGGCTTTGTTCAATGTCATATATATATTATATATATAAAAAATTTATATATATAAATAAATATATATATATATATACACATATATATATTTGAGTAAAAGTGTTGAGCCCCTAAAGTTAAGTGAATGTGCTGCATAAAAGAGGATGGATTAAACTGTACCAGGTATCAAAGAATGTTGATGTTGGGAAGTGGACTTGAGTCAAAGTGTAAATATTGCCAAGAACCTTAAGTCCAAACAAATTAAACATGGTATAGAAACATTGCAAAAAATGTGGAAGTATTATAAAAAGTAACTAATAATCATTCTTAAGTTACAAAATGAAGGAGACAGAAAATATTGTAGACATCTGAAGTAAATTAATTAAAGTGGCACCTAAAGTTAACTTTGAGTCAATGCAAGTGTGACTATTAAATTTTCTGCAAATATAATATTGCTCTAAAATAAGAAAGTGACCAAACCCAGCACTGAAACCATGAAACAAGAATGGTACAGGACCATCATCCATGTATAGGTTTAGGATCATTCCGGTGTAGGAAACAGGAGAGGATTCACATCTGGAAGAAGAGGATCTCAAAGGAAACAGAAGTTTTCTCTTCACTATCCTAACTGCAAGACTGTATCTAAACCCCATTGCACTGTATTAGTTTGTGGTCTATTCATATATAGACACAATTTTATATTTGATTTCATTTTATTAAGTCACTTGAGTAGGTTTTAAAAATTCCTTACAGGCTTCAAACATCCTCAAATTAAAGAATTCATTAAGATACTATTTTATCTAATAATGATAATGTTAACTAACATTTATATAGCACTTATTTGGCATCATTTCAAACACTTTGCAATCATCAACTAATCTAATCTTCATGAAAACTCTATGGTGCTATAATTATCCTCAATTTAAAAATGGGATAACTGAGGCACAAAGAATATAAGGAATTTTGCCCAAATCATATAATTAGTAAGTAGTAGAAAGAGAATTTGAACACAGGCAATAACTGCTAGATTTGATGGTCTCAATTTCTATGTCATAGTGCCTCTCAGGTGTGTAGAGACCTGAAATAGATTGGCTCCATTACATGAACTCACATGCTCTGGGTGAGCAAAATCAAATAAGTATTTCCTTCTCTCCCCTAGTCGCTGTAGGAGGCCATTGATAAGGACTTTATATAAATATAGAATATCCAGTTTGTGGATGTGCATTGTATGGTTACAGTCCCAGAAGAAAACAGATGCTATTTTTCAACATGGTCAATGAAAAGAGTTTAAAAAATGAACTGAAGGATTTTAGGGAAATCTGGAGGATATCAACAGCTACCACATCTATCTAAAGGAGCAAGAGAGAGAAAAAGAAACAGTTCCCAAGAGAAGGTAACTATATGGAGAAGGCTGCCTGTCATGAGCCCGGACCTCCTGCAGAGATATGTTGCCAGACAGGGAAAGAATCAGGAATTAACATCCTCTTACCTTCTAATAACTTGACAATGCCTACAATTGGCCAAACCCAACTGTATATCAAAGGGTAAGAGAGCCTGTTGGTGCAGCCACGCGGGTCTCCCTACCAAGGCACAGCACAGAGTGGGTATAGAGGGGTAGAACATGGATCTGTAAGTGTATCTGGATAACTCACTTCTTGGTTTCCTAATGCCAAGGACATTTCTTGCGTATACTACCAGATACTTAGCTTGATACAGTGGAACATGGAAACTTTCTATTCCCTTCTTGTTCTACTCATTTAAAATCCACACTGCTCTTTAATGTCCAGCTGAACTGGCAGCTTCTTTATGGTAATGGCTCTCTGACACCCCTAACCAAAAGTGATTTTATCCCTTTCTGATCCCATACAGCATTCTCTTTGAACTTCTCTTGGAACACACATCCACCCTCTTTCTAATAAGGCTGAGTGCCTGTTCACAGGTGCAAACTCACCTCCCTACCTCATTCCACCTGAGGCTGTGAGTAAACCTAATTCCTCACAGCACTAGGTATTGACATAATACATGGCAATACACACCAATTAGATTTTTCCTTTTTTTCTTATTCCTATTAATGTTTGCTTTCTCTCTTTCTCATGATTTTCTAAGTGTGCTTAACTATTTTTTAGAAACCTGAAAAGCTTTAAAAGTGGAAATAGCTGGGCTGGTACACATGTCAGTATCTTCAAAGTAGAATCTTTTCACATGATTGGTGAAGAACATTTTCCTCTGAAATGTGTTATGTATACCATGTGGGATGAATAATATGATTTTAGTGGCAGTGTAGTTATTTTTAAATGTACTTTTATATTTATCTTAATATGTATTAGAAAATGACAACTAGCACATGCCTTTTAAGTTCACCAACTTTATTATTTTAGATGAGAGGAAATATAAAAGACACTTAAAGAAAATGCATAAGTTCATATTTATAGAAATAGTACATGGATGTTGCAAAAAAATGTGGAGGTGTTAAAAGAAATAACTGCAAGGTGAAAGAGGCCCTTATTCTAATTGTGTTCTCTTTTCTCATGTCCCTTCACCATTGCCAAGGCCACCTTACCTTAAGGCATCTCAGTTGGCTGTCAACTCCCACAAAGGTGTTAAAGGTTAAGCATTGTTGTCTAAAAGTATATGTTTTTATACTTCACATCCTTGCAAAAAGGATTTGCAGTGGCTTAGGATAAAAACCAAAAATGCAAGACAGAAACAGCTGAAGCACAAATACAACATGTATGTGTGCACAAAAAAGTCAAACTACCATTGCCTAATTTTCTAGCTTCTTCTCATGTTCTCCTTCCCTAATACTTTAAGCTCATGCTCATATCTCTGCGCTTGTACTGTTTCCTTTGCCAGGAATTTCCTTGTCCACTTATTAAACTTATTTTCCAGTTGCTGCTTAAGTCTTGTCTCCTCTGTGTGTGCCCCAGCCAAGATTCAATTCTCTTCCTTTATGCTAACATACTTTCTTTCTAGAGCCATTATAAAAATTAGCACACTGCATTGCAATAATCTGTGCAATCTTCCTTACCTGTGAGCATCCTGAGAGCAGACTATGTTCTATTTATCTAGGAGCTTCTACACAGTCTGCCAGGTTTGGGGCAATTAGTGATAATAACTTTTGTTGTGCATGTGGGGTGTATTTAGGAACTGTCCTAAGCCTTTTAGTTGTATTAAATCTAATATTTCCAGGATCTTAAAAGATATGTTCCATTTTAATCCTCATTTCCCATATGAAGAAACTGATATGCAGTGATTATGTAAATTGCCCAAAGTCAAGAAGCAAAAGAATGGCTGTTTAGATTTTTAAATCTAAGCAAACTCTGGGGTCAACTTCCTTAATTCTCTTTTAGCCCTCAATGATCATACTGACTGAGTTATTAGTTAAAGAGTCCTTTAGGAACATTTAAAATTGTTACTTAGAGTTAAAAACTTATTAAACAATAAAAATTGACTATAATATTTGAGGTCAGGGAGCATACTCAAGCTTCCCAAGCCAGGAGTAAAATGAAGAGGCCTCACATGATTTCTTTGCAGACTAACCCTGAAATTAGTCCCTGTTATTAATCTCTCTGGTAGATGAATGATAGAATAGATTTTCTTTGAAACTTTCAACTCCTTCCCACTCCATCCTCTTTTTGGGGTGATAAGTTCCATACAACATCAAAGACTTTCGAGAAATACAAAGGAAGTAGTTTGTTAGAAGAGCTGAGAAAATTATGCCATGAAATTAAGGAGGTGGGGAGGAATTTTAATAAATTTTAGAAACAAAGAGGGCAGTTAAGAACTGTGGTTTGGGGAGGAAATGAAAAATAGATTCCTATAATGGGAGTGAAGAAAGCACTCTAGGTTTACTGGCTTTTACCCTCCTAAACCTCTGTTTTCTTCATAGAAAATGGGGATATATGAGTCAAAATGTGCTAGGCTATGCAACCCCCATATCGCTCAATACAATAAAAGTTGATTTCTCTTTGTCTAAGGCTGGTTGACAGGGTGCTCTGCTCATTGCAGTCACTCAGGATACAGACTGACATACAAGCCTAATTTCAAATGGGGCAGGGAATTAGGGGGTGTAATCATACCAATTTCCCAGGAGGTGGATAGGAAGCAACATTTGCTGAATAGTACTAATTACTACCCCAGGGGATAATGATAGTATCTATTCCATAGGGTTTTTGTGTGTATTTAATGAGATCATGCTTAGAAAGTACCAATCACATAGCAAATGTTAGCTATTAATGATAGTAATAGCAGCCCTATTTTCTCACAAGGTTTCGGATTTTTTTCCTTACAGAGGAAAAATATAATATTAATACAACACATTACACACAGCATATCAAATTGGAACCTGAGTAGATCAAATTTAATTTCTAATTGGAAGTGTTATCCCGGCCTATTAACACAATTATAAATTGATTCTTGGCATCTGAGGACAAAGCTTTTAGGTAGGCCTACCCAATATCATAATACATGTAACATTTTATTTGATTTAAGGCACTTTTTAATTTTAACATTTTAGTATTTCTAAATCTGTGTTGTATTTTATAATCAATTATATATGTATAAGTATGATAAACCATTTTTTCATTAAAAAATTTTGTTGCTGAAAAATTTTGTTACTGTTAAATGACTGTTGAATCCTAAAAATTTTGGTGTTCTAGAATTATGAAAAATATGTGAGTTGAATAAATGAGTATAATATCAAAAGAAATGAAAGAGTTTTCACCACAATGATGCTCATGAAATGGTAAACCTGTACAGGATTAGGACTTCAGATGTATAACTATTTGTGTTCAATCACTCTTTCCCTTCTTGTTATTATATCAAGTTTCTTTGTCTGCTTCACAAGAAATGTGATGCAAAGATGGTTATTTTTGCTATACTGAGAAATGTCTCCTGGTGGAATTTTTTAAAAAGGTAACTATTGCGTTCTGAATCATTAGCTGACAGCAATACAACTTTGAATGCAGCAAGGAAACAGCTTCCTCTCACTGGTGTGCAAAGGGGAAACAGCAGGGATTTCCATATGCGGTGTCAGTCTAGGTAAATGACATCTGTTATGAAATTGTGTCTGTGCCCAAGACATCCATTAATGGATGCAGGCACACCTCAACTACAGAAGGCAGCTGCTTTATATAGCAGCAGGGTTTGCCAGCAACAACAGAATCAATAACAGCAGCAATTTATAAATCACATCAAATTAAATCTGCAAACCTTGTGGCTGACTCAGAAGCATTCTTTAATAGCCCCTAGTCTAAGTTTTCTAAGTATTAGTTGATTGTAAAAACATGGAAGGGGCTATCATGCCCAAAGACAAGCCAAATGCATAGTAATTTATTGTGTTTAGGTGCCTTTCATCTAACCTGAAAGGTTCCAAAGCAACTGATTTGCTATGTGGGTAAGATGAAGGCCAGGTCATCCACCTCATGGTGGTTAGTGTATTGGGAGATTTTATCAGTATCTCTGTTCCCTGACTTTTCTGTTGCTGTGTTGGGAAAGGAATTTTTCTCATCAATTAAATCTTAACTTTAGGACAATGAGTCTCAAATTTTGTTGTATACAAAATTATTCTAAGGAATTTGTTAAATTTCCCAGACCCTAGCCCTGAACATTCCAATTCCCAGGCACTTAAGTTACATTTCACAGAGATAGTAAGTGGGCCCCTTTGCAGTGAACACTGCCCCAAGAACTGATTTATTGATCTATAAATGTGAAATTAACCAAGATGCTTACTAAAAATTATGCCTTTTTTGGACCTATCCTTGGAGGATCATAAGACCCAGTGGGTATAAACATCCGTGTTTAAAAAACAAATAGAAAAGTGATTGTGATGAACACTTGACAAGGGATATTTCTAAATTATCAATTCATATTATAGTACCAAATTATACAATTACAATCATGTGTTGCTTCATAACAAGGATATGTTCTGTGAAATGTGTAGTTAGGTGATTTTGTCGTCATGAAAACATGATAGAGTGAACTTACCCATATGTGGATGGTATAGCTTATTACACATCTAGGCTATATGGTATTATGTGTTGCTCCTAGGCCACAAACCTGTACATCATGTTGCTGTACTGAATACTATAGGCAATAGTGGACACAGTGATAAGTATTTATGTATCTAATCACATCTATACATAGAAAAGATATAATAAAATATGGTATTGTAATCTTATGAGACCACTGTCCTATATGTGATTTGTTGTTGACCAGAATGTCATTATGCAGCATGTGACTGTACTTAGTGAAAGATCATTAAAGGTATGGGTGAATGATATGAACCCAACCCTCACAGAATGCATCAGCAGACCAGCCAATGTTATTGAGGCCTTATTATTGTCTGTCAGTTGGCAGTATAGTGCCATAATCAAGAGCCCTGCTTTTGGGGGAGCCACAGTGCCTGGGTTTGAATCTTGACCCTATCACTTTCTAGTCATGTGAAATTGAGCAATAATCTTCTCTCTGTTTTGTTTTCCTGATGTGTAAAATGGGTAACATAACATCATTGTGACTGTTAAGAGTGTTAACCAAGAAAAGCAGTTAAAACATACCTGTCACAGAGCAGATGTTAGTATTCCATGTTAATATTACTAGTGCCAGATACTTGATTATGTTATTGAATTCTCCCTATAAAGTAGAAACTATTATTATCTCCTTTATTCAGATGAGGAAACTGAAACACAGGTTATCTCATCAGTCCAAAAACCCACAATCAATAGTACTATAGTTTCCATACACTTAGCTACTACTCTAAATATGGAGCCAAAGGAAATCATAGGATTTATTAAATCCATTCTCATATTCCTCAAGGTCCCTTCATGGGTTATTGGTGGTGTGGGCAATGGTTAACAGTGGGAGGTGATTGCATGTGGTTTGGGGGTAAGGCATGGGGGGGGTCTTCTATTTTCTACTTCTGGTGTGCCTTGACTATGGGCAAGACATTTAGCTAGCCTTTTTGTGACCCAGCATATAAATCTGCAAAAATATTAAGATGCTAATGCTTGTCTCATGAGTATTTTCTATGAATTAAGTGACAGTGTGTGAATTATCTAGTAGGTGCTCAATAAATATTGATTGACTTCTAAGTCTGAATAACAGGATTAGAAAAAATGTTATGTGCATAGTTCTGCACTATAGTAGGTGAAGTAGAGAATATAAAAATAAAAGATGGCAAACATTAATAAAACCTAATATCAAACACAGTTCCTGCTTTAAACTCATTATTTTGTATTAATAAATGAGCGTAGACTCCTGGTACCTCCAATACTTCATATGAAATTATGTTCCCCCAGTGGAAAATTGGATCATTGCCAGGCAACTGGTCTAACTGGAGCAAATCAGCTTCTCTCCTCTAAAATCTGGAATTGGATTCAATGTGTGGAGTCTGAAGGGAAATTGATTATAAAATTTGAGCCAGCCACATATACTGAAAAGGAGATAAGTCAGATCAACAGGTAAAAGAAAAATGAAGTAGACCAATAGAGGGATGCAGGTTGAGAACTCACTTGGCAGTAGAAAGAGAGAATTTTTAAATATCTGCATAACATCTTGATAGCTTGCTGGTTGTTATTCCCTGTCTTGAGACTTGGTTGATTATCTTTTACTTGGATGTTCCAATAACTTTTCTTTTGTGCTTAAACTTGTTTGAAGTGAGTTTCTGTGCTTTGAAACAAAATAACCTTGACTAAGATACTGAGGTAGGAAGAAGAAGAGAAAACTTATAAATAATTGCTAAGTACTTCATTTAACCCTAAAATAGCCATGAAATACAAGCTTCATGATTCACATTTTAGTGCTGAGGAGATTGCGATTGAAAATGTATAACTTGCCTAAGATCAAACCTTACTAGATGATAAAAGCACACGTCTTTATGACACCAAATTCCATTTTCACCACTACCTTAGCACATAGAAAAAAATCCTTATACCACATAAAAGATGATGCACTAAAATGAACAATTCAAGATCATTTGGATGAGCGAGAGTAGACAAACCTCAGTGTATGTAGGAATGGTCTGATAAGAATCTTAGCCAATAAAGAACATTTTATACTATGAGGTTTCTGATTATAGAAAAAGTCTAAAAAAAAAAATTTAACAAGTATATGAAGACAATTTAGAGATCTAGGAAAAAAAAGTTCCTGGTTTCCATCTTGTTTCCATTGAAGTTTTTGCTTTGTTTTGTTTTCCTATAAAGAATACGAACACCTATAAATTTAACCAAATATTTTGGCAAGTTAAAAGTCCTTTTTCTTTTTAAATGTTAAACAATTAGAAAGCACTATCCAGTTGGGTTTTTTTTTTTTTTTGCTGTTGTTTTGTTTTGTTTTTTAAATTTAGAAGATATATCTTTAAAGCAACCTGTTTAGCACCCTAGAATTGTGGGTCGATTCAAAATACTAATTAACTGTAATGGTGATGAGCATTTTTTCTTGCGAGTGCTCATCTTCTGGGAGAGACCTTTATATATTAATACAGTGCACCACACAGACTGCTAGGGAGTTAGATAGCTAGGGTGTTAGGGAGAGAGTATAGGATCAGAAGTGAAGCAGAGTCATTTTTTCTGTTATTCAATAACTGTAAACTTAGGAAAGCCTGAGCCTCTGCATCTTCATCTGTATGATAAAGTGTATAATAGAGCTAATAACTGTACTTACAGGAAGTGAGAGGGTTTATTTAGATAATTCAGATAAATAATTGCTGTGCAATATATGGCGTATGATGTAATGCAGGGTTATAACCAAAATGACTAAATTCAAATCCTAGCCCTCCTATTTACTAAAATGTGAGACCATGATCAAGCTGTGTAATCTTTCATGTGATAACCTTAAAAGCTATATAACCTTGACTTTGTGAAATGCAGGTAATCTTAATACCTATATTACAGTGTTATTTAAGGATTAAATGATAGCTATCCATGCAGGAAACTTACAATAATGATTGGAACATGGTAAGTACCCAATAGATACAGGCTATTTTTATTAAAGTATTGTATTTGCAACCTCTATTACAAAGGATTTAGATACATATTTGGTGTCATATTGGAGCCTAATGATATATGATTACCTCTTTGTGAAGTAGTAATTCACTGAGCAAGAGGTGGGAAGTGGCGACCAGGAAGGATTTGTAAGGATAGAGACTGTGGTCAGAACCAGAGTGTGCGTGTAGGTCAGCCCCTGGAAATGGAAAACAAGTGGAGGAAGAAGATCTTTGAGTAGAAGGACATGCTAAACATAATATAAGCTTCTGTTGATAATTAAACTTCTGCAAGGGAGTTTCTAGGGTTAATATTCGTCAGATGATCGGAGAGAAAGATTCTGCCTTGCTACCCTTCTAGAACATAAAGAATAAAGCTAAAGGTGAGCAAATAGGTCACATGATCTCTAAAGGTCATTTTTCTTTTGTTTTTTAGGGGGGAACTAATTTTTTTATTTCATTTCATTTCATTTATTTATTTATTTATTTATTATTTTATTTTTTTATTTCATTATATTATGGGGGTACAAATATTGTTAGGATT
>VBSM01001265.1:8408383-8436654 GCA_008086735.1 Cheirogaleus medius | reverse complement strand
AAAAAAAAAATACCATATGTGGAAAAGGTACAAGATGAATTTATTAGAACCACAGTTAGGAAAAGAAAGGGATATTAAATTTGAGACAGATTAAATAGAAATTATCCAATCTGATGAATACCAGGAAAAATGTTGGAAAAAAAAAACAAACAAAACAGCAAATATCTGAAGAGAACCTCAGTGACTTGTGGTTCAGCTCAAACAATATAACAATGTAATGTAAGCCCCAGAAAGAGATGAGAGAGGTAATGGTCAATGAAAATATTTGAAAATATAGTCACTGAAATTGTCTAAATTCAAAAAATTCATCAACTTATATATAAATATTCATTGATTCCTAATCTCAAGAAGGATAAGTACAAACAAAATCACACCACCATGATATGACTCACCATAGATAAACTGTTGAAAACTGAAAATATGGAGAAAATCTTAAAAGCAGACAGTGATAAAGATATATTAAATATAGAGGATCAATTTTAAGAAGGATTGCTGAGTTCTTATCTCAAACAGGAAGGCAAAAGACAATGGACCAACATCCTTAAAGTGCCAAATGTAAAACGACTGGCAACCTAAACTTCTATAAGCAGTGCAAAATCTTTAAAAATAGGAGAGAATTAAAGACATTTCAGATAAATTACAGCTGAGAAAAATTGTCACTAGCCCACCCACATTTCAGGAAATGTTGAAGCAGTTTTTGAGTTGAGGAGAAATGACAGCAGATGGAAACTTAGATTTACCAGAAGGAATGAATAGCACAGGAAATGATAGATACATGAGTAAATATAAAAAACATTTGTCTTTCAATTTTTAAAAAATCAAGTGACTATTTAAAGCAAAAAGTATAAAATTATGTTGTAGAATTTATTTTATAAGCAAATATAAAATATCTGAAAATGATAGCACCAAGGATAAAGGATAAATGGAATTGTACCATTCTTCTAATATTTTACTTATAATTGTACTATATTAATCTAGGCAATCTTGATAAGTTAAGATGTATATCACCACCCCTGTGAAAACTAGTACTAATAATATAAAGAGATACTGCCAAATATGTCTATAAAGAAGACAGAATAATGAAATATATGTAATGCCAAAAAAGCCAGGAAAGGAAAAAGAGAAAACTGAAAACAGTACCATTAAAGAACACAGTGCAAAATAGTTGACTTGAACCAAACTATACAGTTTATATAATAACATTAAATATATGTGTACTAAACATTCCAATTAAAGAGTAAAAATGGTCAGGCTGGATAAAAAGCAAGATCCAACTATTTTGTGGTCTCTATCAGCATTTTAAATAGAAAGACACAACTAAATTGAATATAAAAGGATAGAAATACATATTAAGCAAACACCAAGTATAAGAAATATGGTATGCTAATATTAATACCAGACAAAGTTGACTTAAAGGTAAAAAGTATTATAAGAGATAAATAGAAAACTTTCAGAATCATAAAATGGTTAATCTTCAAGAAGATATGTGCCGGGCACGGTGGCTCACGCCTGTAATCCTAGCACTCTGGGAGGCCGAGGTGGGTGGATCGCTTGAGGTCAGGAGTTCGAGACCAGTCTGAGCAAGAGCGAGACCCTATCTCTACTAAAAATAGAAAGAAATTAGCTAGACAACTACAAATATTTAAAGAAAAAACATTAGCCAGGCATGGTGGCGCATGCCTGTAGGTAGTCCCAGCTGCTCAGGAGGCTGAGGCAGAAGGATCACTTGAGCCTAGGAGTTTGTGGTTGCTGTGAGCTAGGCTGATGCCATAGCACTCTAGCCCAGGCAACAGAGTGAAACTCTATCTCAAAAAAAAAAAAAAAAGATATTTAAATCCAAAATGTCAATGAGCCTAATAACAGAGCTACAAGATATATTAAGAAAACATCGACAAAACTAAAGACAAAAACATACAAATCCACATTAATAGTTGTAGATATTAACACCTTGTTTTCAGTAAATAGAACACCTAAACAATAAACAACAAAGAAAGACCAATAGTAACGTAGAAGAATTGAACATGAAATCACATAACTTGATTAAAATTTTCTTAAATTACATTAAACCTAACAATCATAAAAATGCATGCTCCTTTCAAGTGCACCTGTAATATGCACCAGGGTGGACCATATACTAGGTCATAACACGAGTGAAAATATAGTCTGAAGGTATCTGGTCTGCCTGGATGTTTCCATGAACATTACACTAGTCCACTATATAAATATATCAAGTCAAACTTACTGAATGAGCAAAAAGTCACAAAGGTGCTGGAGATCTTGGTAAGACATATACAATTCTTAGAATAGAAGACAAGTCTTATGAAGATTCAAGGCTTACCACATCAGTGCATTTTTTTAGGGGTCCAGTAGTATTGGACGTGCTGGGACATTTCCTTTAAAGTAAAAGTATACCTTTCATGTGCTATCACCAAAGAGAAAGTACAAAAACTACAATATTTATTGATATCATAGAGGTATCATAGCCCACTCTTGGGAATACACCACATACTGAGTAACAGGAAAGCCTAACAGCTTTGAATGGGGCCCAGAACAGGAAGTGCTTCTGTAGGAGGCTGAGGCTGCAATACAGTCAGCCCTTTCACTTAAACTATCATGATATCTAAGGTATCTGTGTTGGGAAAAGTTCTTATATGGATTTATGGCAAACCTAAATGTAATAGGAAAATAACAATAGAGACCACTAGACACCTAGAATACTGGAATTAGGCCATACAACTTACAGTAGATACACCAGCTAAAATCAACTATTGGTATGCTATTGGGTTAGTAGAGAAAGAGCCCCTGATATCCAGTGACAATGTGGCTGGAGTGGCTAATCATGTCTTTGGTTCCATCAGATCATCAAGTTATCATGTTGGGTAGGCCCAGCAACACTGAATTGTGAGATGTGAGTGAGGCATGTAGGACCCAGCATGAGTAGAGCCAGAGGCACAAGTAAGTTGCATGATCCAGTGAGCCAGATACCCATGCTGTTTACCAAATTTGTATTATTACCTTTCTCTTATCTCACATCTATAGCCACAAGGAAGGTTCTTTTAAAATCACCTAATGGAGGAAGAAAAAAAAATGTAGAATTTTGCTCTTCTGAAGATTTGCTACATAAATTCAAGTAAAAATGGACTGCTGCCACATTGTAGCCCCACTCAGGGATGACCCTGAAAGATGGTGGTGGTGGTGGGGAATTTCTTCCAATGGGCAGAGCTTCAGGTAATGGACTTTATTATACATTCTGTTTGAAAAGCAGTGACCTGAGATTAGAATATATACTCATGTGGAATTGCAGAGTTTAGCTGATTGTGAAGGATAGGATTGAAAAATAAGGGACAAGGAGATAAGGAAGATAGGCATGTTGCTGGATCTATGGGAGTAGCAGAAACAGTGAAGATTTTTGTATTGCATGTACACTCCAGAGAACATGATCACTAAGTAGGAGCTAAATCCACAAGTAACCACGATGATCTGGCCAGTTAACATCAACTAGCTTCTTTCATGGATCACCTCAGTACTGGCACAATGGGCATATGAAAGGAGTAGCTGTGATAGCAGGAATGGATGCTAAACATAGTCCCAGTAGCATGGGCTCCAAGGTTTAGTTAGCTATTCCCACAGCTGAATGTCCAAATGCCAGCAACAGAAACCTCTACAGCATTCCCAATAATGCACCATTCTTTAAGGGGGAGGGTCATTTGATTGCTATGGGGAAAGGATTCATCTTGATTGGAATCAACATATATACTGGGATTGGAGTTTTCTTTTCTTCTTATAGGGTCTTATCCAGCACTATTTTCTGAGGATTTACAGAGGGTTTAATTCACATGTGGATTACATGTAAAATTACATTAGCTAAGGGATCCACTTTATAACTGTATTAGTTATCTATTGCTGCATAAGAATGCCTCCAAACTTAGTGGTTTTAACCAATAAACATTTTTTTTTCTTATATGGTTACATTGGATCAGGAGTCTGAGAGTGGCTTAGCTAGATAGTTCTGCCAGCTGAGGTTATATTTAACAAGTTATCAAGGTCTGTAATCATTCCAAGGATTGGCAGCATCTGGAGGATGTATTTCCAAGATAGCTAACAAACATACCTGACAAGTAAGTGCTGACTGTAAGGATCTCAATTCCTTGCCACATGGACTGAGTATAGGCCTGCTTGAGCTTCTTTAGGACATGGTGACTGGCTTCCTTCAGAGCAAATGATCTGATAAGGAGAAAGGTGAAAGAAGCATGTTGTATGGACTAGCTCTGGAAGTCACACAGTATCATCTCCACAATTTCCTACAAGAAATATAGGTTAGTCCCATTCAGTGTCAGAGGAGACTGCAGAAGAGCATGAATAAATGGAAATAAACCATAAGAATTCTAGAGGAAAATGTAGGAAAAACTCTTCTAGATATTGGCCTTGGCAAAGAATTTATGAAACAAACCCAAAGGCAATCATGGCAACAAGAAAAATTAATAAATGGGATTTGATTAAACTAAAAAGTTTCTGCACAGATAAGGAAACAATCAACAGAGCAAATAGACAACCTACAGAATGGGAGAAAATATTCACAAGCTACACATCTGATAAAGGACTAATAACCAGAATTTACAAAGAACTCAAGCAAATCAGCAAGTAAAAAATAAACAGCCCTATTAAAAGTAGGCAAAAGACATGCACAGAAGCTTTTCAAAAGAAAAGAGAAAATGACCAAAAAACATATGAAAAAATGCTCAACATCACTAATCATCAGGGCAAAGAAAATTAAAACCACATCTTACTCTAGTCAGAGCAGCTTTATTAAAAAGTTCAAAAACAATAGATACTGGCATAGATGCAGAGAGAAAGGAACACTTATACACTGTTGGTGGGATTGCAGATTAGTACAGCTCCTATGGAAAACAGTATGGAGATTTCTCAAAGAACTAAAAGTTCTACTCAATCTACCAATTCCACTACTTAGTATTTACCCAAAGGAAAAGAAGTAATTTTATCAAAAAGACACCTGCAATTGAATGTTTATTGCATCATAATTCACAATTGCAAAGATGGAGAATCAACCCAAGTGTGCATCAATTCATGAGTGGATTAACAAAATGTGGTATATGTATACCATGGAGTACTACTCAGCCATAAAAAGTTGAATTAATACCTTTTGCAACGATCTGGGTGGAACTGGAAACCATTCACCTAAGTGAAATATCACAAGAATGAAAAAACAAACACCACATGTACTCACTATTAAATTGGAACTAACTAATGAGCGCACAAGTGCACAGAGAGAAGTAAAAACTCAGTGGAAAGCAACCAACAGCAAGTAGCAAGGAGAAGAGGGGAATAAACCAACCTATTGGGTACTATGAACACTATTTGGGTGATGGGCACACCTATAGCCAGGACTCAAGCATGACAAAAATGATCCATGTAACCTAAAACATTTGTACCCCCTTAATATTTTGAAAAAAAAATCAGTGGGCATTATCTTAGAGACTGGCCTTCTTAAGAGTCAAGATAGTTAGACAGTGGGCACTAATCATGGGATCCACTGGCACTGTCACTTGTAATATTGCACAGAATTATAGATCCATACTGATAGACTGCTGAAATGATCTTTTCAAAAATACAGGTGAGGTTCCCACTTGGGGATCTTATGTTACAAGAATGGCACTCTATCCAACCAGGATGCAGTATGTAACCTAATTCAATTGCCATTGTATGGTGGTGTTTCCAAAATAAGTAGAATACATGGGTTCTGCAACCGAGAGGTGGAAGTAATAGTAGCCCCACTTGTCTTCACTCCCAGTGACTTGTTTGGAGAATTTGTACTTCATGGTTTCTATGAGTCTAGTATCCTCTGTGGATCCAGACTCTCTTTGTTGAAAAGACTTTCTTTGTATTTTTGAATTGCTTTAGTCAACAATTAATTCACTCTATGTATGGTTCTGTTTCTAGTCTCTAAATTCTATTCAATCGATCTGTGTATTTAGCCTTATACCAGTACCATCTAATCTTTATTACTATGACTTATGGAGTAACAATTGAAATCAAGGAGTAAAAGTTCTCCAAATTTTTCTTCCCCAAACCTGACTATTCTAGATCCTATTCATTTTGCATACAAATTTGCAGAATTGACCTGTCAGTTTCAAAAAAAGATCAATTTGGATTTTATTAGGATCACATTGAATCTAGAGATTAACTTGGAGAGAATAGACATCTGTCTTACGTTGGTTTTCTGTAATGTAGGCTCTGAGACTCTGATATCTGCACCTTTGAAGATTAATGGAGAGTGTTCTTGAGAATAATAAGTTTTCAGGGGTAGAGAAGCAGGTCAGGGCAAAGAAATAAGTTGATCTGTGATAAATCTGCAACGGAGGCCTTAGTCAATTGCATGGGAAGCCCTGGAGCTGAAACAGATATTCAGAACCTGCCTACAATAGGTACTACATCATACTAGGTCCATGTTGTTGCCAAAAAAAAAAAAATTAATGAAGTTATTAAGAATAATAAATAAAAAAAACAAGATAATTAAAATGAGAGCTAATTAATACCGAGTAGACATTTGTAAGCATTTTTAAAAACCTTTACTTCTGCATTGGTGAGAATATAAGTTGGCAATCAAGAAATAAGCATCATTTAACCAAGTTGGTGATGTATATCTTTCTCAAACTTCTAGTTTATTTTTTTTCAGACATCAGACCTCCTTTTTGTAATGTAAGAACTAACTAGTGGTGCCTAGGTTTGTAGCTGTTTAGAAGAATTTGCATCTTCATTTTTTATATAAATTCTCTCATTCCATTTCTCTTAAGACTTAAGGAAAATAAAACATACTGTTGCTGTTCCAAACTGGATGAAAATGTGTTGAATTCAAAAGATTTAGAGGGGATTTATTGGAAGATGATAACACAGTATGTTTTATGATTTGCTGTAAATTCTGTGGTTACAGCATATTAGGGTGAAGTGCTTACTCAGCATTATTAAAAGTTTGATATTGTTACTTCACCCATTATTATAGAATCTGGTAGATGGAATGGTATTTCCCCAGAGAGCAATTAATCCTGAGGACTGCATCATTGCTGGTTTATTTTCATTTACAGTGGTGTTAGTTGTACCTAGGGATGGCTTATTTCCACTTATCATAGTTGAGAGGAGAAATCCTCTCTGCTCCCTGTAATTAGAAAATAGCCTGTCACTCTAAATTTCCAAAGTCTTATATTCATAAACACCGAGCTCAGATATCACATCTTTCATGAAGCTGTCACTTTATCTCTTCCTTCAGTCTTTCACTCTTCTGAATTTTAATACATTTTTGGAGAGATGACTTTATTCTTTATAAACTTATTATAGGCATCGTATGCCAAGAATGTTGTCTTCTTCTAATTTATATCCTCGATGGTGGCAAGGAAAACATCATATACATATAGAAAGGCGTTTAGTGGCTTGATGAATTAATCTTATCCAAGGTAGTTAAGTGGAGACAATATATAAGAAGAAAAACAAATATGAACTAGCGTAATTAAGTGCAATTTTATTCTTCTTTCCAAACAATTTGTCAACATGTTGGGGTTAATATTTTTAATTGCATCAATTAAGGTATTAAAATTGGCTATAAATATGTGATATAGGTGGTAGAGAACTTTAGTTATAGAAAACAATGAATATTGTATGAAATAGTAAATCCAGGATGTATTTGCTATTACTATTAATGTAGAGAATAGGAAACTGCATATTTATCATAATATGTTGAAAGAAACTCTGATCAGGTAAAGTCAAGCATTGGGTTAAAATATTTTTAGCTATCTGAAAATGCAATATCAGTTAGTTTTTATAAGCAAAGATCTTGTTTTTGTTAAATGCCTAAGAACTGGTAAATCTTCTAAGGTTAAAAACACTTTTTCTAAAAGGCTGAATCTTTAGTAATAGCTACATCCCTCTATGATTGAAGCTTCCTTGAACCTCCTATATAGCCTAAGATTTCACTGAACTCTGAAAACTATTTCTTACACTTGCCCCTTCAAATATAAAGTATAATAGCAGCTTCTTGCTTTTGTTAATCATGCCTTGTGTATTCTCTTAATCCTTCCCACACCACCAATAATATTCCTTAAATTAATGTCTTTTCAATGTGTGCTTTATGTTTCTTTCTGTGACTCTAAATCAGAAACAATTTCCCCCTATATTTATAGATTATATTTCCTTTTGAAGAACGTTCTCTACTCTAGAGGGGGTGTATTTCCACATTCCCTATTTTCAATCTCTCTAATTTCTCTTTCTTTGAAGATATATCAATGCTACCTTTTGCCCACTTGCAATTCTTATACAAAAATTATAAAGGCCAGAATTTGAATCGGCAAGTCATTTAAAACTGGAAGAGTTGTACATTCACTACAAGCTCCCAATTATAGATATGCCTCATATATTAAAATGCACTAAAATAAATGTTGCAATTACATGAGAAAAAATCTAATGAATAGGTAAATCTCATGGAAACCCCAAAATATGACAACCCAATCTTTAGCAGTTTCTAAATCTTTGGAGAGATTTTATGTCTGTGTAAACACCATTATCTCTCTTTCAGTTATTTATTGTTGTCAATACTTATGTTGAAATATGAAGTTTTCAGTGAAATAAACACTTATTAAGCACCAAATTTTTATATAACTCAAATATGGTATCTGCCTTTCAAATTTGTTTCCAATTCTTCTACTTCTGCCTCCTGCTTAAACACCTATAACCTGCCTCTCACACTAAACTTTCTACAGTGACAATTCTTTTAAAGGTCATTGTTGACCTACTTAACTGCTAAATGGAGCAATGGATTTTTCCTTGTTATCCTCGATTTGCTATTACTACTGTTCCTTTTATTTCATGAAACTATCTCTTATGAACTTGTTTATTTTAATTTGGTCTTTTTCACTGACAATCCCATATACATTTCACTGTCTCTTGCTCCTTTCTCTCCTTCTACCACAAAGCTCTGGCTATTTCCAATCCAGGAAATACTCTTTCAGCCTGAGCTATAACCTCATGGGGATGGCTTTCAAATAAATATTTGGCATTACTAACTTTTTTTTTTCCCCTTAATGGGGCTTCCTGGTGCGTGGGGGAGCCAAGTGCTCCGCTCTGAGTGAAACGGTGAGGTTTCTTTCTTTCTTCTTTTTTTTTTAAATTTCAGAATGTTATGGGAATACAAATGTTTTGACTACATAAATTGCTTTTGTACAATTTGAGTCAAAGTTATAGTGTGCCCGTCACCCATTACTAACTGGTTCTGCATTTCAGTCTGTCTGCAGGGTATCTATATTTGATGTCATAAAATCACCTCAGTCTATATTCTTTAGGTAAAATTATCTCATTCTAGTATCTTGCTACTGAAATAAAAATTTCATCCCATTTCCGACTGCCTAAGTTAGCCTAGTTTAGTGCAGAGGTTGAAAAATTATGGCCCATGGACCAAATCCAGCCTGCCACCTGCTGTTATACTGTCTGCAAGCAAAGAATGTTTGTTATATTCCAAATTGTTGAAAAAAATTGAGGGAGGAATAATATTTCATGACGTGAACATGCTATGAAATTCAAATTGTATCCATTAATAATATTTAATGGAACATAATCATGCTTATGCCTTTGTGTTGTCTAAGGCTCCTTTTGCCCTATAATGACAAAGCTGAGTAGCTGTGACACAGACAATGTGGGCTGCAAAGCTTAAAATATTTAATATCTGGCCCTTTAGAGAAAAAGTCTGCTGACTCCAGGTTTAGTGGATGAAGCATGAGTTTAGAAGTAGACAGCTGGAGCTAAATATAAATCTTAGATACTCTCCTAAGTGGGATTTCAGAGAACGTTACTGAGCATTAATGAACCTCAGTTTTCTCATCTGTGAAATTGCAATGCCAAAAGCCAAGTCAGTGATGAAGTTTATTTCATCTCAGTTTTAAGACTAATACTGTAGACTTTTAATTACCTTCACAATTTTTTCTTTCTTATTGCTCTGGTGAGGCAATGACAGCCAAAATGTATTTCAGTATAGTATCAGCTAAGAAATATTTCATAACACCTCTGGTATTCAAGGCTGTTTCAGATTCAAGTGAAAAAGCCTCAGCTTGAATTAATTTAACCAAACATTATATTATATAATTATATATAATTTTTAGAATTTGATTTTTTCATTATATATACCCATATATACTTTATATGTGAACATATATATGGTTTATAATGTGTTCTATCTATGTATAGTGAGTTATACATATGGTATTATAAAAATGACTCCTTTAAAGTGATTTTAGAACAATTGCCTTACCATCTTATTCTAGTTAAAAATAACTCGTTTATTTAAAGACTTAAGTATGAAAGTTACAACTACATGATAATAGAAAAATGTATGTATACCATGGAGTACTACTCAGTCACAAAAACAATGGTGATATAGCACCTCTTATATTATCCTACATAGAGCTGGAGCCCATTCTATGAAGTGAAGTAGCACAGGAATGGAAAAACAAGCACCACATGTATTCACCGTCAAATTGATATTATTTAATCAATATTTATATGCACATATAGTGGTAACATTCATCAGGTGTTGTGCAGATGGGAGGTGGGTAGAGGGGATAGGTATATTCACACCTAATGGTTGCGGTGCGCACCGTCTGGGAGATGGACTTGTGCTTGAAGCTCTGACTCGGGCGGGGCAAAGGCAATATATGTAAACCTAAACATTTGTACCCCCATAATATGCTGAAATAAAAAAAAGAAAAATGTAGCAGAACCTGTGAGATTTCCATTGTCATAATTCATAAAACAATTTTAACTATTCTACTGTATCCACAACACCAGGTATTTGTTGACATGAGGGCCACTTTCTGATCCATTTAACAGTTTTCAGAACACAGTAATTTGGTTCCCTTGAAGTTGTAGAGCATTTTTTATATTTTATTCTAAGTCTTAAGTATCTATTGTTCTAGCATGAAGAAAATATTTTAATTAATCCTCTGTTTTTTAATTTGTACTCTCTTAAACTTCCAAGTATCTCTGATTTTATTCTATTTCTTTTAGTTTTTTCCTTTGTTCTCCATTCTCTTTCTCTCTCTCTCTCTCTAATTTTAGATAGATAGATGTTGATCTATTGATCTTATAAGAGATAGATAGACATAGACCTTGATCTCTTTCTAAAGAGGGATCGGTGTCTTTCTATTTTTTCATTCTAGTTATAGATGATAGAGATTGATAGATCTAGATATACAGAGAAAGACATTGAAAGATCAAAATAATATTTAATATTTAAACTTTACCTTAAATTAGATATTTATCTACCTATAGCTCATTTAGGCTTCTTTTTTTCTTTATTTATATGCTTATCTTTTGTCCTTTAATTTCTTTACTGTAAGATATGACTACTCTGCCCCAAAAAGGCTATTTCTACCTCTGGTCCATTTTTAATTACATCTGTTATTGACCTACCTTGCACTTAAGTTATATGATTTCCCTTTCAAGCAAGTGGTAATTTTATTTTATTCAATAATTATCAAAGGAATGATTTAGGGATGCAGCCTTTATTGAAATGTGTATGGAGGAGCATTTCGTCTAAAAAGGAGCAATCTTTGTATTTCAGGCTTCTTTCATTGTACTAAGATTCAGGAGTTATTATTTAAATGAAGTTGAAAGAAAACCTATTCACTGGCTGGCACAGACAGAACATATAGACTTCTTGTGGTTCAGTCTCATTGTGTATTATTTGAATTGAATGCACCAAGTGAAAGATGGGAAAACGCAAGATAAAATTGGCAAACAAAGGTAAAATATAAAGATGATATCTACATCTTTTGCTTTCTCAAAACCTGTCATGTTTCAGATATACTAAAAATATATTGAAGAATGTTCAGAATATTCTGTAGTTTACAAAAAATTTAGTGAATCAGTATAATAGCACTGTTCCCTGTTAAGGTACTCTCACTAACTTTATAAACAGAAATTTCAACACTGATAAACACAGAAGTTTTAATAATAAAATGTTGTTCCAACCATGTATCTTTGGAGTATGTGCATTTTCTTGATGAATGTAACCAGTCCTTTTCTGTGCATTATGAAGCAAAGAGTGGAGGATGGTAAAAGTATTAAAATCCCTTTATATTTTATAACTATTATATACATTTATCCACAATCTACGTGGGTGTTTGAGCTGGCATAATTATTCTTCTCCTTCCCAGATAAAATTTCTTGCATGCAACGAACTACCATTCTTTTTCATTTTATATTATAACCAAATAAATTTAGAAATATCAGAGTTATCAGACCATCTGTAAATATAGGCCCATCTGACCTATTGGTTTGTAATTAAATATACTTTAAAGGGAAAAAGAACAAATTATGCTACTTAGTGGCCAATTCTATTTATTGAAAAAAATATGATATATAGATTGCTCATGTGAACATTTCTGATACTAACATAGTTGCTGATTATACAAATCTGACTGAGGGGAAAATAAGTGTTGTCCTACTCCAGGATGGTTTGTGGAAACATCCTTTGTCACAGATATGTTCCCACCAGGAAACTTCCTGGATACAGAACCTGAAATGAAAGAGAAGAGACATATATTAGTAGGTAAGAGCTGGAATAGAGCTAAAATAGATTGTCCTTCAGAGAATTCTGCTCTAGAGTATCCCAAGAGAGCAGGGCAAGAGTATCAATCACTTTGTTAGAGCATTCAAAGAAGTCAAAGAGGCAAGATGGTGTCAATGGATATTGGGATGGGTTGGGAGACAGTTGACATATTTGGGGACATCTTCAGTCAACTTCAGAATATTGTTATTTAAAGTTGTCCTCCAAATATTATATTAACAGATAGGAGCTTTCGAGTCAGATTGACCTGAGTTTAAATCCTAGGCCCAGTACAGTGATGTGAATAAAATAGCAGGCCAATTTTAAAATGAGACCAAACCAAACCAAAGCAAACATATAATTCCAAAGTGATATGGCTGAGTGGTATGAAGTTTGCAAAGGAAATATTTGAAAATAAGATCAGGATTCGTTTAAGCCCCTATAGCCATCAACATATTGAGAAAGAGAAGGCTGAGAGAAGATATGTGAGGACTCTTTCTTTAGAGAGAGTTGCACGTATATTGGTATATTGAGTCTTTCCCATTGCAAAGCAGGTGAGTGAAGGTTCCTACCCACAGTGTTAATTCTAATGAGAGGGGCTTTTATGGAACCCCCTGGAGTGTGCTTGGTATGTGTTTCCTATAATTGTAAGAGAGTGGCACAGTGGACACTTATTGAGGAATATAAAGGCTGTAAAGGTCAGCTTGAGGCAATGGGACAGTGAGGTAGGAGCAGAATAGGGAGAGGAGGAGGTAGAAGGAGTGGGGAAGAGAGAGAGAGAGAGAGAGAGAGAGAGAGAGAGAAAGAGAGAGAGATATCCATGTTTACAATAAGCAATAGATTATCTGAATTTATAGTGATGCCAAGGATGAGGAGGTGGCAATGTTTCACTAGGATGTGTATGATGTGACTTGGAGAAAGAGCCAGGCTGAAGCCATTTAAAACACTGACCAAGAAAATACCTGGAGATATGATGGAACCTCATCAGAGAAATTCTGAATGGAATAAACGGCCAAAAACCAAGATTTGAAGGATGAATGACAATCCAAAGAAAATACTTTTTTATACCCAGGAATATGCAATCAGTTGTTTAGGGCAAGGTGGGGATGGGGTGTGGATTCTGAATAACATCAGGGAGGAAAGCATAACTCTGATCATCTGTCAGGTGGAGGGATTTCAATGTGCCCAACAGCAGTGCCTATTTAACCAGAATTTGATTTTGCCCTTACTTGTCCTCCGCAACATGCCTTATCTTGCACCTGAGTCAGAAATTAAATGGAAATTTTGGTTTTCAAGCTGAGAATTCCTACTCCCCAGACTGAAGAGAGAATATTTTCATTTTACTCAGCATTCATGTGTCTTATGCATTGACTTAACAATGTGTTATTTCAGTAACCAAAGGATGTTACGTTACCCTTGAGTGAACAGAGAAGTTCATAGGTCCTGCCCACGTTTTTATCCCATGACAGGAGAAAAAACATGCTACTGACTAAATGTTAAGAGACAGTGAGAGACACAAATAAAAGTGCATTTTAATTATAGTCCATGAGTCTGGCTTGTTCAGAAGTACTCACTGTATTACATGGGGCATGTTAACCTCTCTGAGCTTCAATTTTCTCATCTGCAACATAAGGATAATAATGTTCTCCTCAGAGGGTAAGGTAACAATTAAAAGAAATGAACTGTATCTAGAGTTCTATTTATCATTCTATGGTACCTGATATACATGATTTTCTGATTAGTGTTAGTCTCTTTATCAGGTCTTTGCTTTATCCACATATTACAGAAGTCCTTCCTAGATTTTCTTTCACCAAAAAACCCAAATCTCCCAGCAGTCAGTTTCACAGCTTGTACTTATGACATCTGAAATAAACTACATAATTTGGGACTGCGTCTTTGTATTCCCACTTGAATGAACGCATGTAGCTTAGCCATCCTCACCTCTAAACTTCATCTCTGAATTATATCTTGAGTTCCTGAAGTACATATTGAACTTTCTTTGGAGAAATCCCCTTAGATGGATGGCAAATATCTAAAATTTGTTATTTCAAAAGCTGAATTAGGCCAGGCATGGTGTCTCACGCCTGTAATCCTAGCACTGTGGGAGGCCGAGGCGGGAAGATTGCTTAAGCTCAGGAGTTTGAGACCAGCCTGAGCAAGAGCAAGACCCCGTCTCTACTATAAATATAAAGAAATTAGCCAAACAACTAAAAATAGAAAAAGTTAGCTGGGCATGGTGGCATGTGCCTGTAGTTCCAGTTACCTGGGAGGCTAAGGCAAGAGGATCACTTGAGCCTACAGGTTTGAGGTTGCTGTGAACTAGGCTGATGCCACGGCACTCTAGCCCAGGCAAGAGAGTGAGACTCTGTTTCAAAAAAAAAAAAGCTGAATTAATTTCCCACCCATTCAAAGCTGCTCTTCCTTTGGTGCTCCATGTTGCAATGGCCTCACCAAAAATGTAGAAATTAATGTTTTCATCTATGAGCATCTCAACAATCTACTTCACCCTTCACATCCAATCAATTTAAATTCTGTCCATCTTATACCCTAATGCATTTCCCATATCCATCGTTTTTCTCCATTCTGACTTCCACCATCCTGGTCATCTAGCAATAACCTTCAAAGGGTCATCTTTCCTTCAAAAATTTGATTTCACCCCCTCTCCTTTACTTAAAACTATTTACTGAATTATAAGGTCTTCATGATGCATACATAGACTGATTCATTAGTCCCTATATTTGCAACTACTCTTTTTCTTACATGCTTTAATTTCAGTAGTACGGAACATCTTTTTGTTTTTCAAACAGGCTATGTTATACTTGGCTTCTAGAATTTTGAGCATGCTATTCTATTTATAATACTCTTTGCTTTGCTTTTTGTTTATTAAATATCTTTTCCTCTGGTGTAATTCTGTTTATGAGACAGTTTTCCCAGAGGATTTTCTTGAATTTCAGACAAAGTTAGGACTGATATTTACCTGGTATCACCTGGGATGTCTAAACCAATTATTTATGGCTGTCAGCCTCCCATTCTGTATGGTTAGTGCCTATGTATGTTGACTATTACTTCAAGTCAAGATCCTGCCACTATTGAGTCTCCTAGCATATTATTAATATTATTCTGCTATGATAAGTCCAATCAAACTTTCCTGAATTACTTTTCAGTCTTACCCCCTAAACAATAAGTTCTTTAAGGGCAAGGATTAGATCTATCTTCCATATTATCTTCAGCACCTAAATAGTGTCAGATTCATGGAAGATACTCAATAAATAGTCATGGAATAATTAATATATACTCAATATTTTTATTGAATATTTTTATATCTTCTTTTAGAATCTGATTGAGGTAAATTACTAGGGCAATATTTTGATAAGGTGGTAGTTACCAAGAAATTTGAAATGATATTACTCTCTAAGAGAAATTTTTACACAGTTGATGGGATTAGTAGTTTGCTATAGGAAACCAAAAGACTATCTGACATTTTTGGAGAAGAGATTTGGAACAATTGATGCTCTAATCATTGTGATCTGAGGGTAAATGCCTGAAGAAATCTAGAAATTCTATAGCAATATAGAAAGTGAAAAATTAGCTAATTATATTATATTCCTGATAGACAATATTTCCTATGTAAATATTGTCAGCCTAGAGACCAGAAAAGGAAACTTCAAGAGCTAGAATATTGCCATTGATGTTAAATATCAGATGATAAAAATAGTGCTTTTACCACAGACTAATCTTCATGAAAAAAATAGTATTTTTGTAGCAGAGATGGATGCATCATACCACCATATCCTATTGCCACTTGTTGATACTTTTTTTCCGACATCATGTTTACTCTTCAACTATAAGATTATAAACTGACTTCCCATGCCTTCATGTCTGTAGAGAGAGAATATGCTAGCAATTCTTTGTATAAGAATCATAGTTATTGAAAATCAACCAGTTGGAATTGAGACTTAATATATCAGTCTTTCACAGATTTCAGTTAACTTGAATGCTCTCGTAAGAGACATAAAAAAAAATCTTTGTATGGTAACAAAATGTGGTTCCTAAATCTGAGAATTTGAGAGCCAAACTCTAGGCTTTGGTAAATTTACCAAAGTACTAATGAATGTAATGATAAAGATAAGGATGATAATAATGATGATGATAAAATTATCATTTATTATTCACTTGTTATATGAAAGATACTATACTTAATCTGTATTGTCTAATTTATTCTTTATAATTAATATTCTGGTAAATTATATATCTCCTCCTCAGATGAAAAGATTGAAGTTTAAGAAATTGTAAAAATATCACATAGAAAGTAAGTAGTGAATTCAAGACCCAGTTGCAAGTCTGTTAGAATCCAGATCCCAAGTTCTTTCTCCTGATGACATATGTCATAGATCTGTTTCACAGCCATAGACATTTCTTTGCCTGGTGACACATTAATCTTATCATTTCATTTAACCTTCAATAATTTTTGAAAACACATATACATTAGTGAACATGGTTCTGCAGTCACTTCAAGCATACTTTTCAAGTCAAATACTACAAAAGGACTTATAGTTTTGAATCTACTGGGTACATTGCTAGATGATCAAACTACATTAAACAGTGTGATTACCTCTTATTCTGTCACCAAAGTAATCTCACTCTTACACTCAGTACCAGGCCCCTCATTTTCTATAAAATACTTCTGGTAACATAATTTAAAAAAAGGAACACTTGATTTAGATTTTAAGGTGTATCCATTTATAAACATTAACCAAAACATTTGCTTACTTCTCTGTGTGAGCCATCAGTCAGGGTCATATTCTCTTATTTCAGTGTCTTTCCCTTGAGATACAAAATATGAAGAGGGAAGTGGAGATCTAAACATTTATATCCATCCAGAAACACATAGGTGGTGATGAACTCCTGGACAGATGAAGAAGATGTTCCCACAATCTATTTTTGGGGTTTATAATGTCTAGCCTGGATAATCTGGGTATGACAGATGTTTTCATCTTATTTTTTTCTATTTTAATTACATTTTTAAAAAATCTGAGAATATTATGGGGGTACAAATGCTTTGGTTGCATAAATTGTCTTTGTACCACTCTTGAATAAGTAAATTTTAGAGTAAAAAGTAACCCTCGAGAACAAGTTCATCCTTTACACTTTATAAAAAAGGAAACACAGACTCACATGGGAGAAGTGGGGATTTGTTCTTGACTTTTTATTTTGATCTTTCTTCTTTTCTGTGCTGGAGCATACAATATTGTTATTCTTGTATGACCTTCATGACTTTATTCTTCTATGTGGAATAGCCCTGATCTAGGGACGTGACATATCATCTAATACTCTATTTAGAACATTATTAAGAGCATTTTTACACTTTTGCAAGGTTTTCTTTTTCTTTTTATTAGTATCTTTCTATCTCAATTTGGTGAAGAAGTACTTGCTAGTGGGCGGTAAAATGACAGGTATAGAGGCAAAGTTAATTTATTTGACTTCTCCACAAACTCTAATTCCACCTGCAAAAGAGTTTAATTAGATTGAACAAGATTTAAGCAAAACCCTATTATAAATTCAGATATAGTTCAATTAGTGATTTTCTTTCAACCTACTCTTTAAACAGTTTCTTAAGGACAGGTGGAGGTGAGTGGGGAATAGAGAGAGTCAGGGAGGGCAACTCCAGGAGAGAACACAGACACAGTCCCACTTAGGGGAACACAAAGGCAGAGTATGACCCGAAATGCTCTCTATTCTTCCAGCTATTTCTCCTGGGATGGGGCCAATAAATAAGACAATAACTTTCCAAGAGATTCTATCTAACAATGGAAACTAGAATTATCACCATGGGTATTTAAGCCACCAGCCCTCACTAAATGGCTCCAAAGTCAACTGGGTCTTAGAAAGATTTAAATCCTATAGCCAGAATCAGAATCTATACAAACCAGGAGCTTGTTTCCCTAGTCATTTCACTTACCTTACAATCATGATCCCATGGCATTTTATGAGATTCAATTTTTTGGGCCACACATTGTTTTATGGAAGGGTTTTACCATAGTTACAACATAAATATGAAATGTAATAGAGAATCAGTTTGCAAACAGTTAAGTCGTATAATAAGGCAATTTATAAGGAAGGAGATAAATAGCTCTGGGAAGGCTGGGTCTGCAAAGCATGTCCAGAAAGCCATGATTAATTGTTCATAGAGATAAATTCCTGTTCTCTTATGAGAACAGTATTATGTACAGAGGTCTTACATATCCACAAGGCTCCCTAAGGGAGATAAATTATACTGAGTTTAATACTGAAGTAGAAATAGAAAGACAGTAGTAAATCAATAATGAATTTATATAGAAAAATATTGAATTTATTTTCCATTTAATTTCCATAGAATTGCTTGTATGATCTGTACAGATGTTATCTAATTTGAATAGTAAGTACATTTTGTTTTTCTTTTGTCTTTTTTTCTTAAATGACCATTAAGAGATTCAAGGATTTTGATTTCATCACTGATTTTGATTAGGAAATTGATTGCAATGCTATATTTTTAAATTAATGATAAGTCAAATTACCTAGGGTCTTATTCAGTTATACTGATATTTAAATATATGGAGCAGCTATTATCTTTCATTTATTTATTAGAAAAATATTAATATTTATTGAGAGCCAACCTAGTGCCTGACACTGTTATAGATCCTGAGGAAACAACAGTGAAGTAAAGATACCAAGGACTTGCCTTCAAGTTGCTTATAATCTAGAAGAGAAAAAAATTATAAGCACATAGAAAAATTAATATGTATTCTTTATTAGTAAACATACAGTAAGTTAAAGGTATATAGAGTGACAAAGTTTGCTATGGTAGATAGAGAACTCAGGAAAGGACTCTTGGAGAAGGTTTATTTGTCTTGTGTGAAGTGAGGAAATAAGTTGTTTTACTATCTGAGCAAAGAATATTCCAGTAACGTAAACAGGCAAGGCAGATTCTTTTAGATGAAATATGTTCCCCGAGTTTGAGGGATTGTAGGTAAGGTCAGATTGACTCAGTGACCAAGAGGAAATTGGTAGGAAAGAGGTCAGAGAGTGCATGGGGAGTCAAATCACATGGGGACTTGTAGGAAGCTACTAAAGCTTATAGCATAGCATGGGAGTGACATAATCTAATTTACAATTTGGAAATATCTTCTCAGTGAATAATAGTCCATAGGAGGTCAGCCAATGATTGGACTGATGTTGTACTCTAATTTCTTGAGCCAAAACGGCTTCTAGTCTCTGCTAATAGGTCTGTGAAGGTATAAGCATATGTTCAAAGTTCAAGCCACTTTTAAGTCTGCTCCATCAGACCCTTTCAAGTCTCCTATGCACAAGCTTGCAGCTAAAGATGAACCAGGAGTGTGTGACTACGTTGGCTTTCTATGGTCTATTCTGCATATGTAATCAATCTCAGCTTAGTCAGGAATATGCTTGTTCCCCAATCACAAAATCCCAAATTTTTAAACTTGATATATTGACCTTCCCCACTCACCTGTATCTGAGAAGTCACATCCGTGGGTAGTGTTGCTGGGCTTAGGTATCACCTGCCATTCCAAGTAAAGTAAATTCCTTTTGCCTGCTGCAAAGAATCTGTCAGTCCTCATAGTCTGATCCGTTTTGGCAGAACAACCAGGCTAAACTTGTCTGGGAGAAGATGGGAGCATACCCAGGCCAAAATGTCATAGATTTCCACTATTTTTACTCATTGTTCAGCAACTTTTAAACAATTATTACTTTCAGATTGTTGCCTGGCTTTGGTTGATTTTGGGGGCACAAAAATTCTATCCTTGTTTTGTTTTATTTTGGTCTATTTGTTTGGCTTTATAATTGTTTTAGAGCAGAGGATTTTCCAATCTCTTCAGTTAGCCATAGCCATGATTCTTGCCACTCTTAAAAAACAAACAAACAAACAAACAAAAAGCAACTTTATTTGGACCAATGAAAGAACTGACTATCAAAAATTTAGTTTCAGACTGCATGACACACTGCTTTCTGAAATGGAGAGAATATCAATTAGTACATCTTTAGTTGAAAAGTTGACTTCTCCCGAATTCTTTGTTCAAATATAATACAAAACTTGTTTAAAATATTTAAAAAGTCAAAGCTTGAACCACTTACTGTGGTTCAAGATTCATAGATTCTGAGAAAATTTGCCATGAGGGAGATGTTTTTTTCTTCTTTAAAGCACATTAGTTTGAGAAGTAATTTATTGTTTTTTGTTTTTTTCTCCCCTTCCATCTCTTGCAAAAAAGGAGATTTATGCTGGGCCAAATTGTACCTTTAGCTGCTCAAAACTTTGCTCTGCTTTCCTGACTCCCCATCAGGGGATATCATTAACTAAAGCAATCCAATTATCATACTCTTTGCTCAAACCCTGCAAGAACTTAGAAGTGGGTTAAATTGGGAAATTTGATGAAAGAACAATATCTTAGAGATAATCATCTCACATCAACAAAATGACTTTTTATTTAAATGGGATAGAATAAAAACTAACATGCATTTTAAACACCTTCACCTGTATCTCTAATTGCATCATAAGTTCCTTAAATAGAACCATTGCAACAATTCTAGTAAAACTCAAGTATTTCACTAAACTTATTTCAACTGGGATATTATTATTCTGAAGTAGTAACAAAAAAGCCATTAATTTCTGCCTGAAAATTTATAAGAGTTCTAAAGAAAAAAGTGTGTACTGATAAGGCATCATATCCTTAAAATATTTACATTTATAGATTTCATTTTTATTTAATTATAAAAGGTTATTTGTGGCTTTTTGTGACAGACATTGCTACTTGCATTCCAATCTCCATTCTTTTCACCTTTGTTTAAGTAATAATATAAGTTTTATGTGAGCTTATTTGTGCCCAGCCAGAAGCTACATTTTCCTATATGCTTGGCATCTAGTAGTTGTCATGAAGCTGAGGTTCAGAGAGATTAATTGACACATCAAACCTTACACTGTTATTTTTGACAGAGCTGAATACAGAGCCATATCATCAACCTTTAATGAAAGCTTTTGGTGTTAAAATAATTTTCTAAGACATCCTTAGGGAGTAGAGAGTTATGCTCAAAATTAGCTACAGTTTCCTTTTTATATGGATTTCATTCTTAACCACTGATCTTATTATTCATGTTAGGCTTTTCCTTTCAAATACTTATGAACAAAATAAAAACAAAATACATATACATACATATATATGAAGTGTCAGTGAAGAGAATTTATTCTTATTCATTTTATTTATTTATTTATTCTTTTTATTTATTTATTTATTTTTATTTCAGCATATTATGTGGGTACAAATATTACGATTACGTATATTGCCTATGTCCCCCTACCCGCTTGAGGCAGAGCCTCAAGCATGACCATCCCCCTATTCTTATTCATTTTAAACTTAATCATTCTCAGATGATCTGATAATGATCTACTCATGGTCAAAGAGGACCTCCTGTTCAAAATGTCACAAAATGGTCATCAATTGTAAGATAAAATATCAGATAATGAAGGTGCAACTGCAGTGTCATAGGCCATTCTAAATGCTGGGCATACAATAGAATTAATAGACTATTAGTTCAGTTTTATCCACAGATGAAAGGAAGAAAATTAACAGATCATAAATCTTCTGGTCAACATCTTGTGACTGCATCAGACCAATCTGTCTCAGCTTTTATGTAACAAAATTGTGAGTTGTTTTTCATTTGCCATGGATCCCCAGGTTGAAGGTCATATAGCATCCCCAGATGAACCAAGCCTGCAACCATGGGCAGAAACTAAGTGCTTGGACTGAGAAGTGGGGACTGAATTAAGAAGCAGACACTGAATGGCAGGATCCAGGATCCAATCAGATTGAGCCCTGGCATTACCCCGTGGCAGGATCTGGAGTACATTTCCTGGCATCGCCCCATTGAAATATCCTATCAGATCATGCCTTATTACCCTCTGACTATAAAACCAGCCAAAATCCCTTTTTGGGGACACACTGCTTTGCAAACTCTCTGCAGTATGCTACTTACTTGTGCCAAGTAACAAAAACCCCCATGATAATCAACTTGGCTGTATCTATTGACTTGATACCTGCCAAGTGAACAAACCCATCCATTCAGAAGGTAACAATCTGGATCAGAGAAGATGTGGATTTTAGGTTACATGTAGCTTACTTAATCTAGTATCAATGATCAGTCTGGAAAGCAGATGTTTTTGTTTCAATGTATTTTGGCATTTTTGTGTGTTTTTTTGTTGTTGTGAACTTAGGTTTCTAGCTCTACCTTCTATCTCTATATGCTTTAAAATGGAGGAAGCTATCTCAAAGTGTGTGTGTGTGTATGCATATATATATATTTATTATATATCTTAACATCCTAAATGAAGTGTAGTGAACATTGGCAATTTTTGTTTCTCAGTGGCAGGATTTAGAGTAATTTTATACCTTCTTTATGCCTCAGGAAACTTTTTAAAAAATTGAGAACATATATATTTATAAATCTGGAAATAACAATAAAATTAAAATGTATATGTATACATACTTGACTACATCAGAAATTATAGTTAATGGATTATATATATAATATATATATAATTCTTCATATAATAGATCATTATTTTCTCTCATTTTCCTCTTGTCTTTTTATACCTACTTTTCAAAAACTTATTTTTCATAGAAATAGTAACTATTTTTGCTCTTATTTCACCAGTTTTAGTATTTAAATATATATATTATTATGGCAAGAAAAACAACAACAAATACTTTGAGAACAAATTGCAATAACATCTTAAATCTCTTTGTAGCCTTATAATAAAGAAATCAGTTTACTTTTGAGCCAAATATTTTATTTGTGTGGGGTGTGTATGTGTGTGCTTAAATACAAATAGAGTTAATCCCAACCTACTTGACCATAGGACATTTTCTGGACAGGACAATGATTAACATCCCAGACTATAGTTTGAGAAATGATGGTTCAATAATATAATAGTTATGGAGTAGTAATATCTCTTTGCTCCTATTATTCCATTTAAATTTTGTTGGCATTAATCAGGAATTTTTTCTTTAAAGTGCCAGAAAATCAGTTGAATTAACTTAATCTCGAAAGAGAATTAACAGCCTTTCTATCTGGAAAATACAAGAGTGGGTCTACCTGTAGGAAAACTAAATTTGTCTGATTGAACAACCCTACTGGGACTCTACTCTTTCCTTATGGTTCAACTTTGTTTTTCTCTGTGTGATACCTTCATCTTGGAGTCAGCATCCTCCATGTGACTGAGCAAAAATGACTCTTGGAATGGCTAACACACTCTCAATTTAGATACCATAGTAGAAAGCAAGCTTCACCCTCACTTTATCTGTTTCAATCTGGAGGAGGATTCTGACTGGTCCTGCTTCATCTAATGTATACCCCCGATGAGTCACTACTTCAATGGGGATACACTATACTAGGATTAGCAGATGTCTGGCTTTTCTCCACCACTGTGACCAGGGGGCTCAGTCACTAGAATTGACATCCCACCAAATCCACATGGGAAAGGGGTGGTGCCATTCCCTAAATGAAACAGGGGTTCTGGGCAGCCATAAACAATAAATGCCCACTGAAGGAGGTTTTCCCTTATTTACCTGAGTAGATTTATCGATATTATTCCAAATGAGAGTTTCTTCCCTTATTTTTTTCTCAAGTGGATCAGGAAGGAACTGTACCTTAGATTAGGACTCAGGAAATTAAGAGGCAACTAAAAGTAAAGAATCATTTAAAGACATGATACAATATAGGAAATGTCAGCTAATCAGTGGCATCTATCACCTAAAATATTATTAATGACATTTCAGTGCCAAAATTTTCAGTGATGTTTACTCTAGAATTAAAGCAGTGTCAAAGTTAAGTAACTCTGTGACTAATGGCTGCGGAGTCAAGCTTCCTAGCTTCCTTTGAAATGCAGCTTTAGTTTCTTGGATCCTACTTAAACAAATGTCCTGCCTCTCATGATGGTTCAAAATCCTAGCCAGTGGACTTTATAACACTTGAATCAGATTAAACAACACTTATAACAACAGTTATGTTTGCATATCCACCACCCGCACCCCCAACCAAGCTTTCTGCAAGCTGCTCTTATCTTTTGTGAGTATGCTATTTTAAACTCTCTTGAACATATTTGTGTTTTGATGTTATCTCTTTATCAGTCTTGGGGAGTCCATGCTGAGATATGGACAGCTGTCTTGTACTCTTCAATTAAATACCCCTAAAGAACAATTAAAAATACTTTTTAAAAGTATTTGCTTATCAACTGAAAAGTCGGTTTTGCATAGTTGTTAAGATCATGTCCATTGAGATCACATAACCCTTAGTTAATCAGGGTGCTGCCAATTAGAAAATATGTGACCTTGAGCTAGCTACCTAATACCACCTTAGACACATTTTTCATTTCATTGACTTAATGAAAGTATTTAGCTTACAGGGTTCTTGTAAAGATTATATTATATAACATTTGGAAAGCAATTAGCATAGTAACACCCATGTAGGGCTTAGTCAGCAAAAACCACACAAATAATCAATTGCTATTATCCAAGGTTCTGCAAAGGAGATGTATAGGACACTACAGGAGCACACAGCAGAAAAACTGACCCTAATCAGGAGGCTTGGGAATGGTCCCAGTACTCTCTAAAAGTTCAACATCAGCATTTATACAAATTGTCTAGTATAGTGAGGAGATCTATGTGAGTTTCTGATCAAAGTGAGTAAAAATGATTTCAATAATTATGTTAGAAATCTGTTTTCTTGTATGAAAATAATGATGAAATGTCATGTGAATATGTAGAAATCACTTACCTGGGAGTAGCTCATTAGATAATGCAAATTTTGCCAATATCAGTGTAACTTTTGGCAACCTTACATTCAAAAGTATCCCTCCTTTTTAAAAGATGTTTAAGAGGAAGTGAAAGAATTGAAGGAGCTCTAAAATATACCCTGAAAAGAGGATTCTACTACCTCCTCCAAAAAGGATAACTGAAACAAATGAAAAACAACACACACACATAGCTGAAGATACTAAGATTTTGAATTGTTAATCGTAGTGGCTTTGCAGGTATCAGTGAGTTTTATTGTTCTGACCTAGACACCTGCATTCGATATACTTCCTGAATCATGCCTTATATAAAACTGAGACCTTTCTACCAACTGACATATCAGGAAACACTGATAGTTGTATCGATAACAGCAAATGGATCCTGCTCAGCCCAGTACTAAATTGCCTGCTTCTCTCTCTTGCTGGAAAAATATCTCTGCTCTGCCTGCGCCACAAAAGGTCAGAGAGGCATTTGAGAGGTTATGCAGCTACTTCCCTGGAAGACTGTTTGGCAATGGCTGCTAGAATGAAATCAGAACACAGCAGATCCACCCACACATGCAAGTTTTAGAATGATTGTCTCAAGAGCCATTCTTTAGAAAGTGTAAAGTGACTGTGTCAAAGTGATAAAGCATTGACTCAAGAAGTGAGACAGCTGGGGAAAAGCAGCGAAAGAAACAAAGGAGGAAGTTGGTGCTTAAACACTTTGAAAAATCTACCTGTTTTCTCTACCAAAGCACTACAAGGCAAACAAATACTCCAGCACCAACTCAAACACTCTCCCAAAGCTACATTTTGGTTTGTTAGTTTTTGTCTTCAAATATTTCATTAATCGTAGTTTGAACATAACTTCTTTGGTAGACAATGTGTTCGAGGAAAGTAGGGGTTATAGAGGTCATTGCTCAGAACACCCGCCTAGAAGGAGAATGGTAAAAGTTGTGGATGTGAGATGGTATGTTCCTCTAACAAAACCCCTCTCTCCTCACACAGCTAGGTAGGTATAGCAACTAAACATACACACACACAGACACACACACACATGAGGGTTTTCAAAACTAGGTTGAAGAATCTATCTTATAAATATGTTGAAAGAGCTAAAATATCATCAAGAGTAAATTTCTATCCACCCTCACCCATCCCAGATAAAAAATTGCTGTAATTGCTTCTCTTGCAAAACGTTTTCTAAGTGCCAAGTTATGTAGGGAATGAAGCGTTACCTAGCAATATGGCCAACTTTCAATTATCCATGGCAGTGTGAGACAGGGATGGGAGAGATAATTAAAATTCACAGACTATTCCCAAACTTAAATTTAATCATTTACATCACTTTCCTCCTTCACTAAACCCACTGGAAGTACTACCTAGAGATATCTTCTTTGGATTTCATCTCATTTCATGTTTCTTGTCCTGCAAACAGGGGAAATAATTGAAGGCCTTATTTCATCTTTCTGTCTTCAGGGCCTAATAAAAAAATTCGGACCATAGTGGATGTTCAAAAAATATTGAACTGTTAAAATGGAATGAAATGGTCACAGTATTGTAGAGGGAAAGTATCTTCATAATTCCTGAACTAGGGGCTGGATATGATACTAACTTATTTTTGTAGGCAAGACCAGCCAAAATTGTATAGTATTTGAAGAATACAATGAGCCTTCTTTTTAAAGTCATTATATTTAAATTCATTCATTCATTGATAAATGTTTATTAAATTTCTGCTGTGTGCCAGTCTTTGTTTTGGGTATTGGACATTTAGCAGAGAATACGATAAAGTTTATCCATTCATGAAACTTAGATTCTAGTTGGAGATGTCAGATTCAAAGAAAATTAAAAAGAAAAAAAGATGCCATGAAAATACAGAGATACAATATAGCATAATATGGACTGGAAGAGGCACTCACAAAGGATGATCAGGAATTCCTCTGAAAGATGAGATAGAGCATGACATGCAAAGTTCCAGAGGAAAAAGTACTCCAGATACAAAGGACCTAAACTGAGAAAAAAAAGATTTTAATCTGATACTGAATAAATACTACTAGTATCTGAGGGGCATTGGTTCCAGGACACCCCTCTGCTATCTCACTCCCTCCTGCAGATACCAAAATCTGCTGATGCTCAAATTTTATAAAATCTCATATTTTCATATAACCTATATAATCCTCTCCTATAATTTAAACCATCTCTAGATTACTTATAATACTTAATACAGTGTTAATGTTATGTAAATAGTCGTTGTACCATATTGTTCTTTATTATTTGTATTATTTTTATTGTTGTACTAATATTATTTTTATTGTTTTTTAAAAATATTTTCCATCCTTGATTGGAATCCATGGGTGCAGAACCTGTGAATACAAAGGACAGACTGTGTAGAATAGTTTAGCTAGAACTTGCTAGGTAAGTTTTCAAGATCTGCTTTTAACAACCCGACTCTTACATCACTCCTTCAAACTGGTGTCGGCTCTGAGACAAGAGTTTTCCTTTTTTTCCTCAGTCTTAAATGGGGAGCATAAAAATCTTAATTCCTGAGTCTAAACATGTAATTTTTCATCATGTTTAGGTCACAGACCCATTTGAGACCTTAATTAAATTTATGACTCTTCTCCACTTTGCATGTATATATGTAATAACACCCAGACACAGATAGACACACACAGAGACATACACACTAGGATCTACTACCATCTTTTTAAAGTAGTTCTTGACTGTTATAACGACAGATCATTTTGTAATTGGAAGCCAAAAATACTTTATTCATTAAAAATAATGTTCATTTATTGAATGCCACTTTGTGTTAGATACTGTTCTAGGTACTGTGTATATACACAGGGA
>VBSM01001265.1:8382761-8398011 GCA_008086735.1 Cheirogaleus medius | reverse complement strand
CTATCTTAGTTTCCCTGGAAACAGAAAGGAACCTGTATTCTTTGACCTATTTTCTGGGGTGCGTTTGAATAAAAAATGAACTGGCACTATGGTAGTGCTCAGTAAACATTTATTAAATTAAATATTATATACTTAAGATAGCTACTAGATTTTATCCAAATAAACCTATATCAGTTAGTAGTAGCTGCCTATTTCACTGGTTTTAAAGGAAATAAAATCACTTTAAGTTCTATGGTAGAATCAAGGATCATGATTGCTAAGTGATGTCTACTATGGAAATAGAAGGGGAAGGGTGTTAGTATCCTATGACCTTGAATTTGCTCGGTCATTATTGTGTTCTACTTGCCATAGTATAATTATTCCTGTTGCTTAGTGTGAATTTCTTCTCTCTTCTAGTACATTGACTTGGTTGTAGGTTCTAGCTTCTCTCATCTTTCCTTTCTTCCTGCAGTTAATCTGTATATGCTGCGGTCCCCACCTTCCAGTCATGGCCTGGTCTGTGGCCTGTTAGGAACTGGGATGCACAGCAAGAGGTAAGCAGTGGGCGAGCAAGGAAAGCTTCATTTGTATTTACAGCTGCTCTCCATCGCTCACATCACTGCTTGAGCTCTGTGGAAAAGTTGTCTTCCGTGAAACTAGTCCCTGGCACCAAAAGGTTGGTGAGTGCTGCATATATGTTCATTGAATCATTAATTTTGGCACCAACCTGAGAATTCTGAGATAACTGCTCTCGTCTACATTGATGAAAAACTCTGTTTTCATCCATATTATATTCAACATCAGACAAACCACTCCTTACTTGATTGTAAAATCATGACAGAGATACCATGAACTTGTTTCTAGTTGTATAAAGCAGTCTATATTTGTGATATAAGGCCTGCCATGTTCCAAACCCAAATCTGGAGCTCCAGCTTCATTTCCTCATCACTCCTTTGCACATCCTAAATACTAAATAAATGGAATTTGCTGCTTCTAGAACATGCTTAATTAATTAATTAATTGTTTATTATCAGAACCTTCTATGGGCTAATTTCTAAGTTCAGTCTAAGCCATGCCGTTTCTACCACACTGTGCGTAATTTGAGTATATTTTACAATCAAGTACATGGTATCACAACTATAACCTCTATTGTTTCTTTGCTATCTTTAGATGTTAAATTTGGATTTTTGGAGTTCTAATCATAGTTCCACTAATCTCTGAAACTATGCTTGTTATTTAACTTTCTGAGCCTCTATTATATTATTTACATAATGGCTATAGTCATAAAAATACCACATTGATTTATTATAAGGCATAACTAAGCTACTGCAGGTACTACATTTAGTATGTATCAAGCACTAATTAGTGTTGGTGATTTTTATTAGTGAATCATTTGAGTCTATTGTTGAGACTGAGGTTGCTGAAGTACAGCTGATTACAAGAGCAAAAGATGGATAACTGGAGGTGTATATAGTGAAACATACCTTATACAACATATGTATTCAACTTTTGGGATTTTTAATGAATAAAATCGGTAAAGCAAACTTCTGGGTTTTCATATAACTAATTCTCTAAATGATGTAATATTGTTTTCTGGGTCTTAACTCAGCATTTGAAAGACTACACACCTTCAGCACCCCTTCCCTACTGAACACTCTCTGCTGGGCACACAATTTGTGCCAACTCTATTCTTCATAAACTCTACAAAAGAGGTTTTATTACCTCTACATTACAGAGGAGGGGGCTGAGTTTCAGAGTTATTAAGGCCAATATCATATAGTTAGAAAAATATTTCAGGTTGACTTACTTTGGCTCAAAATCTCACATTCACTACACTGCACAACATTAAACTAGAGCTCTTCCAATGAGACAGTTCTGCCAGGTAGTCATTAACAAAACTGGTACACATATGATCATTATGAGAAAAGCATCTTGAAACATAGCAAGTTTGTTTAAAGGTCAACATATTGATTATCCTAACACATTCTAATTCTTACCAATAATTAGTGTTGTTATGATTAAGTCCATCAAGACACATTGCAGGAGTTCAGCACATGTGTGTGAGGCCAGATTTTGGCTTTGCAAGAAGCAAATTGACTGGACTGAGCCCAAAATAATGAAATCTTTTGCTTCAATAACTGCTTAATTAACTTAAAAGAAATAACCATAAAACAAAATAATCTCCCCACAAAACAAACACCTAACAACATGAACAAAGAGATTAAAATACCTTCAACAATGAATGTAAACGATAAAATAAATTACTATACTGTTTTGAGAAATAAATGTACAGTGTCATGTTTGGGTTGCTGTTCTCCCTATGTCATATCAAAAAGTTGATGTAGTATGTAGAAATTGCAAATCAAGGTTTTTTTTTTTGAGACAGAGTCTCACTCTGTTGCCCGGGCTAGAGTGAGTGCCGTGGCATCAGAAGGTTTTTAAATTAAGTTAAATATATGTATACATGGATGTGTATGCATCCAGTATTTTTAAGTTTCATATATATTATTATACATGTGTGGGTATGTACACACATCCACACACATACACACTTACTTTCTATCTTAAAGTTCTCTCAGTTTTTATGGTAAGGTAATAACATCACTCAGTTACCTTCTCAATTCATTCTTGAGAGAATTAATCCATGATTGGTGAACAACAATCATGAATTCTCAAACAGCTTTGAAAAACTAATGCTTTGGAATTCAAAAATGACAAAGTCAAAAGGAGTTCCAATAATTGTAATTAGGGGGAAGGAATGGTATCAGCAGATGCTGCACTACAAAATTCAAACCAATCCAATTATTGGTGGCACATTACACCTATAAACAAATTACAGAGCTTGTTGCAAGAAATTTGGAAAACTGCCCACAGTATATCCATTACTCATTTGGCTTTTGTGGGATGAGCATCAGGTTGGTGAAGCTGATGCTGCAAATATAGAAAATACTTTTTTTGCCAGTTATAGATAATCATTCATAATTGACATGAAATTAATAACTCATCTAAGCCAAGTGTTGGCTTATTTAACTGGTTGCTATGAGGAGGAATTGCTTTAACATCAAAGGCACTGTCTTATCTAACTAGTTGTTAATGCCTACATATTAGGAATTTCTTTCTTTTTTCCTTTCAGTATGTTTTAAGACAGAAAATAAACCAGATATCACCTTCTTCCATACGCCCACAGCCACAGATTTTTAAAAAGTGAACTAAATAACTGCCAATTATGACTAATACCCTTAGTCACTTTAGTCTTTACAATGTTATTTTAACATTACATAAGAAGTTGCAAAAGGTAAGTCTCACAAGTACCCAGTTAATGATTAGTTAAAATTTTCTTAGCTTTAAATACTTTACATGTATTATCACATTTAATCTTTATAACCTTATAAAATACTTTATTAATTTCATTTTAAAAATGAAGAAACTGAAGCTCAGAGAGTCAAATTCTTTGCCAATCTAAAAGCCAAAAGAAATCAACATTTAAAATGAAATCTAGCTGAGGCAAATGTTTGTTCATTTTTCTTCTTTAAATTTCAGAATATTAGAGGGGTAACAATGCTTTGGTTACATATATTGCATGCCCATCCCCCAGGCAGTGTGCACTGCATCTGTTAGGTGTGGATTTACCCATCCCTCCCTTTCCCCTACCACCTGTCCGACACTCTATGAATGTTACTTCTCATATGTGCACATTAGTGTTGATCAATTAGTACCAATTTAATGGTGAGTACATGTGGTGTTTGTTTCTCCATTCTTGTGATACTTCACTTAGAAGAATGGGCTCCAGCTCCATCCAGGATTATACAATAGGTAGTTCATCATTTTTTTCTTATGACTGAGTAGTACTCCATGGTATACATACACCACAGTTTGTTAATCTACTCATGCATTGCTGGGCACTTGGATTGTTTCTACATCTTTGCAATTGTAAATTGTGCTGCCATAAACATTCAAATGCAGATGTCTTTTTTATAGAATGGCTTATTTTCCTTTGGGTAGATACCCAGTAGTGGGATTGCTGGATCAAATGGTAGTTTGACTTTTAGTTTTTTGTGGTATCTCCATAGAACTTTCCATATAGGTTGTGCTAGTTTGCAGTCCCACAAGCAGTGTATGAGTGTTCCTAACTCTCTGTATCCACGCCAACATTTCTTGTTTTGGAACTTTTTAATAAAAGCTGTTCTCACTGGAGTTAATTAATATCTCATTGTGGTTTTGATTTTGCATTTCCCTGATGATTAGAGATGTTGAGCATTTTTTCATGTGTTTATTTGCCATAAATCTATCTTCTTTTAAAAAGTTTCCATTCATGTCCTTTGCCCAATTTTTAATGGGATTGTTTGATTTTTTTTCTTGCTGATTTTTCTTAGTTCTATATAGATTCTAGTTATCAGTACTTTATCGGATATATAGCATGCAAATATTTTCTTCCATTCTGTAGGTTGTCTGTTTGCTCTTGTGATAGTTTCTTTGGCTGTGCAGAGCTTTTTAATTTGATCATGTCCCATTTATTTATTCTTATTGATGCTGATAGGTTCTATTGTAATTATACCATTTCATAGATGAGGAAAATGAATCAAAGAGAGAGGTTAAGTAACTTGACTGAGATCACACTGGACCTCCTCCTAACATTGTGGTGATGAAGGCAAGGATAGAAATGGTAGCATGTATATTTTGGGTCTACAAAAGAAAAACATAGCAGTGCTTCATGAACTATATATTCATAGAAAATAAAATTTACAATTATATTTAGATAAACCATTTTTAAAAAAGAGGATCAGCTATGTGGAAACAACAGTTCCTGCAATTTTAAGTGTTGTGCTAAAACTGTCTCAGGCATCAAGACAAGGAAAATTATTTATTAATATATGATTGGTTGACAGAAATGTCAGAAGTGTCTCAATATTTAAATCTTATAATTAAAGTGGCTTCCTCTGCCTGGCTCATACTCTTGGGTAGCCTTGTAACTGAGAGGCCAAACACAGCTTGATTCTTATTTTCTACAGACTGAGTAGAATGAAATATCTGTTGGGATAAGGGAAGGGAAGGGTCAAAGCTTGGTCCTGGCCCAGGTTGTATCCAGGATGCCACTGGATCTATCTACACCTGTGGTTGGGACTGAGCAGACCAAGCTCCTGGTGAGGAGGATCTCCTCTCTAGCATCTCACTTTTGTAGCTTAGGATTTCCAGGTCATTATATTTACCACTCAAAATTATATCAGATTGGAAGTAGTATTGTTATCTGAGGAAGCTGTTCTGCCTAGACCCACTTCAGGAGATGTAGAGCATCCATCTTTAAAAAAAAAGTTTCCCCTTGGTAAAAAGGAAATTTTGTCTGATTTCCTAGGGGCAGCAATTTTGATTTCTCCTTCTTGCCTTCACCTCCCCTTGCTCACATTCCTTCTCAGCCTGGGATTATCTGATTTGTGGAGCCCATTTTGACTTTCTCATCTTTCTTCCATGTGTCTCCTCCATTTCTGAATTTTCAAAACATGTTCTCACGAAGCCAAAAATAAAAACAAAGTCTTTACGTTTCAGTTTTTGTGGTTTGAGGCACCCTCTAAACATGGAGCCCTGGACAGAGGCCCTTCCAGCCTGGTCTAAAGGCCATGCCCAATCAAAATTGGATGAAAGAACTAATTTAGGAACTCCTATGATCAGGTTCCAGAGTCTGTGCTCTTAATTATCACACTATGTTGTCTTTCAGCAAGATTTTTTTAAAAATGTTAGAGGAAATTGTTCTATCCAGAATGCCTTTGAGGAGGGTTTGTGAGAACTTCTAAACTGATATAGGACACGATAATCTCATTATATTATAGTCATGCTGCATATAAAAGAATACATTAGAGAAACTTTTTTTTTTCATCAAATCTCTGGAATGATTACATTGCTACTTCAATTGCAATCTGAAAATGAAAGAGTATTTTTTTTTTTTTAGTCATTAAAATCATGCCAAACACTGATGTGGAAACGAGGATTACTATTCAATGAGTGGGAAGAAGGGGCTGATTTAGTAATTACATAATTTGTGCTTTCATGCCTAAACTCTCTCTCTCTCTCTCTTAGGCTTCCTGGAATATACTAGATGTGAACCTGTTAATCAATTACATATTTAAAAAATCACAACACTCATTCTTCTTTTCTACAAATAATTCATAGTTATTGTACAATTGACATCCCAGAGTGATGTCTAATAGTGTGTACTTATTGTCAAATGCAAGAGAGCTTTAAAAATAACTAAAATGTACTATGAAAGTAAATTAGTAGAACTCCTATTGTGATTCTGGATTCTTGATTGACTTTTATCATCTTTGTTTGTTCACTCACCACAGGGAGAAGAGTATGCCATCACCATGAAATTAACAATGTTCAACTCTATTAAATAAAACTTAAAGAGTTATGGATTCTGAATGTTACACTAATACCATTTTATGACTAAAACCTTATAATTCATTTCCTTTGAAACTATCTTATAATAATCTGAAAATCTGCATTTATTTAAGCAATCATTTGAGTTGAGCTTTTTTTTATCCTTTTATTTTTTTTTGTCCTGTAGACAATAAGATTAAGTCCTATAATTTTACCTGAAATGTAAAAATCCAATTGTAGTCTTGCTGATTCTACAATTTGGAGCTTATTGTAGTTTAAGATTAATGAATTCATTTTAGGTTTTCATTAACTGTGAGTAAGAGGAAAGACAAATATTGTTTCTGTGATTGAATTTTAGCCCCATCTATGCATGATTTTGTTGGAGAAAATATTGTTCCCAGAATCTCTTATTGCTCCAAGAATCATATAACAAGAATACAGAGCTTTGGAGAATGAATACAGAATCCAAAGAGAATAGTTTTACCTTTGAATAGATATAGATTTAAAAATCCAATAATAATAGCAAACATTTATTGTTTACTGTGTGCTGGGCATTGTTCAAAGAGTTTTCCATGCACCATCTGATCTAATCATTCAACAACCACGGAAGGTGTTGGTCGGTGTTAGAAACTCACTCTGAACTGCTTACTCTTAGGATTTTACTTCTATTTACCATCCTGAAGGAAGAGGGAGAATAGTTTGGCTGTAACAGCCCTTACAATCTTAATTTGATACATAAGCATTCATAAAGAAAATAAAATTCTTTCTATCTTTTGGAATTTCCATAGAACTTATAGAAAGAAGAGGTGACTGGATTTTTAGTGAGAAAAATCTAACCTGTAGTACCCTAGATGTTCTCATACATGGACATTGAATTTAAGTGTGATATGTGTTTTTCTCCATTCTATTTAGTAACTTTTCTAAAGAAAATTGCATCATAAAAATGGTAATAACTCATATTCTGATTATAGTAGTGAAAAATTGGAATTGATTTTTAAATAGAAGAATTATTACATATATTATACTATTTAAAATTGAAGAAATATTACTTAGATATGAAAACTCACAATGCCGAAACATATTTACTATAAACGTTAAACTAAGAGACTAAAATGTAAATAGTATGAACATTGAAGTATATATAATACTTTTGTGTGACACAAATGAGGTACCGAGAAAATCAGAATTTTTTATGGTACTGGAACTTTGGGTAAACTGATTTCCTGAAGAATATACTTATAAATAAAAATTTAAAAATGTGAAGGAATATTTATTTTAAAAATTAATAACATTTTGTAAATCAATTTCCTCTTTTCTATGTCTACAAAGAAAATCAAAATAGTTTCAAGCTAAAATATAATTTTGAGTAAATGATATACAGTAGTTTTATTTGTTTAAATATAAAATTTGATTCTTAATATGTCATCTGTCATAGTAAATTACTCAAAGAAATCATCCTTAGAGCTTCCGAAGTGGTTAGCACTGTGTGAAACACATAGCTGTTTCCTTAGAACACTTTTAGTTTAAACTGGAACTTTCACTGCCCAGGGTCAAATGTAATCCAGAACATCTCATTTCCTCCTAAAAGCTCCTATTCAGTCAGAATTGCCCCAGGATATAGTAGGCTATTTCCCTAATCAATCCAGAACTTTCCATTTTGGTTAGTTGTTGCACTCTGTGATTTGCCTTATAATTATACACACACACACCACCAAAGAAGCTACATACATTTTGTGAGAAAGTATGGCATTCCTCTAGGAAAATAAATTAGAACAAATATCAATATCCTGGCACAGCTATGAGGCAAACGAATATTTTTTTTAAAACATTTTAAAAAGCATGAATCATTTAAGTTTGCTGTTCCAACATCACCTTAGGGAGTGGCCCAGTTGGGCCTGTAAATAGCCTGTGTCTCCATCACCTCCACCCACTGCAATTATGGCACATTTAGAAATCAACAAAGAGACTTTAATGAGCCAAAGGTATGCAGTGTTTTATATATCAGCAGTTGCAAAAATGCTGCCAGAATATTTGAGCGTTCAGAAAATTTACCCTTCATTCCACAAGGTGGGGTTGATTCAATATGAAAGAAAAAGAACAAGCTGCTCCGACTGAGACATACTCTTACCCTATTTCCAGAATAATAAAATATTATTTTGCCATTATAGAGGAAGAAAAGACAGATTTTGTAAATGTATGCAAGAAACGTTTTTGATGCACTTTATTTTATTTGTTCTTTTATCCTAAATGCTCTGTACAAACATTAATTTGAAAGAAAGATGATTCTGTTGCTTAATTAATATGACTAATTTAAAAATTTGTTAATTCAACAAATATATGTTATCTCTTATGTGCCAATGTTCCATGGCCTGAAGATAAACAATTGAACAAATTAGTAAAAAAACAAAACCAAAACCAAAAACCACTACTATAACAAAGCTGTTCACAGAACTGATGTTCTATTAGGGCTGTGGAAGGGGCTACCAAGTTGAAGATGGAACATACCAACAAAATACATAAGGCAGGCATATAGCATATTAGATTATAATACATTCTAGGCAGAAAATAAAAAGGATGGAGGATGCCCAGGGCTGTGTGGGGGCAGTATTGGGTTAACAAATAATCTCATCTCTGAGATTTCCCTAAAAAAGTGACTCAGTTTGCTGACGAGTTGGATGTGGGTATAAGAGAAATAATGAATGATTCTCAGATAGTGTGACTCATTATATTGTCAGATTGTTCCCAGTCCATAAAAAATGCTTCTAGATAAAATTTAGATTTTAGACCTTCTATATCCTATTTAGGGGCATTCTACTTGGTAGTCGTATAACACTGGGCAAGGTCCTAAACAAATCTGTGTTTTAATTTCCTCATCTATGAAATATGGAAAATATTAGTATATAACACTTGGATATATTATTAGAATCAAATCAGTTAATATCTACTAAATACCTTAGACTGTAATTATATGTTATTATTTTTTCATTAATTGCATTCTCAAGATCAGAATCTGTAAGTAAAATCTCTCAATCTATTATTCTAAAATTGCTCCATAATATTCTATGACAGAAGAATACCCCAAACAACCAAAGTTCAAATAAAAAGAAGGGAAGTAAGTCCTTACAGACTGTGTCTTCATAGCAGGAAACTAATTGGAAGGTGTGGCCAGACAGGGGGAGCCGAGGGTTGGGGAAGAAGAAAGAAGGAAGAAATTGGTGGAATGAGCAACTGATTCTACTCCTTTCTCTATCAGTCAGATTTGTCCTTTCTCCTTATTTCTTGATTGGGACTGACAAAGATTCCCATGAGGCCTGATCTTGCTGGGAATTGGGCAGCATCTATGAGAACTCAGTTTCATACTTGACATGGCAATTTTGTCTGGAAGTCAGAAACTGGTGTAAAGGGTTTCTGGTGCAGCTATGATAATAGGCAAGGCAGCAATAGAAGAAACAGAGCATGTTGAAACATGAACTTTATCTGTGGTTCGTGGGCCAAGGTTGGCAAGACTTTCCCACACCCCTGCTCCCTGACCTTCTATCTATTCTATCTAACATTGCTTTCACTACCTTTTTGTTTTACTAATGAGATCTACTGAAAGTGACAAAGGTTCATGTGCTTCAAATTGAACAGATTGGAAGAGACACAGATTGAGTGCTAGTGAAACTGTTTCAATTAACTTGGGCATTTGAATACCTATTATGTGAGTTGGGTATCTGAGTATCTATTAAGTGACCTGTGGCTTGGGTGTTTGAGTACCTATTGCATAAACCAGATCTTTAAATAGTGAAGGAGATAATGTCTTCTAAGATAGAAAAATAAGATGACATGATGACAATAAGGAGTACCATAAAATAAGTGCCATAAAAACTACGTTCTGTATGGTATGCTTCAAAGGAATGAAAAATCATATCTGGATTATGGAATCATGTGAGATATTATGGAGTAGGTGTGTTTGAAATGGATCTTGGAGAACAATGCAATGGTACTGAGCTATTCTCTAATCCTCACCTTGGTAATTGTGGTTTTCTTGGGGTAGAAGTTGTTGTATTTGGCTTGCAAGATTGTTGAAAAATTTACTGAGTTCATGTTTCAACATCACAGTTGTAGACAAGGTTACGTTTGTGTCAAGTTCAAATAAACTTTTACAAAGACTTATTGGTTAAGATCTTTTACACATTGTCACATTTCTATAGACCTTCCTCATCAAAGCTTTGTTTTCATACAACCACACATATATCATAATAGCCAACATAAATATTATTAAGAGAAAATGTAAGTTTGTAATCAAAATTTTTGCCCACAGTTTGGAGGTAGAATTCCTCAGAAGTCACAATTGATAAACTTATTGACTTTGGACATGCAAACTGATCAGTATTTCAAAGCCCTTTTCAAGGTTAAGAAACTGACATTTTGTCAGTAATGATATTAATCAGTTTTAGAAATATAAATTCCAATGCCTAATATCAATACTTAAAACCTTCCCAGAAAATATAGGGAAGGAAAATGATTCCATCTCTATGAATATAATGCATGAATTAGAATGAGAATACTCAAAACCATCTTGAGATTAAAAAAAAATGTGAGCTATCTGGAAAGACTTGGGATGAAAGGTCTTAGAGAACGTTACACAAAAAATCAAAGGAAACAAACTGATGTGAAATGAAGGCCAAAACAACATTGAAATCCACTGCCCACAGACCCCTGCTCTTTAAACGGTGTCTCTTTTAAAGCCTTCCTGTGGATTTGTTGTTCAACATGAACTTGGTGGGTTCAGCAGGCCACTCACATGGAAAAAAAATCAAACATGAAGTTAGAACTACTGTCCTGAATTTCTGCTGAGATATCAAGACTAGAAATGTCAATAGGAAATCACCTACGCAGAGATGATAATAGAACTTTGTAAGTGATTGGCATAAAAGAGAGGAGATTACATTGAATAGAGCAGTGATTATCAATCCTAAAGATTTCCAGAATCACTCAGCAGGTATTTTAAAAATATAGATCATGGGATGTATCTAGCATACTAGAATCCTTGAATCAGAATCTTGGGGATAGGAGTGTATATCAGGAATTTAATAAGTTAAAAATATCTCTCTGTACACATGTAGAAATATTTTTTAATTGAAGAAATGTCCTAGAAAAATACTCATAAATTGGCAAACAAGAACCATTTTCCTCCTTCTCCTACAAACACACACACACAGAGTCCAAAAATATTTCTGTGCTTTATGTCTGTGTGCATTGTAAGAATCACAGGAAAAGTTTAATTAGGAATGCTTTTGTATCTATACAATTAATTAAACTTATAACTTGTGCCATAAAGAAGCAATTACTTGTTTATATAAGCATTTTCATCATTTTGTTTTACCAAGTATAAATTAACTGTGGTCTCCACAACAACTAAAGGGAATTAACCAGAGTTTCTCACATAATTTATGAACAAATATCTTAACATGGAATCTTGCTTATTAACAACTAGCTCCCCAAAAGAACTAATCACTCAACAACACAAGGGGGTATTATTAAGAAATGGAAATCTCTTAATAAATGGAGAATGTTTTGATTACTTCAAATGCTAATCTTAAATGCCTTGATTACAGCTGTTTTTGTTTTTGTTTTCTTCTGTGTGTAGAAGAATACTTGACTGATGGGTTCTATCTTCTTAATCCATATGACATTCTTTTATTGTTAAACTTATTTCTTAAAAGTTGAGAAAGTCAAATTTCTTCTTCATGCATATTCTGAACTTGGAGGTACTCATATCCTCTATATTATAAATGATTTTGCTCAAGTAAATGGAAGACGTACTGGCTTTTCCACTGTAAGACACCTGCTGAAGTGTCCAGGTATGCATGTTCTTCCTGCCATTACCTTCCATTAACGTAATGGCTGTGCTTTTGGCATAATCATAGCTTCAGAAGGATTGTGCTGTTAACTGGACTAAATGAAGCATTACTTTCTACTAAGTTCCAGAAACTGTTCCATTCACAAATGCATTTAAAGTTACATATTTTGATGTTTAAGTCTTTTTTATGTGCCCATCATTTGTCTTTTTGCCCTAAGAAATGTTCAAGGTATAGCTTTTAATGCCCTTGACAAACATCATAAAATTCTCTTCATTTTAAAATATTAACTTGTTTCACTTGTAATCCTGCTAGAAAAAAAGGTTCACACTCAGTTCTAATGGTTGCAAGTAAAGAGAGAAAGCCAGAGAGAAAGAGAGAGAGAGCAAGGGGGAGCACTATAACCTAAATATATAATTATATATGATTTTACAAAAAGACATTAGAGATTAAAAACCTAGCAGCTCTAAACAAGGAAAGTTAAAGTGGAGATGAAACATTTCTAAAGCAAAAGGCTGATAAGACTGTAGGACAGGAATGGATAAGAAAACTACACACCTGGGAAGGTGATAACATTTATCTCGGCGTGGGCAAATATATGTGGAATTACTCTCTCAACACAACAGGGTTTGCTCTGGTGCTTTATTTTTATTTTTCTCCTTATAAAAAGATTTTAAAAAGAGGAGGAAAACATTCTAAAAGCATGTAATAATATAAATATGTATGTTGGAAATTCTGCTAATGCACTATGAAGAAATTGAAAAATAAGCACTTTTTAAAAGATTTATTCTTTCAATAAATAGTTATTGAGTTCTTATTTTGTGCTGGATACTATTTTAGATACTGGATGGTAGTCAGCATAGACATTGCCACTATTTTCATGGTGCTTACCTTCTGAAGAAAGAAACAGACATTAAAAAGATAATTTTCATAAGGTATGGTAAGTGTTAGGGCAAGAGACACAGAGGTGCAAAGGGAACTCAAAGCAATGTTGGAGTGTACCAACCATTCTACTGAGGTGGTAAAGTCAAGGGGCTTATCAGGTAGGTGGAAAAACATGCCCAATGTTGCAAGGCCTGAGAAAAATTGTAGAGTTTCAAAGAGGGATAGGAGTTTAGAATGACTGGCAAGTGGGTTTCCAAAGGTAGGAATATGATAGGTGATACTGAAGCCAGGGCCCAGGTAGAGGCAGGACCCACTTGAGGATCCTTCAATTGAATAGCCATTGAAGGAATCTAAGCAGAAGAATGAGCTGATTATATTTGTTCAAAACTACTCTGCATGCTATGATGGGGGGTTTGTAGTGAGACATAGGGAGATGTGAGGAGACTAGTTAGGAGACCTAAAGTGGACTAAGTGAGGGATTGTGACTGGTTTAGACTAAGTAGGAGTCCATGGGATGGAAGTATTAGTAGCACATATTGATTCATTTGCCTGAGGAACTTATAAATGTCTGGAGTCCTCATTTTATATTTTAAGAACATGTAAATCTTCTTTCTGAATTCCTCCTACTATAAGAAGCTCATATGCTCTGGGACTCCATTCAGTTCAATGGGTCACAAAAAATGATTTTAACAGCCAGTTTGTTTTGAACACTGTTTCTTCATTTTATAGTTTGGAGATGTATTTTGAGGTAAAGGTGGTAAAAAGTGGTTTTGTTTAGTCGTTAGCAAGTCTTCTGTAGGTAGCTTCCCAAATCTCTTCAGAATATATAGGTATAAAGTATTCTTAGTTTCCATATTTGAGCATTCAGCCATAAGTGAAGTAGGAAAACTCCCACTTTAGTATGTCATTTAAAACACACGTTGTCTGCTCTGGTTCCTACTGTTTCTTGCTTAAGACCTTCATTTAAATACATCTAACTTGATATATGAAAAGTAAAAGTAAATGGGGTAGACTGCATTTTCCAAATATGGCCATACAATATCTCACATGTGCTCTTTTGAACATTACCACTCTGCCATTCAGACATGGTACCTAATTACTTTCTCCTTGAATTTGGGCTGGCTTGTGATTAATTTGTAACCAATTGGGTTTGGCATAACTGATGCAACATGACTTCCAAGATCTGCTCATAAAAAGCAATGTGATGTACCACATAAACAGAAGCAAAAACAAAGACCATATGATCCTCTCGTAGAAGCGGGAAACGCACTTGACAAAATTCAACACCTTTTTATGAAAAGAATGCTTAACAAAATAGGCATAGACAGGGCTTGCCTAAAAATGATACAAACCATATATGACAAACCATAGCCAACATCATGCTGAATGGGGAAAAATTGAAAGCATTCCCACTTAGAACTGAAACAAGGCAAGATTGCCCACTATCTCTACTTCTATTCAACATAGTACTAAAAGTCCTTGCTATAGTAATCAGACAAGAGAGTGGAATTAAGGGCATCCAAATGGGAGCAGAAGAGATAAAACTCTCCTTGCTGCTGATATGATACTATATTTAGAAAACCCCAAGGATTCAACCATGAGACTCCTTGAATTGATAAATGAATTCAGTAAAGTCTTAGGATACAAAATCAATACACACAAATCAGAGGCATTCATATACGCCAATAACAGTCAAAGTGAGAACCAAATCAAAGACTCAGTTCCCTTTAAAATAGCAACAAAGAAAATAAAGTACCTAGGAATATATTTAACTAAGGAGGTAAAAGACCTCTACAAGGAGAACTATGACACGCGGGAGAAGGAAATTGCAGAGGATATAAACAGGTGGAAGTCCATACCATGCTCGTGGGTCAGCAGAATCAACATTGTTAAAATGTCAATACTTCCCAAAATGATCTACAGAGTCAATGCAATCCCTATTAAAATACCATCATCATTTTCACAAATATAGAAAAATAATTTTACACTTCGTATGAAATCAGAGAAGACTCCGTATAGCAAAAGGAATCCTAGGCAATAAAAACAAAATGGGAGGTATCAGTTTGCCAGACTTCAAACTATATTACAAGGCTATACTAATTAAAACAGCGTTTTACAAGCACAAGAACAGGGACATTGACCAGTGGAACAGAACAGAGAACCCAGATATA
>VBSM01001265.1:8367402-8382661 GCA_008086735.1 Cheirogaleus medius | reverse complement strand
CTTTCACCTCTCACAAAAATCAACTCACGCTGGGTAACAGACTTAAACGTAAGGCGTGAAACTATTAGAATCCTAGAGGAAAACATTGGAAATACTCTTCTAGACATTGACCTAGGCAAAGAATCTATGAAGAAGACCCCAAAAGCAATCACAGCAACAACAAAAATGAATAAATGGAACCTGATCAAATTAAAAAGCCTTTGCACAGCCAAAGAAACTGTCGCGAGAGCAAACAGACAACCTACAGAATGGGAGAAAATTTTCGCAAGCTACACATCCGATAAAGGGCTGATAACTAGAATCTATTTAGAACTCAGGAAAATCAGCAAGGAAAAATCAAACAACCCTGTCAAAAAGTGGGCAAAGGACATGAACAGAAACTTTCCAAAAGAAGACAGAATAATGGCCAAAAACATATGAAAAAATGCTCAACATCTCTAATCATCAGGGAAATGCAAATCAAAACCACAATGAAATATCATTTATCTCCAGTGAGAATGGCCTTTATCAACAAGTCCCAAAACAATAAATGTTGGCGTGCATGTGGGGAGATAGGAATACTTCTACACTGCTGGTGGGACTGCAAACTAGTTCAACCTCTGTGGAAAGCAATATGGAGATACCTTAAAGCGATATAAGTGGATCTACCATTTGATCCAGCAATCCCATTACTGGGTATCTACCCAAAAGAAAAAAGACACTCTATAAAAAGGGCACCTGCACTCAAATGTTTATAGCAGCACAATTCACAATTGCAAAGAAGTGGAAGCAGCCGAAGTGCCATCAATACATGAGTGGATTAATAAAATGTGGTATGTGTATACCATGGAGTGCTATTCAGCTATAAGAAACAACAGTGAAATAGCACCTCTTGTATTTTGCTGGATAGAGCTGGAACCAGCCCACGGGCCACATGTGGCCCACCCAGGACATGTATCCGGCCTGCCCGGTATTTTTGGCCGCCGCTGCGGCAGGTATGGCTATGTACCATCTGGGGGATGGACACATTTGAAGCTCTGACTCAAGGGGTGAGGGTGGGCAAGGGCAATATGCGTAACCCTAACATTTATACCCCTATAATATGCTGAAATAAAAAAAAACTTGAAAAAAAGCAACAACAACAACAAAAAGGATTCTTTTGATTATATTGAATCTACCTGTATAATCCAGGATACCTTCCCCATATCAAGTACTGCAATTTAGTCATATCTTCAAAGTCTCTTTTCCCAAGATAACATATTCACAGGTTCTGAGGATTAGGATGTGAACATTTTAGGGGCCTATTTTAATTCTTAACGCATTTCCTAGATATGTTTTAGAATCTAATCTCCTCCTGTGCCTTTTTCCGCCTTTCAGTTAGTTTATTGAAGAAACTTGACTATTTTCCCTAGAGTAGCTTTCCTAGTCTGGATTTTACTAAACTTGTTCTCCATAGTGTCATTTACTGTATTCTTCTGTCGCCTATATGTATTTAAATCTAACTGCACTCTCTGATGAACTAGCCATTAACCATATGTGGCTTTTAAATTCAAACACAAATAAATTAAAATAAATTAAAAATTCAGTTGCTCATAACTCTAGCCACATTTCAAGTGCACAATAGTATATATGCCTAGTGGGCTATATTGGATATTATAGATATAGAATATTTCCATCATCAATAAAATTCTGTTGGACAAGTGATGATTTAGAGACTTGATTAGATTCAGGTGTTATCTATTAATATATTTATTTGGTCATTAATATTTTTTAGGTAATATTGTATACTTCTGTCAGTAATTTTTTATTTCAAAATGTATATTAAGGGGGTACAAATATTTTTGGTTACATAGATCACTTTTGTAATGTATAGTGAGTCATGGCTGTAAGTGTGCCCATCACCCAAATAGTATTCATTGTACCTGTTAGGTAGGTTTTTGTCCCTCCCCCTTTCTCCTCCCCCTACTTGATTTCCACTGAGTTTTACTTTCCTTTGTGCATGTACGTTCATTGGTTAGTTTGAATTTAATAGCAAGTAATGTGGTGTTTGTTTTTCCATTCCTGAGATACTTCACTTAGGATTATGATCTCCAGTTTTATCCAAATTGTTGTAAATGTTATTAATTCATCCTTTTTGATGGCTGAGTAGTACTCTATGGTATGTATACATACACCACCTTGTGTTGATCCACTCATGAATTGATGGGCACTTGGGTTGATTCCATATCTTTGCAATTGTGAATTGTTGTGCAATAAACATTCAAGTGCAGTTGTCTTTTTGAAAAAAAAAAAAAAGCAATGTTATGATTGGTTTGTAAGCTTGAAAAATTACCTCTGGAGTCCTGAGCCATGATGTAAAAACTACCTTGAAAGTACCATACTTTGAGGCAATACAGGCATCAGAGAGAGGCCATGGACAGTTCTGGTCAACAGCCTTAGCAGTAGTCTCAGCCAACAGCCAGCATCGATCACTGGACACCTTTATACAATTCTAGCTTCCTTTGTTCAAGTTACCCCAGCCTTTACACTTTTCCAGATGAAGCTTTAGACATGATGGGGCAGATCCAAGTTGTCCTTCCTGTATTGTCTATGCATTACAGTCCCAGAAAATGCATAAACTTCAAAATTTTTTGTTTAAGTTTTTTTAAGTCATTATTTTGAGGTGGTTTTCTATGCAGCAATAGTAACTGTAACAGTTAATGTGATTTTCAAATATTATGGTCACAGAGGAGAGTTAATATGCAACCATAATTTTTAAATAAGCGACTCCATCTTATGACAAGAAGGATTTAATGTAAAAAGTACAAGAGTCAAAAATGTCAAGCCCATTTGTTTTCCTATTATTTATGTAATTGTGTCAAGATGAGTTTAGGAATAGAGGAGAAATAGATGTCATTAAAACTATTTAAATTTATTTTAATTGAACCTTTTTAAAGGAACAAGTAAATATCCCTACTTCTGGAATTTATTTATAAGGCTATCATTAATTTTCAGGCTTTTTTTTTTCATTTGTTTTCTAGTACTTTGCATCTAAAAGAAAAAAATAATCATCAACCAGTAGAATATCAATGCATACTCCATTTAATAGTGCTATGAAAGATAAAATAAGAAACAAATAAGTTCTAGGATCTGAGAAAATCACCGGATTGTTCATTATAAAACACAATTAATTTCTCATTTCTTTTTTTAATTTCTAGGTTTTAGAGGAAAATTATGTGTGTGTTGTGTTAAGGCTTAAAAGGAGGAAAAGCAAATGGTCATATGATGATTTTAACAAATTAAATTAATTTTCCCCATGGAAAAAGTTCTTTATACTTTATCCAATATTCAGTGTGCTACCCTTACAGGATGCTGTGAAGTCTGTAGCTTCTAGTTACTTAATACTGTTTACAGTCATGAGGCTTGTGTTGTATCCCTCTCTGGGGGATTTATAAGGAGAAGATAAGATCAGTCAAAGTTATGCATATAAATTCAGAAATAATAGATGAGGCTGGGTACCTTCCTTTTTACAAAGAAATGAAACACACTTTTGATCAGAGGAAAGAAAGTTGAGAGGTTGCATGTGTTTCTTGTCACTTATCCCTATTGAGCAAGATTATGTAACGATTTAAATACTATGCTGATTTTAAACAGCATATGCATGTCATATATGCAAATTTAGTTAATTGGAAGCTTTACAAAATCCTCTTAGTCTGATGTAAATATATTGCTCATAAAACATGAATAATGAAAGAATATTTTTCTATAGAACCATGTGTTCAAGTGGCCATTTAATAAATATTTTCTTTATATTACTGTAGTGCACTGGTGATAGTCTACATTGCCTTGCCAACTCTTTTGGTCATGTCATATCTCTAATTTGGGAGACTTTATTCATTTCAACAATTCAAAAAATTATAATTAAAAATGAAATGATAATTACTATTTGCCTTATTAAAGTACAGGAAAAACCATGGAAATTCAATTGTTTTTGTAATTATTATTCTTCCAAGAAATATGTTTGAGAACTTGGCATCAAGCTAGTAATTTTGAAACAGTACCGCAGCACATTCTCTACACGAAATATCTCAATAGTGATAGAGATCAGAGTTGTCTGATTCTCTGGCTGTGGCTGCTCCTAAACTCATGGATTGTGCTGCGTATTCTGGGTCTCTCACCCCACTGTTCTTTTCCAGGGCTCCAGTGATCCAAAGGTTGTTGAATTCAATGCAGACCCTATCAGCATTTGATACAGTGGACCTCCCCATTCTTCTCTCCGTTGCCATGGTATCAAGTCACTCTGGTTTTCCTTCTGTTTCTTGTTACGGCTCTTTCAGCGTGTCTTTTGTTGGATGCTTATCCTTACTAGACTTCCAAATATTGGAATGTATTTTTAAAAAGGAAGGAAAAATATTTGTTGAGAATTGAAAGAGAACATGGTAAGCGTTGCAATAGATGCAAAAGTGACTCTGAAATGGTCCCTGACTTCAAGCCTATTTTAAAATAGAATAGGTAGTGAGATGAGTATTAATAATCATACAAAAAGCAAAAAGAAGAGTATAGAACCTCCACAGCCTTCCAGTCTTCCTTCTCCTACTATCAAGTTACTTCAGGTCTCTTCTGTACACAATGGCCAGAAAGACCTTAAAATACCAAAAAGATAATGTCTCATCCTACTGGGACACTTCCACCTGGTGGCCTCCCACCTCAGAGTAAAATCGAACTGTCTGACATGGCCCTCTGTAATTTGGCCTCCGGATGCTTTTCTGACCTCTTTTGGGACCATTCTTTCCTCTTTGGCTACACTGGGTTCTTGCTGTTCCTTAAACACTCCAGCCATAGTCCTCTCTTAGCCTATACTACGTGTCCCTCAGGTTTCCCCATGGTAATGTTCTCTCTGCGTTGAAGTCCCTGCATTACCCTTGGAAGGGGATTGTATGGACCAGAAAGAATCACAATGTCTCATGTTCCAGATGCTTGCCTTCATTTTGAATGGAGTCAGTTTAAAATGAACATCAAATGGAAACAGTACAAGAGTAGAAGAGTAGAAACAGAAGTACAAACAGTAGAAGAGTACGGCATATGTGGAGGTTGGTTAGTTCCACCACTTTGAACCAATTGGTAGCATGAGCCAGATGTAGGCACTGAATTTCATTTCCTTTTGCCACTAGACTGGAGCTCCTTCTCCTAGCAAAGATTGCTTTCTAAAGAATAGAACATATAAACCACAGAGCCCTGCTTGGCACACCATTCATAGAAAAATATATATATATCTAATATATAATGTTGGACTTAAGGTGCATAATTTGTTCTATAAATCCTAGTGCCTCAATATTAAATGAAAATTATGATATATCTTATATTTTCTTATACAATCATTTTGATTCATTTTATAAGTATTTGATGAGCCCTGCTTGTGGCATCTGAAGCAGGTTATTGTTGATTAAATGGGAATTATATTATTAATAATAAATGGTAATTAGTGTGCAGTGAATCCAAATGAAAGGTAATGAACTCACCTAAAACTCATTGAGTGGTTGCTTTGAGTTTGGGGTTCATCTAACATTACAGCCATTGTACATTTATCATTAAAAAGCAATTGTTATTGGTTTAGCACAGCTTGAAGGAGGTAAAAACTTTAAAGACCAAAGAAAATAAATCAAATCACTGATAACCATTACAAGTTTACAAGAAAGAGTAAAATAATTTAAACTCTTGGGAGATGATGTTAATGATGATGATGATAAAGATGTTGATGGTAGTGATGATAATGAATGCATATTGAGTACTATGTCTCATGTACTTTTAAAAACAAATCACTTAATTCTTAAATGATCCTATGATATGGCATCATTTGATCCCTATTTCACTGATGAGGACAGAAAGCACAGAGAAGTTAAATAACTTGACCAAAATCACACAGCTAATAAGTGACAAAGCCAGGACTTGAAATAAGTCAATCTTTCTTCAGAGTCTAGAAATTCTGACAGTGAGATTTATTCTAGATAATCAAGTTGATAAAACATTTATCAAGTCAAATGAAATTAGAATATATAGAATACATTTTTGATAGAAATTTATTTACCAACTTCTGTGTTATATTCCCAGTGTTTTTAATTAGGAGAAAACTTATGAATGTGACCAATTTTATGGAGAATATTAGTTATAAGGTGAAAGGTGGAAGGAAGAGAAATGATTGGCTGACCTAAGTCATTTCTAGTTCCAATTACCACCAAATTTTGAACTCTGAGGAAAAGAATTCTTGTTTGAGTGAGCTGAGTGAATCATTCTTTGGGAACTCATCCTAAAAGATAGTCTCAATCACTTTTGGAGACAGAGGGAGTGATGCAGTTTGACACATCGCTGGCATGTTCTGAATCCCAATGCCTGTCAAGATTTTTGAAAGACATAAAAGTAGTGTGCAGATATTCAGACCTGGGCCTGGGGGAGATGCTGAGTCTCACAATTTGAAAAGAAATAAATTGTGCCAAGTGTTTACCTCTCAAACCCTCCCTGAAAACTGGCATGCCGGATTTGCAGGAGACGATGGATCCTTCATGCGGGTCTCCAGTAGTAGCAAGGAAAGAAAACTTCAGACATGCAGGATTTAAACACACACAAAGCATGAGAGAGAATGCTACACAGATTAGGTGTTGAAACTAAGAGGTAGGTTGGCAATGCCAAGAAAATTATCTTATTTTTATGAATTCATCCAATTTCACATTGCTTACGACAGATGTTTTTAACTTTGCAATTATAGCAGGTATTATGAAAATAAAAAAAAGAGTAAAAAGAGTAGATCATGATTCTCAAGCAATTTACCAGTACAAAGTCCTCTTTTTTTCTTTTAGTCATTGATACTTAGGCATTGTATATCCTCCAATTCCTTTTTTCTATCATTGTGAAATTCCCAAAAGACACATATTAGACCTTTAAATTCTGTTGCCCGTGCTAAAAAACCATTTTTTTATAGTATCCATGTTTTATTTGTCTGTGCTCTATTTTGGGTGATTTCCTTAGACACCTAATTCAGTTTAGTAATTCTTTTCTCAGCATTGTGCAGTCTGATTTTAATCTATGCACTGAGTTTTTATTGCCAATTACTGTATTCTATATTACATTTATGGAAATTTTATTTGATTCTTCTATAAAAATGTACCTGTTCTTATTAATACTATATTATTATTTGATTTTTTTTCTACTCTTTGTTTAATGTCTTGAATTATTTTAAACAGACTATTAAACAGATTTGGTAGTGGTAGTCTACTATTATAAATTCTTGAAGTTTGACATTACTTACTCTCATGCTAGTTCATTAATTTATGTGGTTTATAATGATTTTAGTTTGAGTTTATAGCTGGTGAGTGTTTTTCTTTGTGGGTGTCCCATGAGCCTTCTGTTATGAAAGGTTTTCTCTAGGAACAGCTTCTTACTTGAATCAGATCAATAGAGATTTCAACAGTTTGATACCAGTTTTTGTTAGTTTTTCAGCAATATGATCACTCACTTCATAGTGTAAATTTGTACCTCACATCCACATGAAGCATTTGGTTTTGTGTTTTTCCCTGAGCTCTAGAGAGATGAAAACTTGTAGAAGAGGGCTAATATTCTATTATGTAAAATGGAGTATAATTACAAAAATAGGAGTGTGGGACAAGGGTTGTGAAGCAGGAAAGAACAGAGTCAGTGCAAAGGTATGTTATGTGTCTTGCCACTGTTACTTGTGACTAATAGCTTCATTTTTGAACTCATGCCTCTAAGCATCCCTACAAATTGCTATCAATAATATCACTGTAAGAGTGTCTATGACAGAATGAAGAGGGGAGAGGGTTAGAAAAGATAAAGAATTTGTCCACTGGACCAACTGGATCCTCTCTCCCCTTGGTTAAAAGTACAACCCATGGGATGTAAACTTCCTGCACTTCAAAATTGCATAGACATGGGTGCCTAGAAGGATTCTATAGCACCATATTGCTCTTGTTTAACAAGGAAGCTCCACGACAAAGGTAGGAAGCATGCAGGCAGGAGGTGAGAAGTATTGACTGGTCAGGAGGTGAGGCTCAGTTAAATCTTGTCTTGTCTCTTATGGATCTCCCAATATCCTGGATTCTCTGCCTCGGGAGGAGTGCAAGTAATCATTCAGGCTGATTTGGTCTAAAGGCAAATGCGATTATGAAGGTTATATAATGCAATCTGTGTATTCTGGTTTCATTTTCCTGTGGGGTTTATGTTTCCTTTCCTTCTCTTTTGATTACTGATAAATTTCCTCAGTGTACACAGAGGTAGTAGTATACAATTCTAATTCTTTTATTTTCATGGAAGTGATAGGGTTTTATGATTAATGTCTAAATTTCGTATTTCCTACTATATCTCAGGCAGGGCTACAGTTGACAGGCTACTGTAGTGATCCCGGTGAGAGATGATCATCTTTCTGTATCTCTGTCTATCTATCTATATATTCCTACCTGTATATCCCTACCTGTATATCTCAATCTCTCTCTCTCTCCCTCTCTCTCCCTGTATCTCTCTCCCTCTCTCTCTCTCCCTCCCTGTATCTCTATCTATCTATCTATCTATCATTTATATCTTCCTTACCTCACAGGGAATTAGCAAATAAGAAACATACAATAAAATACATGTGAATTTTTTTAAGCTATGGAATACTATGTATATTCTATTATTGTGTTAGTTTTTATTAATGCATAAAATTTAATAGAGAAGGAAAATCAGTACTTTTAATACTTTGCGGTTTCAGTGACAATGACTTAGTGCATAATTTTAGGCATTATCTTACCCAGTTTCTAACAGACAAAAGAATATTCTTGTTCTAAGGATAATATCAGTTTTAAGGCCATCTGAAGGAACATATATACATAATCTAGATAATATTATTTATTTTAAAAATATTTTATCTAGATTTCTATATTTTAAAGTTTTGCAGAGTTTGCTTCATGTGGATTGCAGTGCAGATATATCTGCATGCTGTTTGGGTCAGATGGGAATACTTCCACAGCTAAATAAATTGTACAGCTATTGATACTGTGGACTGAAAAAGTATGATCCCCCCCTCTCATTAGTGTAGATACAAATGTATTTTGTGAGTTTTCAAAGTGTGAATCAGCTAAATTAATATTAAAATATTTAAAATAGTATATTTGATGTGGAAAATATGATGAATTTAGTAATTATTTCTGATATGTATTCATGTTATAGCAGATAATATAGCTATCAAGGAGCTAGAAAATATGGAGAAATGTTAAGTTATCATAAAGCAGAGGTTAAAATGTAAAATAAGAGTAGACTGATTTACTTTCAAACAAGAACAATAAAGTGATTTTTCTATTTAATTGCCTCCATCTGTCCCTCACATCATAGTTGATTCTATAAAGCACTGAATTTCATTAAAGTTCTTTTTATTTATGTTTTCTCCGTATTTAATACCTTTACAAAGTAGCTCCAGGGAGAAGTCTTCCATTAGTATTCTGGAATGAATAAGAAATTGTGATTAATAAATACCAGATTATTGTGCATTACATAGACAGTCATCTTTCTGAGACATTAGGAATGGATAACATTAGGCAGTCAAGAATTTAAAAGTCTATGGACAGTAATTTGAAAAGAAGAAAATATTCCTGACTTGGGAATTGTAATAAGAAGACATGTCAGAAAGCAAACTTGAATTAAAACCCATAACGAAATGATAGACAAGATAGTCGAAGTCAGCAAGATGGCTGACTAGAGGCCCCTGGCCCAGTCTAGATAGAGATAGAGATATACAGGTAGGTAGATATAGATATATCAATATATATAGATACAAATAGATGATCATCTCTCACCTGGATCACTACGGTAGCCTGCCAACTATACCCCTGCCTGAGATAAAGCAGGAGATATGGAATTTAGACATTAATCATAAAACTTGGAGCATAAAAGACCTATCACCTTCAAAAAACTATGAAGTGACAATAGCTAACAATAATTTATCATGTATTTTCAAATAGCTGGAAAAGATGATTTTGAATGTTCCCAACACACACAAAAAATGATAAATATTTGAGGTGGTAAATATGCTAATTACTCTAATTTCACCACTATACATTGTATGTCTTGAAATATCACTGTGTATCCCTTAAATATGAATAATTATTATGTCACTTTAAAATAATTTTTAAAAGGAAAAAAACTTTAAAAATAATTGAAGGCAAACTAAATTTTGTTTGGCTTAGAAAATACAGGATTTTTCTTATTTATGAGGACATTTCAACTCTGAAGTGAAGCTTTTTTATTTCACCCTTTCTCATTCTTCTTGCAAAATCTCACAGAATGTTTCAATATTGGGTTCTTTGTTTTACTAATGCCATGAGAATAAAGTAAAATTTAACTTGTTTTGATAATTTAGTTGGTACAATTTAATTTGCTCAGTACCTACCTTCAAATGTAAAAACAGAGACAGACAGAGAGAGAAAGAGGGCTGGGGTGGGGTGGGGTGGATGGAGGATACCAAGAATATTCAGCCTGAAAGAATAGTTCAAATTAAATGAGTATAGCATATAGCATTATATGAGAAGAAATAGATTATCTTTATAGATACTATATTTATGGGCAATTCTTTTGCCTCCTTAATAGGAATAAAAATTAACTAACATTACAAAATAGGCTATGTGTTGACCCAGCAGTCTCACTTTTTATATTTTAAATACATATCTGCACCAATGAGTTCTCAAAGTGTTGTGCCTGGAATACAAGCAGCACCACCAACTGGGAGCTTGTTCAAGATGCAGATTCTTACATCCCACCTCACATGTACTAAACAAACCTTTCACGTAATTCCGATGCTCACTAAAGTGTGAGGATCATCAATTTACAATATTATTCATTCTTAGGAAACTTTTCAAAGAGTAATGTCTGGATACATATTAACCCATATACTATAGTAGTGTTTCAAGCATGGTGGATATTAGAATGTTGCTTGCTTGTTTTTTGTTTGTTTGTTTAGGTTAACTTTGTGTTAAAGTAAAACCTACATGGAAGAAAAGAAAACACAAAGTAAAATTTACACTGTGAACAAACCTACATAATCACTACCCTGATTAAGATATACAGCATTATCGTTAGCCCAGAAAAAACTGCTGTTGCTCCTTCCAAATAATTACTCCTACAGATTAAAAATTTTTCTGACTTTTATCACAACATATAACTTAGCCAATTTTTGAATTTTAGAAATCATTTGCTATGTATTCTGTTGTGTCTGCCTTATTTTACTGAACAAAATGTTTGTGAGCTTTATCCATGTTATGGCTTACATATGTCAATGGTTCATTGTTTCATAGTCCTACAGTGCATTAAGATAACACTATTTATTTATTCATTGCACCAATAATGGACATCCAGGTTCTTTCCAGTTTATAATAAAGCCATGAACAATCTCCCATATGTATTTTTGGTGTGTTTGTTTATTTATGCATGTATTTATTTATTTATTGCCCAGATAACTGTTGTTTGAGTTTGGATTCCCTCAGAAACAGACTTCAAGAAAAGAATGTGAGCATAAATAGTTTATTTGGGAGGCGATCCCAAGAAGTACTAGTAGAAACAGAAACGTGAGAGAGGAAGGAAAAAAAAGTCAATAAAGTATGCATCAACCAGTAACAACTTTGGGTAACAAGTTAGAAAATGACTCCAAGTTATCTCCATTAGAGGCCAAGGAGCCACAGTAATTACCCACTAACTCCTGTCAGTTCAGTCACTGTTGAGACATTCTCCCAGAATACTCAACTTACCAGCAATCCTGGCATGAATAACACATTTACAGAGAATGTTTGGGGGAGATAAATAATGTAGGCAAAAAGTCAAAGGTAGGAAATTTTCAAGGAAATTATCAGTTCAGAGTAAATGGGAATGGTGAATACTTAAGGAAAATTGATGGGGCACCAAGAGCTTCTAATATAAGCACATACCCAGAAGTATAACTGCTGGCTTACCAGATACACATGGGTTCAGCTTTAGTAGACACTGCTAAAGAGTTCTCCAAAATGGAATTACCCATTTATACTCCCATGACAGAGTATGAGAGTTTTAGTTGTTCCACATCCCTACAAACATTTATATTGTCAGGTTTTTATATTTTTATTACTATTATTTCTTTTGGGGCATTATGGTGTATATACACCATTGTAGTTTTAATTTGTGTATCCCTGATGAATATTGAAGTTGACGATCATTCATATATTTAGTGGTCATTTGCACAATCTTTTGTGAAGTGCCTGCTCAAGATTTTTTCTTAAATTGGATTGTAGTTCTGTAGTTCTTAAATAGTTCTGTAGTTCTGTAGTTCTTAAAGATAATACATATCTATACTTAAATCTATATCTATCTAATAACATCTATATATCTCAATTATATATAACCAAACTAGGAGATTATATATATACTTAATACAGTATGATCCATGCATTGCATATATGCAATACAAGTTATCTGTATGGTATACGTATTGCAGAGATCTCCTACCATCTGGTCTGTATTTTCACTCCATTAGTGATGTCTTTTAATGAACATAAGTTATTTTTTAATGGTTAGTGCTTTTTGCATTCTAAGAAATCTTTGGTAAACTGAGGTTATGAAGATGTTTTGTGTGATTATCAGAAGGTTTATTGTTTTGCTTTTCATATTTAGGTTATTATCCATCAGGAATTGATTTCTGTGTAGTTCAAGGTAGAGAATAAGGTTCATGTTTTTTATACATTGATATCCATTTGATTCAACACCATATGTTGAAATGATTATACTTTCCCTCAATACATTACAAAGGTCATTTTTTATAAATCAATTGACTGGTTGTTAATTTTGTTCATTCATTTTTATCTGTGTGTGGCATTTCATTGCATTTAACCTGATGGGGTTTTATAGAATTTCTTGAAAATATGGCATGACATCTTTTCTTAGGTTTGGAAAATTACCACCTATTGTCTCTTCAAATATTGCTTTTCCTCATTCTCTCATTACTCTTTTTCAAGGTCTCTAGTTAACAAGAATTTTACCTTCTTGTCCCATATATTCATATGCTCTTTTATGCATTTTTTTTAACTCTCACATTTTCTAGATTTTCTCCTCTTTCCATTATTACTTTCTATCTAAATTGTCAACTATTTCACTTATTTATCCTATTTAAGATCTGGTTTTATAAGATGTATTCCACAATAAATGTTCAGTATGATTTTAATAATAATTTTAAGGTGATTATTATGAAGCACTCAAGGAAAATATTTTTAAAAATAAATTAAAAGCCTCCTTTTGCCAGGTGCAGTGGCATGTGCTTCTAATCCCAGCTACTTGAGAAGCTGAGCCACGAGGATTGCTTGAGTGCAAGAGTTCAAGGCCTGCCTGGGCAACAGAGTGAGACACTGTCTTTGAAAAAATATAAAGAAAATAAATAAATAAAATGCTATTCCTGTGTAACAATTTTTCCTAAAATTTAATGCCTTAAAAGAACACTCATTTTACAGGCAACAAAAGTGAAAACATACAAACTGGACTGCATCAAAATTGGAAACTTTTGTGCATCAAAGGAAACAATCAAGAGATTCAAAAGTCATCCTATGAAATGGGAGAAAATATTTTCAAATCATATATCTGATTAATATCCAGATTATATTAAAAAACCTGCACTTCTACAACAGCAGCAATAACAACCTGATCTAAAAATGGGCAAAGGACTTGAAATAGACATTTCTCCAAGGAAAAAATACAAATAGCCAGCAAGCATTTGAAAAGATGCTTAACATCACAAATCAATAGATAAAAGCAAATCACACCCAAGAGCTATCACCTCATACCCAGTGGGATGGGTACTTTTAAAAAACCAGAATGTAACAAGTGTAGGTGAGGATGTGGAGAAATTTAATCCTTATGCACTATTGGTGGGAATGTAAAATGTGGCACCTTCTATGGAAAACAGTATGACAGTTCCTCAAAAAAATTAATAATAGGCTACCATATAAACTAACAATTTCACTTTTGAGTATATACACAAATGATTGAAAGCAGGATCTCAAAAAATGTTATATACCTATGTTTATAGCAGTATTATTCACAATAATAAAAAAATGGAGGCAACCTAAATGTTCATGGGAAGATGGATAAATAAAAAGATAATGTACACATACACTAAATTATTACTCAGCCTTCAAAAGGAAGTAAATTCTGACATATACTATAATATGGAGAACCTTGAGGACTTTATGCTAAGTTAAATGAGCCAGTCATAAAAAAAAGTACTTTATGATTCCACTTATGTGAGATATCTAGAGTAGTAAAACTCATAGAAATAGAAAATATTATAGGATAGTGGTTTCCAGGGGAGGGGAAAATAGGAGATTTGTTTAATGGGCATGAAGTTTCCATTTTGCAATATGAAAAAGTTTTGGAGATTGATTTCACAGCAATGCGAATATACTTTACTCTGCTGAACTGTACATTTTAAAATGATTAATATAATAAATTATATGTTATATGTATTTTACCACAATTAAAAATTAAACACATACATACACATTTGTTATCTTACACAGATTTTGAGGGTCAGGAATGCAGAAGCAGCTAAACTGAATGCATCTCATTTTAGGTCTTTCATGGCTTGTAGTCACACTGTCAGCTCAGGCTGCAGTCACCCATAAGCTTGATTGGAGCTAGAAGATCCATTTTCCCAATGACTCGCTCATGTGACAGTGGACCAGCGGCCTCAGTTTCTCACTGATTCTTCATAGAGGGACTCAGTTTTTCAGTACTTGTCTTTTTCACAGGGCTGTTCATACTCATGGCATGGCACTGGTTCTCTCTCTAGAACAAGATATTCAAACGTGAGACAGAAGCTACCATATCTTTATAAGATAGCCTTGGAAGGGATATGTCATCATTTCTGTTTTATTCTGTTATTGTAACACACCAACCCTAATATATTATGGGAAGGGACTATACAGGAATGAGAATATCAGTAAATGGAGATTGTTGGGATTCATCTTGGAAATTGTCTACTATACCACCCCAAACTAAATTATATTTCTTTCTGTTATGCAGTAGTATATAACATTGGACTACTCTACTCATCAAATATATTTATAAAATACAGAAAGCCAGTTTGAGACTACTAGAAAGCAACCAAGGAAATCAGGACTTGTGGGGCCAGAATACCTGAAAGAATTGAAACACTTGTGAACTGTGCTACTATAAACATTCGAGTGCAGGTGTTTTTTTCATAGAGTGACTGTTGTTCTTTTGGGTAGATGCCCAGTAATGGGATTGC
>VBSM01001265.1:8349150-8367302 GCA_008086735.1 Cheirogaleus medius | reverse complement strand
TGTCTGTGAAAAATGATGATGGTATTTTAATAGGGATTGCATTGACTCTGTAGCAGCACAGTCACAAGTAGCACAGTTCACAATTGCAAAATTGTGGAAACAACCCAGGTGCCTATCAATACATGAGTGGATTAACAAAATGTGGTATATGTATACCATGGAGTACTATTCAGCTTTAAGAAACAATGGTGATATAGCACCTCTTGTATATTCCTGGATACAGCTGGAACCCATTCTACTAAGTGAAGTATCTCAAGAATGGAAAAACAAGCACCACATGTACTCACCAGCAAATTGGTATTAACGGATGAACACCTAAGTGGACATATAGGAATAACATTTATCGGGTGTCAGGCGGGTAGGAGTGGGGAGGAGGGAATGGTTATATACAAACACAATGAGTGAGATGTGCAACGTTTGGGGGATGGTTATGCCTGAGGCTCTGCCTCTAGGGGAGAGGGGGTGCATAGGCAATGTACGTAACCATAATATTTGTACCCCCATAATATGCTGAAATAATAAACTAAATAGATTAAAAAATAAAGGAAAAAAGAATGGAAACACTTGAACTGAGACCTACCTTTACCTGGTGTATCCCTCTGAGCAATTGCTGATCTGTGGTATTGAACATAGAGCACAAGCAAGAAGCAATGACAGTTTTCTTGGGCTGAAGGGAAGAAAATTGGAGTTCAGGGCAACATGCCTCACCAAGAACCAACACACACCCATTGTTATAACTCTAGGCATTAGAAGAGCAGATTGTAAGATCTGTGGATGTTGTCCTGAGTCACGTGTACTCTGTTATCAGGACACTTTTCTTTCTCTTTATCTATTTTATTTCTTTGCCTCTGACATTTGATAAATATGGTTTGGATAAACTTTTGCAGCAGACTGGAAATATATTAAAATTAATTTTGTGGTTGGAGGGAAGTGGTGCATCAGTTTTACAATGAAGTTAAACTCCACATGATGACAATAATACATTTTCATTGTTGTGTTGGCCTTATCTTACGTCCGTATTGGAGTCTTCATAAGGGAATTGATCTATACATGCACAATTAAGGTAGTTGTGGTCCATATACCATCTTTGTTTATATAAAAATGTAAGACTTTGGGTTATTTGATCAGGGCAACAATAATGCATAGGTTTTCACCAAATTTGGAAGATATATTTGGCATGTTATTATTTGTGCTTTACATGTGATAGATGATGTAAAATTAACTTTGGGGGACCCTGATGACAATTCAAAGACATAGTTGGTTATATTTGTATAGTTATTCATACAGTTATATACATACACATAAAATAGTTATATATGTGTATATATATAACTAGCATATCTATATAATGGTTATATATGTATATATGTTTATTTGTTTGCTTGCCATGGGTAGGCACTATCAGTATTTTATAGACATTACATCATTTGATCCTAGAAAAATTACTGTAAGGTAAATATATCACTCAAAGTGAGGTTTAGCTGCTATAATACATGGGAAAAAAATACAGAATTATCTCTCTCTCTAACATACTAGGCCTGGATAAGTGAATCAGATCAGTGGGTATTTTCACTTCACATTGTCTTGTAGGGATTCAATTCCTTCTATTTCCCTCACTCTAATATCTAAATTATTGGGTTTTTTTTCTTTTTTAAAAAATAAATCCCAGGTCTGGCTTTGAAATTCCCTAAATTATTGTCCTCAGTTGCATAGAGAGGTAGATACCTGAAGGTTTTAGGAAGCTCAAAGGAAAGGTACACACTGCACCTTTGGAGAGAGAGTGCAGGGTGCACCTAGAGAGAGAATACTCATAATCTTAAAGACCTAGGGGAGAAGATAATCAAATGGTAACATGCAAATGAAATGCAAGGGGGCCTGAGCATGTAGGTCTTATTTTCGGGGAAACACGGTAGTTTTATGGGTATATTTGTGGAAATATATTTGTGGAAAACTAGCAATATTTTCTAAGGTAGATGTGGTAGAGATGCTAGTTGTCTCTCAATATAAGTCCATCTAGAATGGACACCATGTTTTCTAGCCTCCTGTGCAGCTAGGTACAGCCACGTTACTAATTCTGGCCAATGAGACGTAAGTTTTTGTGTCATATATCCATTTTTTTTGAGTCAGCATCTGTGCCCCATTACCACTCTATGCTTGTTCCTCCCTTTTTTCTTACCTCTACATCAAAATTCTGCTTTCTTTAATTATGAGGTAGAAGCCACAATCCGTGGAACAGAAAGATAGAAAGGCTCTAGTTTTTTGATATATTAACCACCACATCAATCCTCATCTGCTTGCTCAGAGTTTTATTTGAGAGAAAGTATAAACTTCAATCTTGTTTAAGCATCTGTTGCTTTTTAGGTTTCTGTCACTAGCAGCTACCGTGTTTCCCCGAAAATAAGACCTACCCATAAAATAAGCCCTAGCAGGATTTCTAAGCATTTGCCCAATATAAGCCTACCCCAAAAATAAGACCTAGTGATGGGCGTGGCTACGCAGCATATCTGCACAACCCATGCATTTCGTTGGGGAGCGGTAAAGAAGATGAGCAGCCCTTCTCATCTGCCCCACGAGAGGTCTATTGCTTGACATGAGAGATTGGGTCCAATGGTTCTAAAGGAAATAGAGTTGCAGGAAATTCAGGATGGAATTCGGGGTTTGGAGAGTTATGATGATGTTCCAGAAGAAGACTACTTAACTATATTTGAATAAATGTAGATTGTTGTACTGTACTTAAAAAAAAATAAAACATCCCCTGAAAATAAGCCCTAGGGTGTCTTCTTGAGGAAAAATAAATATAAGACCCTGTCTTATTTTGGGGAAAACACAGTAAATATAATTCTAACTGATATAATTGGTTTTATAATATTTATTTTAATGACAAATTTAGGCCCAGAGAGGTAAGTGATCTTGATGTAGGATATATATCCAAGACAGTCTTGCTTGAAAGTTAGTGCTTTTCCCCCTGATCCATTAAGTCAAGACACAAATGAAAACAAATCACAACCTTTTGTAGTAACAATGGGAATATATGCATGGATCTTGAGGGGAGAATGTAAGCAAATTGTTTAGTCAAATCACCATGGCCTGAAACAATTTATGTCGTTGTATCAAGACAGTACTAGCAAACTTCATGTCCTTAGCAAACTTCATTCTGCTAACTCAAAGAGAGAGAGAAAAAAGAAAGTTAGATTGTTGAGCTAAATGAAACACCAGATAAAAGCAACAAGGAAATGCCATCAGTTCAGGGAACAAACAGCCTATTTATTCTAGTCTGTGCCTTGAGTGCCTTAGAATGGAAGTATACAAATTGAGTACCTTCTCCCTCTATTTTCCTTTGTTGACAATAGATGTTGTGAACATTAAATCAGAGAGCTTGTGTTGTCAGGAGATAGGTTAGCTGATCCTTTCCAATGCTTGACATCATTGAGTTGCAAAGAATTAACTAGTGTAGAGATGATCTTGTCTTTTGGCCTTCAGGCTGTCATAGAAATAGTTGTGGCGTTTATACTCGTTACAAGGTACTGACTGAGGCTTATTTGTTTCTCTTAAAGAACTGAGATTATGCAATAAATGGGGAAAAAATAAAGCTTAACCATCAATAAAAGACTTTTTTCCTAATAATTACATTAATATTGTGTTCTGAAATGTGCATTACTCATGTAGTTATCAGGTAAGCCATTGTATTGAATTGTAAAATACTCTCTTTTGTAAAATAAAACATATTATGGCAAGGATTCACTTTGGCAGTTGTGAAGAGTGTAGAAAGTTGAAGATAGGAGTTCCAGACCCAGTTCTCCTATTAATTTACCAGATGACCTTGAGGAAGGAAATCATCTTAACTTTCTGAATCTCATTTTCCACATCTACAACATAAGAGCTAAACAACCTCTTAGGGGTCTTTCAACTGTAAAATAAAAAGGGGGAATGTTTTGGGATTCTATTATCTCAATTCTAATATAAACTCTTTATTGTGCTAATTTCTGGGAACAGGGCTAACTTTCAATAGAACTACTTTTATCAGTATTTTACCATATGGAGTTATTTTTGTTTGAGGGGACTACTTGACATATATATTTTTCTCAACTTCTATAACCCCAACCTACCTAATAATGACCAGAATGGATCATTATAATATCTGCTAAGAGTTTTCTGTATTTTCCAAGAAATTGAAACATTTGTCATCATTTATTAACAATTATAATAATTAAATATATTGTGTAATATACTTAAATATAATTATTATGCAGATAATAATTATAATTATAAATTATTCTAAATATATTATACTTAATAATATATATTATGATAGCATATATTTATAATATTAATGTATCATAATTTATAACATTTATACATTGATAATAATGACAAATTATTTTGTGTATTTCTTTACTTGAACCTCTACTATCATATAATTCTTTGTCAACAGTAAGAACAATTAGAGGTAGCGCCCAGATTTTCAAAATGGGTTGTGGTTTAAGCATGCGTTTGTAAGCTTTCTTCTATTGTAATTTTGTTGTAAATGATTACTATTATTTAGAATCTAAACCATGCTGATGAAAGGAGTGAAATAGCAGCATTGTCATACAGTCTTACAGTCCTAGGAACGTAATTTTATTTTGTATCTGTTTCTCTTCCTGATTCTGTAAACAGAGAGGGAGAATAGAAATACTTTCCAAACTTCCCAGGGTCTTGTGACCCTGGGAGTCACAAGGCAGAGCCATCATAAACAAGAACAGTGCCCTTATGAAGGAGATCAGGAGGGAGCCCCTAGTGCCTTATACCCTGAGAGATTACAATGAAGAAATGATCTCCTGTGAATCAGAAAGAACATCCTCACCAGATACCAAATTTGTTGATACCTTCATCTTGAACGTCATGGCCTCCATATCTATGAAATAAATTTCTATTGTTTATAAGCTACCCCGTTTATAGGATGTTGTTATAGTAGCATAAAGGGATTAAGACAGAAAATGGAAGGCCCAAATAGAAGAAGAAGGTGGAGGAAGGGCAAATTCTCTCTCTCTGTTTAAACTGGGACATTCCTCTTCTCCTGACCTTGGATGTCAGATCTTCCAGATTGGGGATTATTGCACCACAGTCCCCTCTCATTACCCTCCCACCCCCAACCCCCTTTCTCAGGCATTTGTATGCTCAGACTGAATTACATCACTGGCTTTCCTGGTTCTCCAGGTTGCAGAACCAGCTTGCAATTGAATGCAATTTAGTGTATTGTTTAGAAGAGAAAGAAATTTACTCTGGATTAGTATGTTTAAAAGGAAATTCATTGGAAGGATATGGTGTGACTCACAGAGTTAAAATAAAATAGTAAAGTGCTACCTTTGGATAGACCAGGTGATCCAGGTGCATGAGCTAAATGTCTACCTCTTTAGGAGATAGGTCAGCTATGGGGTATTTAAAACAAAAACATATATTGCTAAACTTCACATTCAAGTTTCCAAACTCAAGAGAAAGAGAAAGTGCATAATCAAACTGGCTTGGACTATCTGCTCTTCCTTTGACTAACAGAAAATAGGATGCTTTGATAGCTAGACAAAAACCACAAAGTGTAGTAGAGCAGTGATGGAGAGGTAGTTCCTTAAACAGGACTGGAAAGTGCTTTTGCTATTAAAAAAATGAGCATGAATACTCGACAGCCAAAATAATAAGTCAGTAAATAAATACACAAATTACCATTATAGGTGACATAACAACTTTCCCTCTTTCTTAAAAGTTTTTAATTACATAACTGTACTTCCATATTTTATTAATACCAGTTCATAACTCTTGGGAATAGGCCAGCTAGCACCTAAGAAATGGCATTGTATTATAAATAGGTGCTAATAATTAAGCAGTGAACATAAGGATCGTGGGCTGCTCAGGACCTTAATTATTGCACAAATTCTCTGTTCTGATTGTTATACCTCTGTGCATGTGTAATAGATGCTCTCTATAATAATCTCCATTTTTATAGCAATTAAATTTGGACATCCATGATTCACTCTCTTCTGCTGTAATCTGTGTCCTAAGGCATTAATACAATATGGCATTAGGATGATGTTCCAGGAATCTTGGGAGAGCAACATTTTATATAGGGAAAGCACACAGACCATAGCAGGTGGACCAAAGCCTGGATAACTGTGATGTTAACCTCTCCTAGATATAAACTTTTTATAGCAAATATTCAGGAGTGGGAAAAAAAAACCATGATAATTATAGTGGCCTAATTTGTCCACATATATGAAAAGGCAGACTTGAAATAAGTTTGTAAATCCTTAAAAGATAAAACACAGTGGTGGCCACTATTTTTAAGGCCTAGATAAAAAGCAAAGCCACAATACCCTTACAGATTTTACAGATAAAAGGAAAATTAAAGCTAAAAGAAACTCTCAATGTCTCCAGAATTTTTCTGACCCTGGTATTACCCAATCAAGGAAGTAAAAGCTGACAGAATCAAAAGCTGACTGTTAAATTGGTTTGGGAACATCTCTTATACAGACCATGCTGGTTACTGGACAGAAATACACTAATAACCATGCAGCTAGTAATTAAGCAAGGTGATATTTTTTATCTATCTTCCAACCAACATGATAATTTAGCATTTGTAATTAACAATAGGCAAGATACTCTTTTCTATAATAGAGAAAAGAGAAGTTGTTTCACATGAGAAAAAAATTAAATAATTTGAGCTTTATAACCCTAGATTTAATATCACATATTTTCTTCTCAAAAACAAAAATACTATAGATTAGGAACAATTTAAATACATATGGTATATATTCAGAATAATAACAGAAAGTTAATCATCAGTCATATTGTAAAGACTGGCATTTTGTATGCAGGGGAAATTAAGCTAAGAGACCAGAAAGCATGGAATAGGAAGGATTCTAGTCTGGAAAATATCGTCTGTGAATCAGATTTTAGTCCAACTAAATAAATACTATCCTGTACTGTAGATGCCATACGCAACCACACAATACACACGACTCTATGACAAACCTGGAATAGGTCACAGAGGACATCAAGCCCACTGAAAGAATCAATATTGAAACTTGTTGGATCCTTTCTCCCATGATCAGAGGTCCGCCCCCTTATTCTGAGAAACAGGTGCTTACAATAGCTTTCTAAACTTTTTCAAAATTGGATCATGTCTATGTATGTTCATATTTTCCCATAAAAATTAATTTTTATTCTACCTATAATGGCATCCAATTTGCATACCATCCTTTGGTATCCATGACAAATCGGTTCTACCCAGGGGTACCAAAATCCAAGGATGCCCAAGTTCCTTATGTAACATGGTATAGTATTTACATATAACCTACACACATCCTCCAGTACACATTAATTCACCTTTAGATTACTAATAATACCTAATACAATGCAAATGTTATATAAGTAATTGCTATACTGTAGTTTTTAGAGAATAATGACAAGAAAAAAGTCTTTATGTGTTCAGTATAGAAGTTACCATCCTAGGCCTGACTATAATACATTTTTAATTCATTGTTGGTTGAATCCATGGATGAAGAACCCACCAATAGGGAGAGATGACTGTTTTTATTTTAGGAGATTCTACGTTCAATAATTTATTTTTAAGTTCAAACAAAAATATTTGAGTGTCAGATATTATGTTAAGTAGAGGGGAAAGAAAAGGAAGACTATAATGCAGTCTCCACTTCTAGGTGCTCATGTTAACATACAGTTAACCTACAACACAAGGAATATAGAAACAAGCATGTTGTTGGTCAGGAAAGGCAGCATAGAGGATATAACTTTATCTGAAGTTATATCAAAGGTTGGCAAAGCTTTTCTGTGAAGGTCCAGAGAGTAAAACTACTTTAGACTTTGTGGGCCATGTGGTTTTTTGATCAAATATTATATCAGGCAGAAGGAATAGAATAGTGAAAGCACAAAGCAGTGTGATGTGTTCTGAGAATGGTGAAAAACCATTCATTGTCTATTCCCATGTTATATAGGCTGGAGGATAAATTAATAGATTGTCATATTTAATAAATATAACAATTCTACTCTTGTTGATAAGAAGAAAGTTTGTAATAGTATGGTAAAATAGGAGTCAAAGATTTAAACACAGGTTTGACTTTAAAATACTGCTATCTGCACTGTACCTTCCTTCTTCAGTCTGAAAAATACATACTTGTTAAATAGTAAGTACTTAGTAATTACAGGTTCCTATCTTTTATATGGAAATTACATTTAGTGAATCCAAAAGTAATTAACATGTATGGTGAGCTCCACTTGCTTTGAATGCTGAGGAATAAAAAATAAATAAAGTTACCTATAATTGCATGGTTAGTACCATGTAATTAATCTACCGTGAAACACCAGTTAATCATGAATTAAAGGTTGCCAAAAAGACTGAATTTGAAATAGAGTCACTTTTTAATCTTCTTTTGCTTGACATTGTAGGGCAGATTCTGGTTTCATTCATTCACCGTTGGCTACAAGTGGAAATAAATCCATTTTCCTTAACACTTCTCCATTGTAAAGCCACACAAACATATGTTCTTGTTAGAGTCTCAATTAATTATGAGAGAAACTGTGACGCACCCTCTGTGCTTCTACTAGTTATATGAAATGCTATCAATCATTTTTGCCTGCTGCTTTGGGAAAATCAGTGATGTTGTATTTAGGATAAAAGATAGGAAAGTTATTAGGCATCGGCATTAAAAATAAATAGGCAAAAATCCCCATCAAGTGCTTTCAAATTGCAGGCATTGCAGACATACAAAATGGGATCAAGGAGTGACTTCTAAACATTTGTCATTCATATGCTTAAACATTTAACAAAATCAATTATCCACATCAAAACTGAAATCTGGAGCCTGGTTATATACTTCATTAGGTTTATTAACTATGATGCTGATATCTTAATATAAATTATTCTCATATGGGTACCCAAGAAGAGAATTAAACACTTTTCAAAAAGATGAAAAAAGACTGCATGTTTTTCAGACTTATGATCATTAATAAGCCATATGTCTTTTGTGCTGTTGAATCACCTGTAATTAGTCTGGATGTTATGAGAAATAAACTCCTTACCATTGATCTTTCCATCATGTAAAAGTCTTCTCTTCATGTAGAATGATAGAGCCAGAAAGGACCTACAGGATTAGTTCATTCTACACGCTTATTTTGCATAAAAGGAAACTGAAGGACCAAGAAGTGGTCACATAGCTAGTTAATTGCAGAGCCTAAATTACTAAATCTTAATTTAGTGATCCTTACACTTTACCATATTCTTTTGCTCATTTTTCTTTGAGGGGTATTCTGAACTTGAATATTTACTATTGTAGCATGTAAGTTCGATTTCATAGCTCTGTAAGTAGCTTTCTTAATTTTATAATTTATTCTTATCAAATTGACCTAATATATTCTTAATATGTGATAGTCTCTTTTCTTCCCATCAAAGACATTACCATCTCAGTTTAGTCATCAGATACTATGCACTGGATGGCTAAGTCACTACTTTATATGATAAAATTAGACATAACATGGATATTACAACATGTATAGTATTAATAATCTAACTTTGATTAAAAAATAGTCATGGCTAGATATTTTATTGAAAATTGAGTCTATCTCCTAAATCAAATACATGCAATGATCTCTTATTCTTTGCCTGATCAGCAACCTCTAGTTGGCCTCTGAAATGAATTTATACTTTTAAAATTAATAAAATATTCTGTCCTATGTTTCCAGGTTTTTTTTTCCTCCTTCCCATCACCTTACCAACAATTACTTGCTCTTATTATTTTCCTGGCTTTATTCAAGTTGGTTTCTCCATTTGGCTTATTCTCTTCAACTTTTTCTCTACATCTTTTTCATGGCTTAACTATGAAAAATTTTCTTGTTTGATCAACCTTCTATGATCTCTCCTAGCTCTTTGCCCCTTCAAAACCATACATTGTAAATCACCCACAATTTATTTAGTGTGGTGTTAGTACTAAGATTCCCTTTCTATTAGCTACAGCTGATTAGGGTTTTGAGTAACATAGATTTGGGGTATCAGAATCAATGAGGACATATGAGAATGTTCTTTCACCATGGTGGGTAGGTAATTGCCCCTGTTTGGCACTAACTGAGAGAGAAACTTCCACGAAAAGTGCTTACAGTTGCCAATATTATAATATAGTACCTTATTATACTTTCATTCTTAAATTATATCCAGTTTCTTTTCTATTTTATTCCTTCCATATCCATATTCAACACAAATTAATAAGTAGAACAGAAAAAGAATTTTCTTGTATTTTTCCATTCAGTGCAGTATTCTGAGCAGTAGGACACTACTAATGCTTTGACCAGATCCCCTAAAATCTTTAGGGCACAGAGAGCTAGAAATGTTTAGGAGTTTTATCCATCCTTGCTTAGACTTAACCAGCAGCTGACAAGTCTGGTAATATAATGCTTGGATGGGATAACAGGGTGATAATTTGCATTCTAGTACCCCATTGGTCCCCATGGGATCAGCCTTCTTAGGAGCATTGCTTACCTTGTTTGGCATCTATTTCACTGCCATAATATCCCCTGCTATCTTATTAATGTATCACTTGTTTCATTATCTGCTTTTGGGAACTTAGCCTGAGGTACTCCCTTTCTGATATCTGCCTGTCTCCTGCCCCCCCAAAATCCTAGTTTCTAGGCATTTCCAGGATTACCTGTCTTGTTAGCAAAACCATCCTCATAAATGTTAAGCCCAATGTATTGTTGCAATGCCCAAAGTACCAAGCCACACTGACTTTATAAGGAAGAATTACATCTTTACAAGACATTGTGAAATTCAGGAAAATATTAAACAGCTGTGACAGCATATGATATAAGATGATTGCTGTTTTCTAGGGATTTTATTTGAGATCTTAGCTCTGAAACAAGTAGGTAAAAAGTGCTCACATATTCTAAAGAGAAGTAAAACACACATCTTTTCAGGATTTGTTAAGACATGGCTATATTGGGCTGGTAATTTTTACCTTAACAGCCCAAGGAGAAAGGCTGGAAATTCATTGAAGGTGAAATTTCTTTGAAGTGAATTCATAGGAGTAAAAAGCACTATGGAATTTCCCTCCTTTCTCTGTGAAGCAGAAGATTAATAAACTCACCATCCCCTAGGCAGGGAGAAGGGTGGCAAAATAACTTCTTAGAGATTGAAGGAAAGTTTTTCAGAAGAGGAGACATAGACTTTTTACTAGAATGATGAAAGTTTTCTGAATTACAAACTCAAAGGCACTGCAGTGTTGTTCCCTGAACACACATTGAAGTCGTTCTTGGTAGAGCTTAGTGTGAATGTAGATTTGCTGGTTTGTGCCTGACTCTACCCTGGGGAGGTAGGATGGGAGGATGTCTGGAGCTCTTCTGATGGCAGGTGTTGGACAGAAGGCCGCAAACAGTAGGACCAAGCCACCCTTGCACTGATTGGTAGGGCCAGGGTGCATAAGTGCTCCCATTAACCAAGTGGCCATTGCAAAAATGTAGCTGGTTTTGAAGCATCTGGAGAGCCCACCCCCGACAAGATGGCCTCTCGCTGTGTTCAGCTGGGAGTCAATAGCCAAGGGGAAGTTGTAAAAACTTGTTGGAATTTCTATTGCCTACATCAGAGAATGGTGCAAAGAGGATATCCCCCAGCGAGGAAGGTCCCAGAGGAATACCTCAAAGTGACTCACTTGGCAGGACAGAGGTTGTTTGACAGCCAAGAAAGACCTATAACTAGCACTTTCTAATTTAAAAAAAAAATGCTACTTAAATACATTTTTAACATTCACTGTCCTCTTTTCCTGTCCTCAAATTGGAAGACATAGAAGAACAAAAGAGAGTTGGAAAATGGAGAGAAAGAACAAATCATCTCACATTCCTTGCTGCTGGTGAAATGTGAGCTGATAAAGCAGGGGAAAGCTTGAAATTGGCTGAGAGAGTAAAAGCCTTATTTTACTAGTTGAAAATAAAACAGTTATAACAGCTAAAAATTGTGGGACTTCTGTCACTAGAAAGCTAAAAACTATATCTAATTCATTTTCTAGGAAAGGACAAAGAACATCTGACTAAGTACATTTGAAGATGGAGGTAGAAAATTTTAAGGTTGTTTTTTGATAATTTCTGATCATATTGAGCTCTTTAGCTATTTATAATCTCTAATATTAATAGTGTTCACCAGGGTAATACTCTCTACCCGGGGGTGGGGGGAAACAGCACCAACAACAATAACAAACCCAGAAGAATAAATTGGACTCCATTTTTACTTTCAAAGACCTGGTAGTCTAAAAGCAGAAAAAATGATGGGAATGAAATTACTAGGGAAATGGGCAGTTTTAAAATTACCAATAGGATACCAGTGTTAAGGAGGATGCAGAGATTTTAAAATCCTGATTCTTTTATATGGTCATTAAGTTACCTTCTAACTTCTCTCAGCTGAAGACAAGAGTCTTTGTAAGAAAGAAGGCTGATTAAAGCTTCAGTGACTTGTTTGCTTGTTATAATTCCTCTTACTAAGTTAGAAGACATGTGAAACACTTAAAGTGTCTTTCACAGAGCAAATCTTCAAAAAAAATATGTGTTGGGTTGAGTAGCAAGTACCATGGCTGAGATTTGGAATCTAGTCTTAAATGTGCTTTATTCATAGTGACATACTGTTATTATGTAATTGTATGCATTATGGTTAAATTAAATGCTGTGTTCTATACATTTGCAGATATTCTAGCACAGAATAAGTATATAGGTTTTTGCATTCAGACATGAATTGACAGACCACTGTCAGTCCAAACAATGTCATAGACCAGATATTACAGAATTAATTCTTTTTCTATAAAAACTGCCAGAAGTGCTGCTTTGCTAATGACATACTGGACTTGTGAGTCGGAAGCAACCATAGTCTAGAGATGAGTAAATGTATTATAAATACTAATAATTTTAAAATATGCAACTGTAACTCTGTGAAATAATATATATGAAAATTTGCATTAATTTTGTAGTTGCTATATCAATATCATTCCAGGACTTTACATGCATCATCTCACTGAATCTTCAAGGTAGGAATATAGTAAAGGTTTGAGCTGCATTCTACTAAGCTGAGGATTAGATGGACATCAACTGTTGCTTCCTCTTTTATTCTAGACTTATTCTCTCCAGTTTGCTATATTTTTTACCTCTCACTCTTTGTATGCACTGGACACCCTTCCACAATTTTCTATTAAAGGCCTGGCTCATATAGGCATTTGCTTTTTCATAATGTGCTTCTCAGTGGAGTATTTATTAGAAGAAACTTTCCACTGCAGCCAGTAGTTAAGGTCAATCTTCCTAACATACAAGAACATGCTCCTTGCATATTGAAAAGTTATCCCCACTCCCCTGTTTATTGCAGCACTATTCACAATAGCCAAGGTATGGAATCAACCTAAGTGTCCCTCAACGGATGAATGGATAAAGAAATTGTGGTACATATACACAAAGGAATATTATTATATATAGCCACAAAAAAGAATGAAATCCTGCCATTTGTAACAACATGGATGGGAAGGAATGGAGAACATTATGTTAAGTGAAATAAGCCAACTACAGAAAGACAAATCTCGCATGTTCTCACTCATATATGGGTGATAAATATTAAAAACAATTGATCTCATGGAAACAAAAGATTATAATGACAGTTACCAGGTGCTGGAAGAATAGCTGGTAAGGAGGGATAAAGTGGTGATCGTGAATGTGTACAAAAATATAGTTAGATAGTTAGAATGAACAATATTTGATACCATAATATAGTGACTATAATCAACAATAAGTTAAGTTATACTTTAAAATAAATAAAAGAGTGGAATTGGAATGTTCCTAACACAAAGAAATGTTAAATGACTGAGTGATGGATACCTCATTTACCCTGATTTGATTAATTCATATTGTATACCTGTATCAAAACATCACATGTACCCAATGAAAATATACAATTATTATATCTGTATCCATAATAATGAAAAATAAAAAATAGAAAAAAGGACATGCTGCTTAATCCCTCCCCCCAAATGGCAGCACGGTGCACTACCCCCAACTGAGAGAGTCACTATTCTCATGTCATGAGTAACCTGCCACAGATCTCAGAGTTCTCTCTTAACTTTCCATGTAGACGTATAGCTGCAAAGGATGTTGTTTCCTTGTCCTTCTTTGTATCTCTGGGGAATTTCTTGTCAGTATGTGCTCATGCTCCTCCCACCCCATGCACACACACATTTTTCCTATTCTCCCAGTCATGCTTCCTTTTCTTCTCAACCCTAAGTATTAGTCAATTAATTTGTCCTGTAATTAAAAGCTTCTCTTCCCTTAATTACAGTACAAAATAAGGTCAAATTTCATTTTAAATCTTTATTCTCCAATAGTGTTCCTCCCTACACCCCATTTATTGTTCAGTCAAAGATAAACTCTAACCAAAATGACCTGGATCACTTCTAGCATCGTTCTGAAGGCTATTTCCTAGAGTTCCGTCTAAGCCACTGACATAGGCTTAAGCATCTCCCTCAGTGATCTGTTTCCCTTCAATCTCTGCCTTCATGTAACTGAACTCTGTAAATTCTTCCCCTTCTGTATTTTAAGCCTATTTCCATATAATTTTCACAATGATTGATACTTATTTCAAGGGGAAAAATCCTCATGGAATTGCATAACCTTTTTCATTCTTGCACAATGGTTGTTTCTAATCACTTCAAATAGCAATAGTGAGTAACATTTGAAATTAGCAAAATTTAAATCAGGAAGCAAAAGTGAATGTCAGAAACATCACCATTCTGAGACTTCTACATTGACACATTTATGCACTTGATATCTAAATTGTGCTGATGAAAACAGACCAGAGAGGCACATTTTTTAAATTGTACGATTCTAAGTCCAGAAAGATTTGGTTACTGTATGTGTGTGTGTGTATATGTGTGTGTATATATATATATATATCAGGAATATTGCTCTATAATGAAGGAAGATTGATTTTTTACCAAACTCTGGAAGATTTCTCAAACACAAGGCTTTTGACTGACTCTAAAACACTTGCAATGATGTCATTGCCAATTCTTTACAACATTGATTGTATTTTCCTTTTGGAATAAAATAATTGAATTGTTTGTTTTAAGAATGGTTTGATAAATTAGTTTTCAATATTATCAATTCTTTTGCATTTAGCCTTTCATTCTACAAACATCTACTGAGTACATACCAAGAGTTAGACATGGGCATACACAATTGAACAGAAAAGCTAACGTCTTTGTCAATAGGGAGCTTATTTTTCTGATGGAGAAGAAAGATATTGAATAAGTAATTCTATGAAAATTTGGTTAGTGTTATGATGTGGTGAATACAGACTATTGTGGAAGCACCTTTTTATTTATGGTGTCCAATGTTATAGAATAGTTAAATAAAATAAACAAGTGCTACCTTACTTCTTCCATCTGCCTGGAATAAACTGAATGGTTCCTTTTTGACAAGTTTCACTTCAGTATCAAATCCTCGGAAGAGATATCCCCTGTAAAAATATAACCACCTTGTCATTTTATCCCTCCACTGTATTTTAATTCTCTGCATAGCTTTCTTGCTTATTGACTTACTGATTATTTATATTTCTGTCCTAGTGTTTACCACTGTATTCTCAGAGTTTAGATCAGAATCAGGCACATTATATTTATTAAATTAATATCATAAATTAAGTGAATAATTACAATATATAAATATGTTCACTTGAATATAAGTCTGGGTGGTAATTTTTTTAAAACATCACACTGATTCAGCCATATAGTTTTATAACCTTTTTTAAAAAGCCACCTTTTCTTCTTTTAAAGCCTGAATAATATTCCCTTGTATGTATAAACCACATTTTCTTTATCCATTCATCCACTGATGGGCATTCAGGTTGCTGACATGTATTGGATATTATAAATAATTCTGCAATAACCATGGAAGTGCAGATATCTCCTCAAGATCCTGATTTCAAAATGAAGAAAATCCTGCCATTTTCAACAAGATGTATGAACCTAGAGGACATTATGCTAAGCGAAATAGGCCAAATTCAAAAGGACAGATATTATATGATGCCACTTATGTGATGAATCTAAAATAGTCAAACTCATAGAAGCAGAGAGTGGAATGGTGGTTGTCAGGTGCTGGCGTAAGGGAAAATGGGATGATATTATTCAGAGTGCCAAGTGTTGGTTTTGTAAGATGAGTAAGTCAGAGATCTACTGTATGAGAAGGTGCCTATAGTTAGCAATATTGTATTGTATATTTATAGATATGCCAAAAAGATAGTTCTTATTTTAAGTATTCTTATGACAAAATAATAATAATAAACAAGTTGAAAGGAAATTTTTGGAGATGATGGATAGGTTTATAGCATAGACTGTGGTGATGGTTTCATGGATATCTATTTATCACGATATATACATTATATATGTATATTTTTTGGTATGTTAATCATACCTCAACAAAGTAGTTTAAAAAATAAAAATAAAAAAACAGTCAGAACTAATTCAAGGCAGCAGGTCACCTCTGCTTTTTTGCCTGCCCAGAATGAATTCAACCTTTCTTTAGGAATATCACCATGTTTTTCTTTGGGTAATGACATCTTGTCTAATCTCAATTTAGATGTTCTCATTGAGAACCAGCCATAGAAGGAAGCCAACACTTAGGAATGCAAAAATACAATTTAGTTTCTTGATATAAGCATTTTATTACCTGGATTCAGCTCTGTGTAAGCTAGACTTCCCCTGTGGACTTCTTGATTGTATCAGTCCATTTAAATAAGGTTTGTATCACATGCAAATAAAAGAGTCCTTACTAATAATGTCAAGGCTGACACATTTTTTGAGAGGTGTTGCCCTGGTTCTTTGGTTCCTGGCTTGGAAGAATCACAAGCTGGGTTAGTGCAACATAGAGATGACAGACATGAGCAACTCACACAAGCAGCTTTTATTGCAGGCCTGTCAGCATAGAATAGAAAACAAAAGTACATTTCCTGAGGGGAAATGGGTGTATCTCCACAAGTGGAGAAGACACTGGGGTCTTACCACACTTCTGCTCTTATGTCTATACCTTATCATATGCTAAATGGTGAGTGGAATATGCATTATTTTCTTGGGGAAAAGGTGGAGAGTTCTTAGACTTAAGGGCACTCCCCAGTTTTATCCTTATAGGGTAACTTCTTGGGGTCACCCTTGACAATTGTAAACTGTCATGGCACTGATGGTATCATTTTTACTATGCTAATGTATGTTAATGGGGAAAAGGTTACCTTTGGACATGAGTTCCTAGTTTCTGCACATGCTCTTGGCTGGGAAAAGTCTGCAACCTCAAGTTCTTGCTGTTGGCCTCCTCATTTTTGCCCCGCTCCTCTTTTCCCATGGTTAGCCGTGCCAACCTGCACCTGTCCCTAACAATAATCTATCATTCTGTTGACTGATAAGTCATAATAGCTGTGGACTGTCACTTTCACTTACTTGCTAATTAACATCCTCATCATGTATTCTGAGTCTTTTGCTCACCAATTTTTTCTACTTATTTCTGATCGCTCAAAAGTTACATTTAAATATGATTTATCATGGTCTCTAACATCATTTCTCATTGTGAATTTTCAGCTTAAATTCTCCTAATAATTTCCTCATTTTAATACTCTTTCTAAGCTCAATTTCACAAGAAAGAGAATACGGTGAGCACCACATATTTTGTTCCTTAGAAGGGTTATAGATTACGTGTATAGGTTTTCGGCTTGCTGTATTTGGGTGAATTGACCATACTTTTCCCATCTACTAAGGAGCTGAGCAAAATAGAAATTTATGATGTGGTATAAAACTTGACTACCTAAAGGGATATTGAAGAGAAAGAGTCCCTTATAAGGCCAATGAGCAGGGTAGGCAAGGTCACATTTAGTGATAATATTGGTACATAGATGCAACATAGTAGGTGCTCAATGATCACTACTATAGTTGCCTGTGCTTGTTATAAGAAAGGAATGTTTTGACATTATTTGAAAGTATGCAAATAAAGCAATTAAGGTGATGCCATGGAGATTTTCTAGTTGCTTCCCACTTGAGCTGGTGCATTGTTCAAGGTGATTAACCAAAGGTATTGATCACTATTTTGTTTTGGTTTTTTTTTTTTTTTTTTTTTTTTTT
>VBSM01001265.1:8319444-8337109 GCA_008086735.1 Cheirogaleus medius | reverse complement strand
GGTGAAGAGAGCAAATATTTTCTCCCATTCTGTGGGATGTCTGTTTGCTCTACTATTTGAAGTTTAATCAGCTGACCATCTCAGAGGTCAAGGGCTTGGTGAATAGGGGTTACCCGATTGTTAAGAGACAATTTTTTTAAAAAATGGGTATAGGCAGACTCCTCCTCTAACAAGTGTACTTCTCTGTGCATAATATTAATAGCTTTCCTACTTGCTACTATGACAATCCCTGTCACAGACAGTCCCTGTCTGTGAACATGGTCATTTATTCCATGTACCACTACTTCTAAATAGGCTTTCTGTTGTTAGAATGTCTTTGATTATTGGTTGCTTATTGTACTCTTGTATTTGTAAAACTATTAACTCTCCCTGAGCATTCATCCTCAGAGTTCATTCTGTCCTATAATCTTAAGAACTCTTTATTTCCTCTTTCTATACGTACCACACCCCCACTACACACACATGCACACGTGCACACACACGTGCACACACACGTGTACACACACACAAACATATGCACATACACAGGCATTACCATCTTGCTTCCCAGAGCAAAAGAATAATAAATAAACTGAAAATTTAAGTAAATCTTCAAGAAATTATAATTGACAAAAGTGTGTGTGTCATTGACAAAAGTGTGTGTGATCTAATTTTTTAAAAGAAATTCTCTTATTGCTCAGTTTTTCCAGTGTCTGGCTTCTGGACTTCCTTTAGCTTCAGATATTAGTTTCTACTGAGTAAGGTTGAAAAGAATATAAAGCTGTGATTCAAAAAGTTACGTTAATTATCTTAATTATGTAACAACAAAAAATCTATAAAAAAGGAAAGTGATTGATGATGGCATGAGGACCTTGTTGTAGCGGATGTCCTTGAAGAATGAACCTGATCCCTGGATTCTGAGTCTCTTGGACAGTGACAGCCATGACATACAGCTCATGACTTGATTGGTTGTATCTCTAGAAAACACAGTATTAAAGAAAGGATATGAGCCATGACATAGCAATAAGTCACTAAAGCCTGAGGCCGAATCTTCAATATGTAAATCTATAAACTCTTTAATATATCTAGACAATAAAACTAGAATTATACACAAGGCAATCATTTGGAGTGACCATTTTCGGACAGCTGAAGGACACTGAAGTTTATTTGAATTTGAAGCATATGCCTTGCAATGAGTTTAGTGGATTGGAATTGTCAGTAATTCTCTGTGTAAGAGATTGTACAAATAGTTTTCCTAGGGGTTTCAGACACTGAAGGTTTTCTATGTATTTCTCTTAACTAGACAACTTTCCAAATTCTTATATGAAGATGCTATGAGGTACCCGACTTGGTCGAATGGCTGTGACCTAAACTCCAGACTGGATGAGACACAGGAGAATAGGGCAATTATCCACAATCTCTCCTGCTTTCTGGAACTTTCATGCAGCTTCAGAAGAAATCTGGGACACAGATAAAAACAATTTGTTTCCAAATTAAGATGGACCACTGACCAGCACTGCAGTACAATGTAAATTAGAAAATTAGAGAAGTGATTTTTACTGGGTAACTTCGTAAATTTGCCTACACTATTCCATATCTGATTTTTTCTTTTCTTTTCTTTTCTTTTTTTTTGAGACAGAGTCTCTCTCTGTTACCCAGGCTAGAGTACAGTGGCATAATCATAGTTCACTGCAGCCACAAACTCTTTGGCACAAGTGATCCTCCTGACTCAGCTTTCCGAGTAGTTGGATCATGTCTGGCTAATTTTTTTTTATCTTTTGTAGAAATGGAGTCTCACTATGTTGCCCAGGCTGGTCTCAAACTCCTGGCCTCAAGCAATGCTACTGCCTAGGCCTCTCAAAGTACTAGGATTACAGGCATGAGCCATGGTGCCTGGCCTTGACTTCTAGATAGTTTAAAAAATCAGAATCAAGTGTAAATATTTCCAAATTTATGTGTTGATATTTCTAAATTTTATTTGGGACACCATTCATTTATTCTGTTGGCAGTTAAGGGTAACTTTTGGCTTCTTTGACTCTTTTTCTTTTCATATTTGCTATTAAAAAATTAACTTCTATATACTTGGTATAAAAAGATTAGGAAGACGCTATTCTTAATTTTAAAAAGCAAACTTGTTCCTAGGATAGACTGATGCTTACATGCACATATGTTCAAGTTTAAAAATGCTAGTAGTATTCACCAGGCTATACACAGTTTGATATTAAATGATATTAACAAAGAAGTGAGCATAGACACTGATCAACAGTAGTGAAGATGCTGGTCCTAGAGCCGGAGAAGGACCTGGATACCCCCAGTTATGCCAGGAATTGATCCTCTGCTTGCTAAATTGTTGACAAGGAATAGAAAGTCTCATGGATGGGCCAGAATAATTATAGTGACAGAGCATTCAGAAAGTTTAAGTTATCGGCTATTTACCAAGAAATATGTAAGTAATTAAGTATTTTAATAAAGAATAGACCATGCCAGTTTATCCAGGTTTTATGTGTTCCATAAATTGGTGCTGTTTGATTTAGGGTTCTCTAGGAGTGTGTGTGTGTGCATGCATGTGTGTGTTTACATCTGTATGTTTAGATGAGAAATCGTTTGATATGGAAAATGAACAGCAAAAATAAAAGCATAGCAGCCATCACCAGGACTCTCTCTCACATAGAGTGTGCAAAAGAATGTCCCGATAGGAGGTCAAAGGAGTGTCATTCAGTTCAGTTAGCAAGGGCCAAGTATGGCAGAGATTTAGGGATCAATCCCTAGATACAAGAGATTGATTTATAATATGATTAGATTTATATTTTAGAAATATTAGTATAACTCTGATAGAAATATGAAAGGTAAATTGGTGTCAAGTGACTTTTTAAAATTCCAAAGGTTTATATAGTTAAACCAAAGGTTTATAAGTTAATCCTATTAACTAATATATATATAATATATATATTATATATATATTATATTATATATATATATTAGTTAATAGGATTCAAGGAAAATTACTAGAGCAGGAAACCAGGTACCTAGTACTTCTTTTCTATAATAAAGGGCAAAGAGGTTTGTTTATAACTTTAATCATTCTTCTGTCAATTGTCCCCATGTCTTTCATTCAAGAAAACCACAAACTTGAATCAATCTATTTCTCCTTTTCTATTCCTTTTTCATTTCTACACCATGCCTCATAAACACTGTTGAATAAAGTATCTACACATTTTAGTATCAGTGCATATTTATGGTCTCTTTATTAGTCAGCTATTCCTACAATAATCCTGCTTAACAAACCACATTAAAATTACAATTGCTTAGTAAGTATTCATTTTAAACTTTGCAAGCTGACAGAGATTTGGCTGATCTAGGTGAGGACTCAGGTGGTTGACTATAGACTACCTGGCTCTGCCTCTTGCAGCAGGATAGCTAAGTCTGGCTTTGGGCTCTGAGTTGGATTCAGAACTGCTCTGCAAGGCTCACCCTCTTTGGACCAGTGCTATGTAAGTCTGTTCTTCTCACAGGGAAGGGCAGTAGCTCCATAGCCAAGACAATGTGCATCTGGGCCTCTGCTTGTCTCACATTTCCTGACTTTTTATTAGCCAAAGCAAAATGACATCACCAACTAGGACCAATATTAATGGGGTCAGATAGTATCCACCACCCATCATGGGAGGGTACTGCCATGTTACCTGCCCAAGGGTGTAAGAGTGTAACCTTGTTAAAACAGAGTGAAGAATTGGGAAATACAAGGCAATCTATCACAATGTCAATTCTTAATTGGGATGCCAACACTGTCAGAAATTGTCTTTCCCATTCTCCACAGCTACTATTCCAAGCTTCTGTACTCTCCTAACACCTCTTACCACAAACTGTTTTCTATATTTATATCAGCGGTTGACCTTCCTCTCATTTTCCAGAAAAAAAAAATTAATTCAATTTCGACTGCCTCCAATACAAAAATTTATCTCAATCCCCACCGTCAAATCTAAATCCTTTCTGCTTTCTTATCTGACACAACAAGTAGGAAGACATCAGCCCTCCACCAGGATTTTGGAGCCCTATAACTTGTTGCTTCCTTTGAAATACTGCTTGATCTTCCCCTCCTTATTGTATTCCCAATTTATCCTTTTTACTAGTTCTTTCTAAGCAGTGCTACATACCAAGAACACTCTGCTTATTGTATACTCTAAACAATCTTATCATTAAACACATTTTAAAGATGAGGTGATCAAGTCACAGAATTGTTAAAGAACTTGTTTACTAATACTAAAATTTAGGAATAACAACATCAGTCTATAAGTGCAAAGCACTCCCACCAGACTCTCACTGATGGGTTTTCTCTCTCAAATTCCTTCTCACACCACCCTTATTACAAGATACAAAAATAAAGAGATTTGTTCAGAAATAAAACTCCTGAATTATTCAGGGTAATATATAATAAAAAAATAATGTAAAGGGCTCATCCTATTAGGTACAAAAAATAGCATAACATTTGACAGTTGAAAATTGGAGAGAAGAAATGCATTGTCTAATCAAGTTAATAAAATTTAGATTAAAAACTGAACATATGACATGGGGATTTAGTTTATTATAAATGTGGCATTAAATTGATCAGAGAATAAAATTATATTTAATATATGTTATTGGAATCTTAGGCTGATATTTAAAAGTATATATTTATATATATGTGTATAAAAACACATGGACATAAAGAAATTTTAATATATAACTGAAAATATATAATAAAATGAATTAAGAATAACTTCAATTTAAATATAGTTAAAAATAAAAAAAATTAAATTAAAATTGGTGATGATCTTTTTAAACTTGGTATATGGGAACATTTTCTAAACCTGACATCAAAATCGAAAACCTTAAGAACTCTAAATTTCACCACAAAACATAATGTGGCAGTTTATATTTAAGGAAACATTTTTTCATTTAAAATCCACATAAATACTGCCTGAAAATTAAAAATATATTTATAATTAATAATGGTATTTGAGGTTGGAAGAGAAGAATACAAATTCCAGGGGTCAAAACCAAGGAAGGCACTGAAAAAGAATGTTACATTGAAGCTGGGCCTTTACTGATCTCTGTAACATAAAGCTTATGTTTTATTAAAGCATTCTGAATGACAAAACTTTGAGCAATATAGCGGGAATAACTTGATCTGAGTTCCCTCAGAAAGCTGGAACCCTTGAGAGCTAAAATCTCAGTAAAAAGCTGTTCTGGAGTAGCAGACATAGACAACATGAAAATGTATATGCTTAACATGAGTTCAGGTATAGACGTCTATTGCGATAATTCTAGCCACCCACTTACCTTTCCACATTGTGTGGAAAGGTGTGCAAACACTATCTATATACAGAAGAATATATAGATATTCTAAGTTAATATCTTAGAATTCCAAGTTAAGAAATTCTAAGTTAAGAAAATTAACTTAGAATTCCAAGTTAAGAAAATAAAGAAGTTCCAGGTTGATATCTGCACAGTAAAAGCAAGAGGAAATTATTTCCATACATGTACAGACAACCCACTTTACAGAGTCATGCTACAAGGAAAAAGTCCAGTTGAACGTGAGGTCACAGTACAGAATAACAATGTAAGAGAAAATGAGAAACAACAGAACTATAGCTCCAAAGAGTTAAGATAAAGCATTATTAATATATGAGTATATTCTTAATTAAACTTTATTTTTAGTCAGGTTTATATTTATAGAAAAATTGTAAAAATAGTAGAATTTTAATATATTCCGCATCTACCCAGTTTTCTCTACTATTATCACCTTAAATTAGTGTGGTACATTTGTTACAATTAACAAACCTATATTCATTCATTTTTGTTTACTAAAGTCCTTAGTTTTGAAAGCTAAGATTTCTTTAGTTTGTAACCGATGTCCCTTTCCTTTTCTAGGATCTCATCCAGGATATTCCACATTACATTTAATAGTTATGTCTCCTTAGGTTCCTGTTGGCTGTAATATTTCTCAGACTTTCCTTGTTTTTGATGACCTTTGTTGGTTTTAAGGAGTCTTGGTGATGTATTTTGTAAAATGTCCCTTAACTGGAATTTATCTGTTATTTTTGTCATGATAAAATTCATAAAAATGTAACAGCAGTGAAATGCCACTTTTCATTACATAATTTAAAGGGTAGGTTCTATCAACATGACATAACTCTTGCTGTTAATTTTGATTACTTGACTGAGGTAGCATTTGTCAGGTTTCTCCAATGTAAAGTTACTCTTATTCCCACATTTCTCATACTGTGCTCTTTGGAAGTGTATCACTAAGCATAGCCTATGCTTAAAGAACCAGGAATTGTGTTCCACCTCCTTAAGGGAAAAGTATGTGAGTGATTTGTATTTTTTCTGCACAAGAGATTTGTATTTTCTTTTTCATTTATTAATTTATTTAATTATTTAAAAATACCATCAAGGAGACATGGATTTTTAAGGTATGTACTCGTACTCCTTCCATAATAACATAGTACACCATACTACCTTATTTATATTGGTATTCAAATTGTTCTAGCTTTGGGACACTGTGAACTCTTCAAGTTGGTTCCTTTGTCATTTTGAAATGTAGATTTTTGGTTTTTTTTGTGAAGAAACTTTCTTATTTTTGTGGGCTATAAGATGTTCTAGATTCATGCTTGTATATTTCTTGCCCTGGTCATAGAATCAGCCATTTCTCCAAGAGCCTCTGGTTCTTTTTAGAGAACATTATTAGAAACCAAAATTTGTTGCTAGATGTGCTTATTGCTACTGGAGTGCCACTGTATCTGAGTCCTTTCTGGTAACAGAGCAAATAAATATATATGTGTACATACTAACTCATACACCTATTCTTGAGTGTTTCTATATGTAACTATCTGTATCTATGTTAAGCAAAATAGGAGTTCATACTTATGACATCTCCAACTCTAATACATTACCACTTGGATCATTTTAGCCTCCTCCATTGCCTATCTTTAAATTCCTACTCCAACAGTGAGAAACCTGGCTCCCACCATCCACCATCCATTTACTTAATTGATTAATTCTAATATTCATGCAAAGCAGTATCAGAATTGTTACCCATAAACCCATGGAAAACAACTTATCAACTAGAGTATAGTGCTTATGAGCAATTGTTCTATTTGTCTACCTATCAAGAAGATAATGTCATACATTTGTAATACAGTTAAAAATTGTCACAATTCACATTCAATGTTGGAATTTCCCTAAACTCCTAAATCAATTTTTAAAAACTTATTGTTCCTTAAGGATCACTGTTTGTGTTGCGAGGTTCTGTGGATGTTGACAAACTCATAGTGTCATGTATTAACACTTCATTAAATTTATACCTGATTATTTTGGTAATGGCCTTTTGTTTTATATTTCAAATTCCAGTTGCTCATTGCTCATATGTAAGAAATCAATTAACTTTTTAAAATTAGTATCGTGTCCTACAATATCACTATAATTGCTTGTTAGCTGAAGATGATTTCTATTCCTTCTTTGGAGTTTTCTATACTATGTAGACAATCATATCATCAGTGAACAAAAATGGTTTTATTTCTTCCTTCCCATAGGAAGGAAGTATAAGTTTTATTTCCTTCTATTATCTAATTTACTATCTATGATTTCCAGTATGATATTAAATCCTGGAGAGATAAGAGGAGATATCTTTGCATTGCTCCTAATTTTGGGGGGAAATTGTCCAGTGCCTCACTATTAAGTATGATAATTGTAGGTATTTTGGAGATGTTTGTTATCCTGTTGAGGGAGTTCCCCTCTCTTATTATTATTAGTCTGCTAAGTGTTTTTTTTAATCATAAACAGGTGCTAAATTTTGTCACATAATTTTTGCATCAACTAATATTAACAAATGTTGGTCTTTATTTAGCTTATTGGTGTGGTGGATTATATTGATTGATTTAAAAATTTTGATCCAGCTGGTCATACCTGGAATAAACCTCAGTCATGGTATATTTTTAATACATTGTTGAATTCAATTTTGTGAAGTATTTTTTATCCATGTTTATGAGCACTATTGATCTATACTTTTCCTTGTTTAAGGCCTGTATCTGAGTTTCATATTCGAATAACATTGGCCTAGTGGAATGAGTTAGGTCGTGTTCTCTCTGATTCTGTTTTTTGGAAGTCATTGTGGAAAATTGATATAATTTCTGCATTATATGCTTTGTAAAATTCAGCAGTAAAACTATCACGGTCCAGTGCTTTCTTTGTTAGAAAAGTACTTAGATATTGATTTAATTTATTTAATATATATAAGACTATTTAGGTATCTAATTGTCTTCTGTATTTTGTTAGAATGTGCCTTTGCTGGAATTGGTCATCTAAGTCATCAAAGTGGGTGACATTGAGTTAGTTGTTCATGGGTTTCCTTTATTATCCTTTTGATGTCCATGTTACTAGGTGTGACGATCCCTCCTCCATTTAGGATATTGTAACTTGTGTCTTTTCTCTTGTTTTCTTAATTAACCTAGGTAACCTGGCTAAAGATTTGTCAATTTTGCATGTTTTCAAAGAACCAGCTTTTGGTTTTGTAAATTTCCTCTATTGTTTTCCTGTCTTCAATTTTATTGACTTTTGCTTTTATTAATATTTTTATTGTTTATTTTCTTCTGCTTGCTTTATGATTAAAAATCACTTGTTTAGTTTTTCTAGGGTAGAAATTGAGATTATTGATTTTAGATCTTTTTTTTTCAAATATATGCACTTAATACTATAAAATTTCTTCTAAGCACCACATTTTCTGCATTCAACAAATTTTGATAAATTGTATGTTCATTTAAATATAGCTTAAAATAATTTTATTTTCTCTTGAGATTTTTATTGGACCTTTATATTATTTCTGTTTTGTTTCTGTTTTCTATTTTGTTTGGTTTTTGTTTTTTTTAATATAATCTCCAAATGTATGTGTATTCCCCTACTATCTTTCTGTAATAGACTAAGGACATGTTTTTAATAATTTATAGTCTCTTCAATTTGTTAAGCTATTTTATGATCCAGAATATCATCTATCTTAGTGAATGTTTCTTATGAGTTTCAGAAGAATGTGTATTTTGGTATTGTTGGATGGAATATTCTATAATTATCAATTAGATCAAATTGTTGATATTACTGTTCAGGTCAATCAAATGTTATTGATTTTCTGCCTACTAGATGTATCAATTATTTAAAGGGAACTGTTGAAGTCTCCAAATACTTGGATTTATGGATTTGTTTATGTCACCTTGCACTTCTATCATTTTTTCCTCAATCATTTTGATAGTGTATTGTTTGGTATACAGATATTAAGGATTATTAAGTCATATTGGGGAATTCACTCCTTAATAATTATATGATGTCTTATTTTATCCTCTGTATTTTTCCTTAGTCTGAATTCTGCTTTGTGTGAAATTAATGACTTCTAAGCTTTGCACTTAAGCTTTCTTTTGATTAATGTCAGTATGGTGTGTCTTTTTCTATCCCCTTTAACAAGTATGTGTCTTTATATTTAAATTGAGTTTTTACAGACACCATATATTTGGGTCTGGTTTTCTTATTTGCTTTGAAAATGTCTGTATTTTAATAGTTTTATTTATACCATTCAATGCATATCAATTTACCTTGTTTCTTCACATATCGATTTAGCTTCTTTAAACAATATTTTTATTAGTTGCCTGACTGTTTGGATTACACATTTTAAACCAATCTAAATTCACCTTCAAATATCACTATATACCACTGTGTATATAATACAGCATATTATGAGAAACTATTTCCAATTTATCCCTCCTTTACTTTATGAAATTGACCTTATTTTTTTCACTTAATCATATGGTATAATACCCAATAAATTATTTCTTTTATTAGTTTAAATACATAGTTATCTTTAGATCAACTAAGAATAAGTAAATAAAAACTTTATTTTTCATTTATTCCTGAAACATTTCTCTGAAGCTTTTCTTTAGTTTATTAAGATCAGAAATTCTGACCTATATCATTTTTGTTCCCTCTGAATAATTTCTGTTACCAATTTTTGGAGATCTTCCACTAATAAATTTCCTCAGTTTTTGTTTGACGGAGTCTTTATCCTCCAATTACTTTTTATTGAGCTAAAATTCACATAAAATAAAATTCACCATTTTAACCACTTTAATTTGTACAATTCAATGGCTTTAAGTACATTTACAATGTCATAACAACCATTACCCCTATCTAGTTTCAGAATATTTTCTGATCCAAAAGGGAATACTCATACCCTCTAAGCAGTCACTCACCATTTCCACCTTTTTCCTATTTTCCAGTGAATTCTATTGAATGTTTGAAGGAAAATTGGCACAAGTCCTTTTCAAACTCTCTTAAAAAATAGAAGCAAAAGAAATTCATTCTCTTAAGCGAGCATATTGAGACACTGAAGCCATATAAAAAATCACCAGGAAACTAGAGACCAATATCTCTTATAAATATATATGAAAATATTTGTAATACTAGCAAAAAAAATGCTAGTAAACTGAATCCAGCAACATATTAAAATGTTTATGTGCCATAAACAAGTGGGATTTATCCAAGAAATACAAGGATAATTCAACATTAAGATACAATTTAACATTAAGTAAAAACATAGATGACATACTGACATACTTTAATTTTTATTGATATGGATTTGCCATTAGGCTCAGTTTTAATATTTGTAAACTTTTTCTTTAATTGTTTCTGTTTATACTACTGGATCCTGAAGTTAATGTATTTTTATTTCTTCAATCTATTCTTACTTTAACCAAACAGAATTGGATTAAATTAAAGACTGTATTTTCAATGAAACAAAGGTTATGATTTGGGAGATGTGATTTTTTTTTTTAATTGGCATCATCCACAATGACAAACATTTTGATTACTTCAGTCACATGTTAATTGATTCATTCCAACAGTGAGACCATTGAATGTTCATTGATTGAATCATTGTTCATAGCCATGAAACTACAAAAAATATTTGGCTTTTATTCCATAAATTTTAATTCTGATATTTATCCAAATAATTCAAACTCGAAAAAACAGTAGTGTTTCTTTTGAAAGTAATTCTGTCTTTCATTAAATGCCAATTTTGCTGTTTATGTTATACAAAACCTATTTACGTTATATAAAACCTATTTAAAATTTTGAAAAAACGAAAAAGTCAAATTAACTTGGCATTTAAAACATATAATGTCAAAAACTTTAAAATATGTTTTTCTTAGGTTGATTATTTTAGCAGGCTATTCTGTGACATTCATTGAAAATTCATACTTCTAGTATTATATACATACATGGAATAATAGCAGTAACTGCTACCTAAAGATGTTTACAATTCAATTCTATTTCTTTACAGGTGAAGTCACTATGGAATTACAAAAGAAGCCTTTATTAATATTCATCATTTTTCTAAGGGTAAGCATCAGCAATATAATGACAATAGAATAACAAATTTTGGTCTATTATACTGTGATGTTGTTTACATATCTTTTTAACTCAAAAACTTATGATTATTAATAGTAAAAACAAAAGAATAGCCATGTCTACTTAGAAAAGAGAGATTTAAATTAGTGGAATACAAGTAGGAATTATCCTATTTTTTCTTTTTCTTTTTATATTTACTGATAATTTACAAATAACTCATCCCAAACAAAACCATCAATAAGTTAAAGGAAAACCTAGTCAATAGCATTAAAATTCACAGATAATAAAAGTGAACCAATAGAAGAATTAACATCATAAACCCTTTGTTTACAATAATCAATATATAAAATAGCTACCATTCATTGAACACCTGCTATGTGTTTGCCTCTCTCACCCAATGTTGAAAACCTTGAAAAGGAAGGTTTATTAGCTGAAATTCAAAAATAAGGTAATTGAATTACAGAGACATCAGGGAAGTTCCCTAAAATCTGCAACCATTTTGTAGAGCTGGGATTAGAATTCTAATGTCTCTAACAACAAAAAATTGTGTGTTAATACATCCCTGGAGGACAAAATGTCTTTTTGAAATAATTTCCTAAATAAGTAATAATTTATTGAATCAACAAAATTTAAATCAAAATTGAATCCTCTGGCAACTGTACACTAAATTATCTTTCTGATGAGATCATGGGTGATGACATCATCTTAGAACTCATAAATGCATGTGAGAAAAATTAATGCCATTAAAAATTTTAAAAGAGAGAGGTTCAAAAAAACAATCCCAGGGAAAAACTGTCTTTTCAAAACAATATTTTCAATTTTCAACAATAGTGTCTGTGAAAAAATATTTCTCAACATTCTTGAATGAGAAAAATGAATTTACTACATGAATGAATAAATAACCTGATGTTATGCTAGTTAATTTTTATATGTAATTTCTTCATTAATTTGATGTTCTTAACTATATATATATATATATACATATATACATATATATATATATTATTTTCTAGAGCCAGAGTTTTGCTCTTTTACCCAGGCTAGAGTGTAGTGGTGTGATTATAGCTCACTGCAACCTCAAACTCCTGAGCTCAAGGTATCCTTCCATCTGAGCCTCCTACTGGCTAATTTTTAAATTTTTCGTAGAGATGGGGTCTCACTATGTTGCCCAGCTGGTCTTCACCTCCTATCCTCAAGCAATCTTCCTCCCTCTGCCTCCCAAAGTGCTGGGATTATAGGTCTGAACCACCACACCTGGACAACAATATTTTTAAGCTCCTACCAAACAATGTCATATGACTGATATGTGAAAAAACTGTTTTAAAAAAAGCAAACTAGACATCATGTAATAAAATGACAGAGATCTCTGAGAAACAGGAAGCAAAAAAAGCTGAGTCCTATTATTGTTCCAACTTTCCACCTTGATAGTTTTCAGGCTGTGGTACAAAAAGGGGGAACTGAGGTGGACCATGAGAGAATCCCTGTGTTAAGAAGAGAGCTGAGAATAGAGTATCAATGATGAGCTAGCACCCAGAGAAAGAGAGCCCAAGAGATTTTTAGAGGGTTCCCATTTGAGTATTCTGTTGTGTACTAATCAATAGATGAATAATAATATATATCCACACAAAGACTAGTATACAAATATAAATAACAGATTTGCCTGTAATAGCTAAAAAAAATAAAAATAAAATAAATACCCATGAACAGGTGAATGGATAAACCAGTTATGATATATACTTTCAGAGGAACACTACTCAGCAATAGAAAGGAAACTTCCTGATGTTATTTGCAGTAACATAGCTGAGTCTCACGGTATTTATACTGATTGAATGAAGCCTGAGAAAAAAGTGGCATATTCAGTATGATTACACATATACAAAGTTCTAGAAAATACCAGCAAATCTATGGTGACAAAACATGCAGAAGTTCCCTTGCACAAGGAGTAAAGGGGGGCAAAGATTATAAAAAGCACATAAAAAAATCTTTTTGGAGTGATTGATAGTTTCATTACTTTTGCATACACATTGTAAAAAGTACCAAATTGTACATTAAGATGTATGCAATTTATTGTATGTTAATTATTAGTAAAGTTGTTAAAATATATTGGAAAGTAATCTCAACTATGAAGAAAAATAGATGAGTATAATGGAATAAATCTAGATTATGGAAGGGGGTAGAGCTTTTAATTTTGTGGCAAATATCTGCTATGGTTTGAACATGTCTCCTCCAAAATTCAGTTGTGGCCAATGTGATAGCATTAAGAAGTGGAGCCTTTAAGAGGTGATTAGGCTATAAGGGCTTTTCCTTTGTGAATGTGATTATGGACCTTAAAAAAGAGGCTTCCTGCAGTGTTGGATTCTCCTGCCCTTCCACCTTCTGTCATGTGAGGACACAGCAAGAAGGCCCTAATCAGATGCCACTGCTCTGATCTTGGACTTCCCATCCTCCAAAACTATGAGAAATAAATTTCTTTTCTTTGTAAACTACCTAGTCTCAAGTATTTTGCTACAGCAGCATGAAAAGACTAACATAAAATCTTAAGATTTTTGAAAGGCAATAATTGTTCACTTATAACTATCAATGTGGTAACTGTGAACATGTTAAAATTTCCATAGTATCAAATGACTACTTAAATTCAGGTTAACACATTTTATTTCAAGTCTTCAAATAGTGGCGTTTTTTTAGTACTTCTGTGGGGTATAAAAAATGACAATGATGGTGAAATTATCCCAGTGCAACTACATGTGAATAAAAAGACATTTTTTCAGATATATTACAATGTTAAACACTGAAGTTGAAAGCAATTATCTACATGAACAAGATTTTCTAAAGTTATTTTTCAATAAACTAATTCAGTATGATATTTTCCAATGTATTATTGACACGAGGAATTTGGCAACATATTGGTGTCAGAGTAAATTCTTCAAGCAACTTCAATAAATCCTTTTTTAAAGCTCAGTTCTATATCTCTAGGAAATTTAGCAATAAGTCATCAAAAATAGCATGTCTGCTAATCTATAAGAATTTAAATTATATGATAAGAGAGAACAGGAAACAAAAACACTTTTCTGCCCAATAATATATAAAAAAATGTTAATGCTGGACATCCCAGAAAGTATGCATTCAAATGAAAAGTTTATGTTGATGTATATACTTTCTTTAAAGATAATGCTAAACATTTATAAATTTTTAATTTATAAAATGTCTATATTGACTATTCTCATTTGAACAAATGAGTAAAAATAGATTATTTTAACCATACCATATATCTCTGTGACATAGTTTTAGTACATATACTTTGGGATTGGAAAAATATAATTACTCCATATTTCCTGTGTTTCTCTCTACTAATTCCTCAGTCACTTCTGATTTAAGGTTATGTTTATTTATTTATTTATTTTTACTTTTTAAGTTTGTTGGCTTTGCTAACTTGTTTTTATCCAGCAGTGATCACAGTGCAGACCAAACATTAGACTTCTATTTTTAAACTTACTAACTTGCCTTTATTGAAAGAACTGGTATTTTAATGACACAGTATGACATATAAAGGACAAATATATGACTCTGAGTTCTAATCTCAGTTCTGTCTTTGACTAATTGCATGAGCAGATCATAAGTCCAAAAAGCTTATTTTTTGAGCTTTAGTATCCTCCAATGTAATTTAGGCACTAAAATGTCTCCCTGGCCAGGCTGTTATAATCGTCTTAACCAAAGACGATGCTGTGTGTAAAGAGTCTGCCTCAGAGTTCAGTGTAAATAGTCGCTGTGATTATTAGCACCATATGCATTCCTCGCTTTCCATTTGACCAACTCTTCCTTCTAAATGTAGCTCAAACATCATCCACAAAGTTCTTCTGATCTGGTCCCCTAAGGCCTCCTCTCATTCCACAGTTCATTCCACTCCAGCAACACTGGCTTCTTTGCTGCCTGTGTATAAGTCAGACCTGCTCCTGTTACCCAAAGATGTACTGACCAGGTATAGCAGGGGTAACTTGCTTCCTCTAAAACTTTGTTCAAATGTCACCTCCAAAGTTCTGTTTATAATAACAATTTATAATTGCAAACTGCTCCCTCCCTCTTTGTAGCATAGGTAACATAATCACTTGTTCTCTAAATAAAGAATTGAGTGAATGGCTACAGTGCCAGATTTTTACTGCCTGTTACTTCTAATCAGTGAAATTGACCTTCCTGGGAAAAGAAAGTAATAAATATATTAGATGTGAAGCGTAATCTATTAGTTCAATATGAAAATTAATTACTCTAAGGGACCAAAAAATTCATTACCTAACTAGTAATTTTGTTTAGGGTGACCTCAGAGCATAGGAAAACTTCTGAATGACCAAGCATAGCCTTACCCTGTCAAAGTTCATGATGTAATTAATTGACCCTGAACTTTGGTCCGTGGAGCAAGTTATCCTAGGGACAGTGGCACAACCCTATTCTGTAGTTCATATTGACAATAGGGTTTGTGATCTTGATATTGGATCAGGACATCCTAATTGTGTAACAACTATTAAAAGTGTTGTTACAAGTAAAGTTACGTGAGATCTAAGTTTAGACTGAAACAGGTGGTTTCAATCTATACCATATTTCTCAAAGTGCAAAAGGACAGAGAAATAAGGCCCACCTTACAAAAGCACTATAAATTGAATAAATGGAATCACCTAAGTTTAGTAAATAAATAGAAAGCCCCGCCTAAGAATAGAGCTCATTAAGGTGACCAAATCAGGTAATTGCATGTAAGTTAAACTGTGATCCCTACAGCCTGAACACCAATTCAACATCTTAACAATCATGTTTTCACTCAACTTTCTGCTATGGTTTGTCTCAATCATATTTGCCTTAACTTTCTAAGACTGATTGAATGAAAAGTTAAAGTCCTGGGGTCAGCAAACTATGGCCCACAGGCCAAATCTAGACAGCCACCTCTTTTTGTATAGTCTGTGAGCTAAGAATTTTATCTATTTTTTTTTTAGATTTAAAATGGTTGGAAAAAGAAAACCGAAATGTTTTATGATAAGTGAAGGTTATACAAAATTCAAATTTTGGTGTCAATATAAAGTTTTATTGGACTACAACCCTGCCTATTTATTTATATATTGGCTGGCTACATTTGCAACCCAAGAGCAGAGTTGAGTAGTTGCAAAAGAGATAGTATAGTTAGAAAAACCTAAAATATTTACTATCTGACTCTTGAGAGAAATGTTTACTGACCCTTATTTTAGGCTATACACAATATGAAAAAACCAGATGTTATAGGTCCATACAGACTGCTATAACCAACTGCAGATGCCATAAACTTATGTAGTAATGAACCACTTTGGTGCCTAACTTCATCAGAAATATTACTCATTATTGCACCTTTGCTATCTTACTTTAGCATTAGTAATTTGAACACTGATTCCAGTACTATACTAACTGACAGATTTAAAATTAGTACTATTATTCCTTCTATTTATATCAACTCTAGCTGCTGATTGCATCCTATAATCTTAATAAGCCTTAAATTCAATATACATTTTTATAGAGGTTTTATGAGCAGTAGCACAAACAATTTCTTATAAGATTACACTAGTGCAATGGTCTCAATGTTTGTGTCCCTCCAAAATTCATGTTGAAACTTAATCCCCATTGTGGTGGTATTAAGGAGTGGGGCCTTTTGGGAAGTGATTAAGTCATTAAGTCTCCACCATTGTGAATGGGATTAATGCCTTTATAAAATAAGCTTCAGAGAGCTGTATGGGCCTTCCTTCCCTTCCTCTATGTGCAGACACAGTGTCTGTCCCCTCCAGAAGACACAGCAACAAAATACCTTCTTGGAAGCAGAGAACAAGCCCTTACCAGACACCAAACCTGCCAGCACCTTAATCGTGGACTTCTCAGGCTGCAGAACTGTGAGAAATAAATCTCTATCATTTAAAAATTACCCAATCTAACATTTTTAAATTACCCATCAGGAACAGACTAAGACAGCTAGCAATCATTTCATTATTCACTATACTAATGAATGAGTGGTCATTCACACATTCTACACTCAATCATGACTCATGACATCCTATCTTAAAAGACTGATTTCAACTCTGGCAGAAATGATTTCCTGATCCCTTTGCCATGTGCTTTTTTACAATAATGCAGGTCCTTTTACTAATAACAGACTGCATAATTTACCTCTTTATTATATTTATTGTACGTGGTCTGCTTCCCCAGCCACTAGAATGTAACCAGCGTGAGGGTGAGAAGTTTTATTTGGTGGGTTTTTTTTTTT
>VBSM01001265.1:8281277-8315771 GCA_008086735.1 Cheirogaleus medius | reverse complement strand
CTGCTAGGGCTTATTTTATGGGTAGGTCTTATTTTCGGGGAAACACTGTAGCTATTTGGTAGACATGCTTTTAAGCACTTATCAAACATTATTTTACGTGTTAGCTATGTTAACACTGCAAGACAGGTGACAGGTTTAATACTCTTTTCATTTTTATAAATGAGGGAATTGATGAGGTACAGATAGGACATGTATTTTTCTCAAGGCCATGCTACAAGCAAATGTAAATATTGGGGTTTTAGTCTAAAAACCTGTTCTTTTGACCCCAGCGCCTACGATGTTGGCAGATGCCAATAAGTTGGGAGAGACAGCTAAAGTACCAAATATCAGGCAGGACACAGTGGCTCATGTCTGTAATCCCAGCACTCTGGGAGGCCAAGGCGGTAGGATTGCTTGAGGTCAGGAGTTCAAGACCAGCCTGGGCAATATAGGAAGACACTGTCTATACAAAAAGAAAAAAAGAAAAAGAACATTACCCAGACATGGTGGCCTGAGCCTATAGTCCTAGCTACTCTGGAGACTGAAGCAGGGGGATCACTTGAACCCAGGAGTTTAAGGCTGTGGTGAGCTATGATCATGTCACTACACTTCAGCCTAGGTAACAGAGCAAGACCCTATCTCTAAAATAAAAAATAAAAACAAAAACAAAAACCAGACAAACCAAATATCAGATTTATTGGAGTCTTTTAACTTTAGTTAAAAGTCTTTAAGTCTTTTAGAAGTTATAATTCTAACTTAAGACTGCTGAATTATTTCCTCTATGATAGACATCATTTTAGATTGAGCCATTCATACCATCTCCCATTTTCCCCTCTGGCATTGTAACTTCAGCCACATGGTTCTCAGGACTCCTATGTAGAAGGTCTCCAATGACTTAACCAGCTTTGATGTGTAAACTACTATTATAGCTTTTGTGATGTGTGACTTTTCTAGTGGTTAGCCCTATTTGTTGAATGATACTTCTCTGCTAAATAAAACAACTCTATTCTTTGTTCTAACCTGTTAACCAGATATCTAGTGAATCCAATATAAGTAAAGTCTATAAAATTCCCAGTAAATATTTTACAGGTTAAAAATTGTACACATATTTACACGGTCATAGATAATAGTTTTAAAATTATCTCCCAGTACTTCACTTAGTAGAATGGGCTCCAGCTCTATCCAGGATAATACAAGAGGTGCTAGATAACCATTGTTTTTTGAGACTTGAAGCTCTGACTTGGGTTGGGCAAAGGTAATATATATGTAACCTAAACATTTGTACCCCTGTAATATGCAAAAATAAAAAAAAAATTATCTCCCAATAGACAAATTAGTGATGCATTTTTAAATTGCCTGATTGCTTATTTTTTGTATATTGTCATTTGTTTAACCAATAGAAACAATTTCTTGTAGATCAAGAAATTTTATGAGTTTAAAATGGCAGACATAAGCTGACCTGAATGGATTTTCCTTTTAAAATCACTAGGCTTTGCTAATTACTATTATTAAGAATTTATATGGTACTCTGTGTTTGCATATATTTTACAGGCAGCAATTAACTACTTACCTGGGATAACTGTTGCTATTATTTTCACCATTTTATATGTTAGTAAATTAACAAGAAAAATTAAATCTTCTTGAGGCATGTGTGTTTGTGTGTGGGTATGTGTTTGTGTTTGTGTTTCAGGGACATGGCAAATTTTGTTGCAGCTAATATAGCTGAGACTTTCTGTATCCTCAAATCACTGTGAATTTCTTGATAATTTAATTGAAATGAGAGCAATTTGATCAATAAGCAATCTCAAATTTCTATGGAATTTATTGTTGGAACACTCAGTGACAGTTTTTGCATGTATTTAACATTTTTGAGGCATAATCATTTTGTCCAGTTCTTCAATCTTTGGGGAAATGTGTTATCTAACTAAGGGGCAGCTGTTTGCTAACCCTCTCATTGGCAATGTGTAATAGTCTATATAAAATTCCCTTCTTAGAATTTTTTGTTTAACAAATACTTTTTAATTCCTTGTTTGATTACTGGTGTTGTTCAAGGTACAGAAGAGAAAAAAATTAAAGGCCACAGGAATCATTTCTTGTGAGGGAATACAGATTTATAAACCACTGCAGTTAAAGATGATTGACTGAATAATAGAGATAAGAGTTTTTGGCAAATTAAAAACTGCTACAGAAGTTTAGGCAAAATAATTATTCTCAAACCATTGAAACAAGGTTTGTATTTAATAAATATGTACATGATGCTTCCTATTTGCCAAGCATCATTTTAAGCACTTTAGTTCTATTAACTAAGACTTCACAACGCTTTTTTAAGTAAGCATTACTGTTATCTTCATTTTTAGTTGGGGTTCTGGGCACAAAGAAGGTAAGAAACTTGCCCAAGTCACAGAGTTAACAAGTAGCAGAACCAGGATTCAAAGTCAGGCTGCTTGGTTTAATTGGACTTACTCTTAACCATTATTCTATGCTACCTAAGTATTTGTAACATAAGAACCTAATTTAGTTTCACCATATTTCTAAGTTACAGATGTTGTATAGTATATATTTACATTTTATTTTGATTTTAAGTATGATCCATTCTACCTTGAATGTAGTATTAGCCAAGTGGGAGATGGAGATACTCCAGAATATCCTCCAATTGATATTACAAACCAAACAGAACAATACTGATACCTTTAATATGCACTGGACCTAGACAAGCACCAAAAATGAGTGAAGTAGTCCATGCACAAAAAATATTATCTTTACTTCCACAAAGACACATGGTTTCTCTCATTTTTCTTAAAGCATGTGGCCTTGCTGATCTCTTCTGTACTTTCTCACTTTGTGCAGATGAATGAGTCTAAGAAATATTTCACTGTCCTCTTGATTCTACAGAAAAACAGCAACTTGAGTAGGGTGATAAATGACAACCATTGCTCGGCATCATTATCAGGGAAACTATGAGTTGCAGGGAACACTTGACTCTGCAGATTTTTGCAATGGGTGGATGCTAACCTGAATGTAATACATTTTCTGATTTTTAAAAGAAGACAAAGAAATGACATACATGCATATGCATAACATGTGCCCATGCATAGAAAAAAACACAGCACAAACACATATCTTGAATTTTGATTTTCTTTATTTGTAAATAACTTAATAAAATAAAAATAATAACTCTGCTGTTAGGAGCACTACTGTATGATCCACTATAAACCTGACTGCAGGGTGAATTCAAAGTCTGGATCATGTCAAAGCAAGAATGAAGTCAAGGAAGTGAAATTAGGGTTCACACCAGGGCACCTGAGGTTGATGTGAATGAAGTGAATGAAGCCTATTTGCTTTCTCTTGTGTCATTCAACCCTAATAACACAGCCCTCAGGATTTGTAAACCCAAATATCTTCTTCTTTGTGTCGGTGTCTGTATCTGTCAGAATAGTCTAGTCTCTGCACACACAAAAAAAAGTCACAACAAAAGTTTATTTCTTGTTAAGCCATTTGTCTATGGCTAATGGGCTCAGCATTTTATCCAGGATTATGGAGCACCAACTATCTCAAATATTGCTAATTACTATCACAGAGAGAAAGAGAGCTCTGAAAAATTTCCTCCTCAATTAAATGTTCTGACATTTAATTAGTCCAAACTAGACACACAGCATCTTCTAGTTACAACAAACCCAGGGAAAGGGGAATTCTTGTACCCAGGAGAGAGAAAGTTGGAGTAAGAACCAAATCACTATCAGATTTTCCTATTAAATTATTAAAGGGCAGGCTGTTCCTGGTCATTTCACAAGTCAAATACATTTATAGAGTATTGATTATACTGTGATTTTCATCATGATTTCCTAGATTAAAGCACAGAAGGCCACATGGCTTGTGCTTACTCAAATAGCAGTTAATTTATACTAAGGCTCATGGTGGGGGTGAGGAAAATGTTTCTACAATGCTACTTTTTGGTAAGAAAAAAAAATGATTCTATCAGAAACAATATATTAATGACTGTTAAGAGATATCGCATGCCATTTATTGACATTCTAAAAGAGAAATGAGAGGAGGCTTATATAAACTAAACAAAAAAGTGTGTAACATCAGAAGTCACATTCAATTACCGTTCTTGAAGCATTTACTATTATCAGAAAGGGACTAATTATCAGGTACCTCTAAATACAGGTATTATTTGTGTACAAAGTAGGCAGTAGTATTTATTTCATGACATAGTCAATGACAGTCAAACCATGTTCAAAGCATATTGGCTGTGTGAACCACATAAAATGAGAAACATGTACTAAAAATAGTAAAGGAAAATAAAAGAGCAGTTGATGTGCAATGCTATGCATACCCAGAGAAGGAGGGGAATAGTTACAAGAAATTAAAGCTTTTGCCTGAAGTAAGCCCTTGGCAACCTTATATTATGACAAAGTCCCAGAATACCTAATGTGTGACTGTATGGCAAAGGCAAACATGGTTTTAAAATTTTGAAGTGTACTCAGTGTTCAGCTGGCAAGACAATTTTATTTATCACTTAAGGTTCACTCCAGATGCCACCTCTGGAAGTCTCATCTGAAAGTCTTCAGTAAAATGTCTTAATTTTCTGTTCCCCAGAGTAAATGTTTTTTCTCTCTCTCTCTCTGTCTCTTTTTTTTTTTTTTCCCAGTTTTACCACAGTACTTGTTTGTGTTCCTGTTAAAGCACCTATCACTTTTAACCTGGGTTGTGATTACTTGTGCCTGTATCTCCTGATAGAGCTCCAGCTCTGAGAGCACAGGAACATACTGCATTGGTTCGGGGATCACCCATATTGACTATTATATTATGTGTTCTAACTGGCTTTGGGAATGCAGCTAAGTGTCTATGCAGCCCCTCCTGCACCAGTGAAAGAGTATCAGTTCAGTGCTATGAAATGGTAAATGCGAATTACATTTTACTTAGTTCTGGGTTCATCAGTTTACACAAGTGAGGAAATATAGCAATGAGTATAATTGACAGGAATTTACCTCAAGTACCACGAATAGTCTATTCATAAGTAAATTCTAAATACAGAGGAGCAGCTTCTTCAGAAGTGTTAGCCTTTCCCAGTGAAGTAGACCCTATGGAGTAATAAAGCATAGTTAGCACTTGAAAGTAGAGAAGACATGTGAAGTAGTTTTTATTTCCCAGGAAATAAAGTGCTCTAATATGTCTCAATCTTTAACAGACTGTTTGGTTACAGAGTTTCTATAGCCGAAAAAAACGCTGATGTTCTGGATATAAATTTTGTCAGCTTTTACAAAAATATATTTGTATTCCACATGATTATCAAGAAGCTTAATTATAAGAATCACCTCTCTGCTATGGAATAATGGATACTGAGTAACCATCAGTCGAAGTCAGGAACCTCTCACCCCACTTTGAATTATTTTCCACAATGATTAATAAATTAATCATTAATAAATTTCATTAGTTTGACTTTTTGTATTAATTGATTTTTACAGTTTAATTAAAGGTCATCATTTTGGCAGTATTTTTGATTATTGTCATTTTAATCAAAGTAGTAGTTAAAAATTAAATTTTTCTTAAATATAAGGGAGATGATACTGATATATAGACAAAGGGAAGAAATGGAATTCTCAAACCATCCTTTTCAGTTGTTTCTATTGGAATAAGCTTTCATATTTGAAATAATAGTGAAATCCTTAGTTCAAAGTTACCTTGTTAAATGAATATTATATACATTATATATAATCACTATTGACTTCACATTTTGATAAATGAGATTATTCTTTATAATACATCTCCACTTTTCCTTTTCCCATCCTGAAAACAAGTTATATTATGATTTTGACATAAGTTAAATGCCCATGTTTATCTTATTATGCTACACACACACACACATACACACACACACACATATATATATATATATATTTCTCACTGCTAATTAAGGATATAAAGTAATCATTGTGTGCTTACTGATAAATAATATTGTTGAGTCCATATATTTTGTTATGACAGAAAGCAAGAAAGCTTGCACTGAATAAGAGATCAAGTGAAAAGGACAGGACCTAACTTGAAGAATCTCAGAATGGCAAATATGTGACTCTGAGTGTCATAAAGAAAAATGATTCTAGATGATAGAGATATATTAAATAAATGAAAACTCATGAATCCACAATAATAATAACAAAAAGAGAAAGAAAAGCTAGAAGAAATATACTTGTCCTTATTTATGGTGGCTAATAAATCAAACACTTATTTTCAAAATCAGAAATTAATAGAAAACAGGTAAGCATCTATGTTAATAAGAATGAAATTTTTGAGTAGCCAGTTCGTTCTAGTTGTTGACTCAAAACTCTAACGAATAATACCTGCTTGTATAAATCGAAGGAATGATACATTTTGAAAATCATTTTGAAATGGTGATTCACGTAGGAATTGTTGATTGGTGTTTAAACAATAAGATAGAAGATTAATGAAGAGTTAAGCATTCCTTGTATTGTCAGATTTCATATAGGCAATGCATATTTCATATAGGAATGAATATAGTAACAATGGAAGATGATACTAACATTGTAGAGCCTCCATTTTTTTTTTTTTTTTTTTTTTTTTAAGACTGAGTTTCACTCTGTTGCCTGGGCTAGAGTGCCTTGGCATCAGCTTAGCTCACAGCAACCTCAAACTCCTGGGCCCAAGTGATCCTGCTGCCTCAGCCTCCCAGGTAGCTGGGACTACAGGCATGTGCCACCATGCCCAGCTAATTTTTTATATATATATTTTTAGTTGGCCAATTAATTTCTTTCTATTTATGGTAGAGATGGGGTCTCGCTCTTGCTCAGGCTGGTTTCGAACTCCTGACCTTGAGCGATCCACCCGCCTCGGCCTCCCAGAGTGCTAGGATTACAGGCGTGAGCCACCACACCCGGCCTAGAGCCTCCATTTTATGATAGATATTCCTAGTTGCTTTAATTATGTTTTCTCACTTAATCTTCAAAACAATTCCATGACTTAGTGGCAATATGGTTTAAAAAGGAAAATAATAGAGAGTAAAATAGTTAAGTAACTTGGAGAGAGTCACTCAGCTAGGAAACGGCACAGCTAAAATCCAAACTCTTTTCTGATTCCTTTCTCTGTTCTATAAACCTCAAAATTAGGTTTTGTAAAACTTATATATTTTATGATATCCATTTATGTATAGGACTATAATAATATTATATGATAATATTAATAGTATTATAGCATGACAGCATAGATTTTTGTATGATGTCTGGAAAGGATTTTAATTTTTAAATATGCTATATGGTAAGTTTATTAAACTGGAATAATATTGTGTACAAATAGCCTATCTAGTATAGCGTATTTAATCTACGCACTGAAATTAATTTTTTGATTATACTAAAGCGTGTCTTGAATGACTCCTGATTAAGAGCGGTATGATGAGAAAACTTTGTACAAATATGTCATTGCATATATTGTACACTTGATGGTTATTATAAATGATGTGATATATTTTTGCATTATATATAAAGATCAATTAATATACAGAAAGGTTGAAAATAAATTTTGTTTTTATACTAGGTTTTACAAACTGCAAAAACATAATTTCAAAAGATTTCTTTATCTTTCACGTCACTGAGTTTGGGTTTGAAAGGCGAGCAAAGCATATGCGTGATTTCTTTCCTGATTATGCAAGAAAGAGTCAATTGGAAGGCAATTTTAGCTTAACTCTGCCTTCTTCATAGAAACTTCTCCCCTTCTGTCCTCAAAGAACTAAAGAAAGGATTTCATTGTGAAACATGTTAGAATTCACTTCTTTGTGCTGTGAAACCTATAAGGAATACCTTCTATTTTGCCTTGAACTAGTACTGCAAACCCATCACTTGAGGTTCAGTTCATTTTGTCCTACTCAATAATTCTGATTCCATGATTTAAGCCAAATGTAAGAGATGGTTGATGCATAAATCACTCCTCGATCACCAAACTCCTTACCTAAAACTGTAGTTCTTTCTGTCATGTCATATAACAGTAAAGAGTATGGACTGACTGTACATGTTTATAAATAGGTGCAAATCATGAAATAAGTATTAGCACTATGAGATTAAACTCAGCCTGTTTTCTTGATAATTATGTTCTAAAACAGTTTGAACTATTCCTCTTCACTCGTGATATGGGTCACAAAGCCAGGTAATCTGTTTTGTTGAGGATAACATGTGCATTGTTGACATTTTCCCCCTAATCTCATCCTCTTTCCAAACATTCAATGCAATACAAATCATAAACCTATAAATTAAAATGAAAAAAATCAAAAAGTAGTTCTGAATAATTTCCATTGAGGAAAAAATAGAATGATATTTACTGGTTTTATACACATATATGCCAGTATCAGAGGTACAAAATACAGTATTTCCTTATCTAGCACTACATGTATTAAATTGTTTCTTTAGGAAAAAATACACTTACATATATTTTTATATGTTAATGCCCAACTTTACTTCTTTCAACTTAATTTTCACAAAGTATTAATTGTACAATTGTATCAGATTCAATGAGCTATTTTGTAAGTAAAACAATGAGAATAGTTTCTAGATATTTATTTTCAAAGGAAAACATTATGAGCCTTTTGTAGTTCATAAAGAAAAAACTGAGAAAATAGATTTAATAATTTAAAACTTTTTTATATAAGAGTTAGTGTTAGGTAATTTCTAGAAAGGATATCTCTCCGTTTTGTATTATGGTTGTATCCATAGAAACAACTTGAGCCTGTTCCAGTGTTCATGTCATTTGTTCTTAACTTCTTTCTTCAATGAGATGAAACATGATGCACCCTCCCCATCCCACACTGCCAATGCTATATGACATAAATAATAATCAATAGATATGTTATATTTCATTATTACAACATGTATAAATTTGTGACAAAAGCATTGTTTCTCTTTTTGTTCCTTTTCTTATTTTAATTTTATGGCACAGAAGGTTCTGAGTTTCAGAAGGTGGAATGAGGAGTTTCTTTAGTGCCTTCCAAAAGATGTATTATGCATATAAGAATAAGGAAACCCACATCTTGATATCCTGAATGCTCTTATGAGGATGTGCAGGGTCTCCATTTACCAATGTTCTAGATGTTTGGTGGTGCTGTATGTCCTTTCTCACATTTCAATTTGGTCTAACAAGGGAAGGAGCCAAGTTTGCTTTTCAGGATTAGGTCCCATCAATTAAGATGTCTCAAATCAGCATGTCATTATCCTCTACCCAGTGAGGTCTTCAGTTTGGTTTATATGCCCTTTAATGCTCTTATCTGACATTACAAAAGAGTTGACATACTAAGTAAAAACATCCAACATATATACTACTAAATAACTTAAATACACAGCAAATGTCGTCTACTCATACAAAATGGAAATAAGGTAAGTATAGCTCCACCCATCTTAATTACTTTATAAACCTTCTTCTAACCCATCATTCTTCTATATCCTCTCCCAGTTCTTGTTCCATAGAATGAAGTACTGTGATATTGGGGACAAGTTCTGCAGACTGAGACAGCTAGCAATCATTTCATTAGTCACTATACTAATGAATGGGTGGTCATGTAATAATTCTTCCATTTTGTTACACATCAACTTTTATAACTCTTATTGGTATATATTACCACATTCCTTAGAAGTTTATGAAATGTCAAAATACTGTTGGTTTTGAAAGAAATTTCATAAAACCAAAAGTTATTAATATTATCAGCAAAGACCGACAAAAACATTTTTCTTTTCCTTTTTTAAATTTCATTTTTAATTGACAAATAATATATATTTATGGGGTACAATGTGCTGTTTTGATATATGTACACATTGAGGAATGATTAAATCAAGGTGACTAACAGATCCATTATCACACATACCTATTTTTTTGTGGTGAAAAAATTTAAAATTCACTCATCTAGCAAATTTGTAATATATAATACATTATTATTAACTGTAGCCACCATATTGTGCAATAAAGCAATTGATCACTAAAATATTCCTCCTAACTAAAACTTTAAGAAAATAAGTGAGTAGAAATTAAAAGGCAGCATCGTGCATGGTTTTCAATTACTCTGTGTTATTTTTGCTTTATAGTCTCTTTATGTATTCATTCATTCATTCCTTAGCAGGTAATTAGGGAGCACCCACTGTGAGCCAGAGAGTTACCTAGACCTTGTAGATGCATTGATGAAGAGAAAAGACAATGATCCCCTACAGTGCTTTCCCTGTGGAGCTTATATTCCAGTGTGTCCCTCCTCTTACGTCCATGGCAGAGTGTATACAGCAGACGTCCTCAAACTACGGCCCGCAGGCCACATGTGGCCTGCCGAGGACATTTATCCAGCCCGCCGGGTGTTTTTGCCTCTGCTGCCTGTCCTGCTTAGCAGCCGACTCATCCCGGGCCCACAGTGCGCACTCTCCAACGGTCTGAGGGACAGTGAACTGGCCCCCTGTTTAAAAAGTTTGAGGACCCCTGGTATACAGCTTTCTTGAGTAGGGCACAATCTACCTAGCAGACCTGATGTCAAATCTGGGTTCAAGTACTAATTAGCTCATGAACTTTGACAATTTCTTGCACCTCATATTTATTAAAAGAGAATAAAATACATGGGAACATTGAAATCATTGACCCAAGTAACATGCAAAATAGTCTTTAAAATATTAGTACTCCTACTGTTATTGAATAATGAATAGAACTTTAGATAAAGAATAATAACATTTTTATTCTTCCTAAATCGCTTTGAAATGCCAAATCTAATGATTCATACTTTACCTTTCCCAGGATAAAAAAGTCTCCCCTTTTCTTCAAAATGTGAAAATCTATTTATGTTAAAAAAAACAAAAAACAAACAGAAAACATGCTGCCAATCTCCCTCCCTCTATCATCCAAAAGTGTCAGAGAGAATAAAAAGATCTCAAGTGTAGAAGAAGTAGAAAGGGAAACATAAAGTATATCCTTCATCCAACCAAGTACTTCGTGTTTTATCCCCAAACTAAAGTTACAATTCATAATAGCCTGTTGTCCAGATTAATACAAAGAACTGTGACTTCGTAAACACCTGCTAGGAGCTCTGTAATGAATACCAGGCCCTGTAATCAGATTCAGAGCCAAATAAAAATGGACAACAGATTTTTGTTTCTTCAGAGTTGCTTAACCCATTGGAAATATTTTTTTTCTTTGCACACATAGGTGGTGTTCATTTATTTTCACTACTGAACAATCTTCTATTGCATGAATGCACCAGAGCTCATTGGTTCATTGACTTATATTAACATTCATGGATATTTGGTTTGTTTCAAACATTTTGCTATTACAAATCATGCACAACTCTGGTTTTTATCTTCTTGAACACATAGACAAGGATACATATAATATATGTGACAGAGTCCAGATGTTTGTTATACACATATACATACATGTTTAATATATACACATATATGTATAGATATACAGTTCATCTGTATGTATATATATATGCTATATATATTATATATACCTATATTTATTTGCATATATACATATATACACACAAGTTGTCCCTTGAACAATGAAAGTTTGAACTGTGTGGGTTCACTTATATATTTATTTCCATCTCTGCCACAAATTGAAAGTCTTTAATATGATTGTCTGTAGCTGTAGATGCCTCTTTCTGAAGCAGCCTTTCCCAAATTGTCTTCTGTTACTTGCTTGAGAATACCTTTCCCAGCTGGTTCCTTTTCTCTCACTGCAATAATTGTGTTCTGAGCAGGGTTACATACATATATAGATCTCTCAGTTGGAAGGGGAAACTATGGGGGAGAAAAAAGAAAATACTAGCCTGTTGACTGTGATTTTCTGTAAAATTTTGTAACAGTGACAAAATATATATGAACATCAGAGTTATGTTTAATTAATTTGTGATATTTAGTTGGGGCCTGTATAGATTAAATAAGTTTAACAGCTTTAGAAAATAAGCAGACAGTTTCTTCATGAGTTCCTGCCGAGCTGTCACTTGTTAGTGACTAAACTACTTGTTGGGTAAGTAAGTAGTGACAAGACAGAAAATGAGAGTGAGAATCAAGGCTCCACTTTGGGGAATTTCAACTGCTGGCCCAATGGTACTCAGAATTCCTGAGTCCACAACCCACTCTATGTCACAGAATTTAGGAGACAATGCGACTTGTCTGATGAGTGAGACAAAGGCAAGGCAGTGCGTCTTTGAAAACAGCAAACCATTTTTGCACTAGCAGAAACAGACTTCCTCTCTCTCAAGCGTGAAAGAAGCTGAGGCATGAGTCAAAAAGCAGACAGGGTGATCTTTCTTGCAGGGAGCCTGATTCCACAGACATATTGGTAAGAACTTGTTTGCTTGTGTTCTCGTAGTCTGAAAAAGTAATTCAGCACAGCTTTAACCGTGACCTTTGATTATCTCCCTAATCCTTGCTTACTCAAGATGAGTAATAAAACTGCCCTTTGCAGAATCCCTATCTCCAGAAGAAACCTTAGATGCCAACTTCAAAGGTGAGGAAGAATCAGGCTGTGATAGAATTTAATGATCTATTTTCACCCCCAAGTGGGAAAGAAAAACATTCAGAAGATATTTGAGAATGAACATGGAATTTTGACTGCAGCAGTCTGCTAATTAATTGGAAAAGTGTTCTGAAAATATAATGTATCAACATACTTTTACTTGACAGCTGACCATGTATGAAATATAATGTGAAACAAATGTTTGAATGTTTTTATTTATATTTCATATTAAAAAGTAAAGTCACAGGAGAAACAACCTACATATTTTTACATATTTTTGAGAATTATATGTTTTACCTACAGCATGTGAATTAATTTGTCCTGAAACTCTGATTAACATGTATTGTTTTCCTCTTTTCACTGATAAAATACGAGTCATAGAAAGGCAAAGGACTTTGCCCAAGAGCATACCAGTAGCTAGTGAAATACACAGGATTTGAACATTATACTGTCTGTCTATAAACAAAAGGACAGAAAAAGTGAGCTATGTAAACTAATCTCCTTCAACCTTTAGCTAGGTACTTGAGCTTTTAGTATTCAATTAATAGTTAGGTTTCTGAACCTTTAGTTGCTCTGGGTACCTGGGCTTTTAGTACTCATTTTCCAAGAGGGTTGTGGAGAGCTTGGTTTTAGCACAAACACTGAGATCCAAAGAAATGCATTGCTTTGAGTACTGGACTGCAGCTGGAGCTTAGGCATAGTATAGTTCTCAAAGTCAGAATGACAATAGCTGCCTAGTCCACGATTACTGGTGTAAGGTGGTTAAGAGAACAGATTGTGAAGCCAGACCATTGGGATTTGAAGCCTACCCTGAGTAGCTATATGACCATAGGAAAAAGTGCTAAAATTTCTGTGTTTTATAAGCTTTTCATAAGGATTCAATGAGTTAATACACAAGAGGAGTTTATACTGGTCATAGCATGTGTTTTCTATTATTATTGGTCATGTTCATAGAAGTAACTTGGAAACAGGGTATAGGAAGTATAGGAAATAAGGAACCTGACATCAACACCCAGGAAATATGGCCAGTGGAAGCCAAGAAAAATGTCCAGTCAGAGTAGGCTACAACTATACAGAATAAGAGAAAGCCCTCACTTTGTAGGTGTTTTTTTTCACCCTTCAGGCATGCCAGCTGAAAGGACACATGGTCTTTTCCATAAAGCTGCACTATTACTTGCTTACGTCTATTACCTTCACATATCAGGTTTATCTGTTCCACAAGTTGGAACCCCAACTCCAGCTTTACTTGCTGTTTTAATTCAAGAGGACAATGAAGGTTGAGTTGTACTTTCAGATCTCTGAAAAAGGAAACAAAATCTGATTGGTTAAGGCTTCATCAATCAGCAAGGGGTGGGATTCTTCTTTTAAGGGTGTGGAGATAGATCCTCTGAGAGGAGAGTGAGATGGGAAAGAAATCATCAATCGTTTCTAATGCCGTAGATGTGGAGAAATTCTCAATCAAGTTTTATGATTAAGAGATGCTGTATAAACAACAGTTCCAAAATAGTAACTGGAGAATCTGATTATTGGCCTGGCTTTGCATTTGGCCATCTACTTCTCCCTGTTTGCATGCATGCTCTCTCTTCCCACTGTGCTGTTGCACTGATTGATACAATGCAATTTTCTTAAAAATATGTTGTTTTAGACTTCCAGGAGCTGAACAGTGGAAGTGCGCTTAAAATAATGTATTAAAATTGCAAATTATATGTATGTCACCTTTTCTTGACTATACGCCCTTTGTAGGACAAGTCCGTATCTTATTTAAGGTTATATTTCCCTTATCTAGCACATATAATACACTTAAATAAGTAAAATAATGAATCAGAAAGATTTAAGGTATTTGCTAACAAGAAGTATTAGTTTGACTAGAGTAAGAACTTAAGACTACCCTGAAATATTTTATATATATTTATACTTTATTTATTTATTTATTTTTGATTAGGAGGGAGTGTTTAAAAATAGCTATGATATTCTACTATGAGTTATGGCCATCTGATTAGCTCTGCCATAAGACTTTGAGTAGAAGTGACATGTGTCACCTTCAGCCTGAGATTATCAAGAATCGAGACTCGTACATATCTGTATTTCCTTCTCATGGTTGTCTGGGAAGCCTTGTGCTGTAGGTAGTGTAGCTACAAGATGGTTGAAGGCAACTGATATGATTGAACTTTGTGAATTTGAAAAAGAAACTTGTGACTCAGAGATTTCTCTGCTATTGCCACATAGTCTCTGCTGATTAATGAAGTAACTCTAAGCAAAGGGGTTATTTTAGTTTGGCCTTGAAAAATCAATATGGTTTTACTGATTGGGGGAAAAAAGCATAATTCTTCTAGATATAGAAAGGAGTAGTTAAGAAGAAATGGAAGAATGAAAATTCATTGTCTGGTCAGAGAATATCACAGAGTCCCTTTGTTGGCAAAACTGGTGACGTTTGCCTGATAATGAAGGATTTTTATGAAATTTTGGAAGGCTTTGAATAACGTAAGTCTAATTTTTCACTAAATTTGGACTTTTAAGTATTTTCCTATTTAAAATATATGATTAAGGCCAAGTGCAGTGGCTCATGCTTGTAATCCTAACACTTTGGGAGGTTGAGGTGGGAGGATAATTTGAGGCCAGGATTTGGAGACCAGCTTGAGCAACACAGTGAGGCCCATCACCACAAAAATTAGAAAAATTAGCCAGGCATGGCGATACATGGCTGTAGTCCCACCTACTCAGGAGGCTGAGAGAGGAGGATTGCTTGAGCCTAGGAGTTTGAGACTGCAGTGAGCTATCATGATGCCACTGTATTCTAACACACGCAAAAGAACAAGAGACTCTACCCCAAAACTTATGATTGTAGTTATCACTAGAATTCTCACAGTTAAAATCACCTAAATGATAAATTCACTCATAATTCTCCAGTCTATTTAGATATAGTGCTGAAAGGCTTCTTCTGTTCTTAAATAGGGTAGGTAAGTAAAAAGGTACAGAAGATGTTTAAACCTTAATCATGAGAGAGCCTCTCCTTCAGATAGTAGACAATAATTGGACAAGATAATGACTGGGTATCAATTCATGTTGGCAGGATAAGCATTTAAAAGATAGGGAGTTTGGGATATGAATGATTGTCAGGTGATCAAAGCTAATGAAATAATCTTATGAGAAAATATAATCAGTGAGAATATTAATAATTATATTAGTTATCTTAAAATTTAACCTTCTCTCCTGTAATATATATAAACATTTTCCATACATCTGATTGCTACATCTTATTAAATAACCAGGTATTTAGTCTTGTCATTTTAAATTCTCATTAGTCTGGTTATCGCTGATCCAGACATATAGACTTCTTCATATGAGATAAAATAACTTTCAGAAAGTAATGAGATAAAATAACTTTATATGAGATAAAATAACTTTCAGAAAGTAATGTAAAAATATGTTTAAATTTAATTCTTCGTGACTGAGATGAGGATGTAGATGTGTTCCAGGTGGTGTAAACCAGTGGAAGCTGAGATTCCAAATGTCCTTATGATGAGTTTTTCCAAATGAATAATTAATTCAGCATCTCTAGCTGTTACTCTTTTAACTGTGGATAGCATTTATATTTCTTTAAAAAAATTCTTTTAATTGATTGTTTTATACATTAAAAGATAATCATTTACCTATTCCACCAAAAGCTATACTCTAAGATATTCTTAAGCATAACTATTCCAAAGGATAAATAACACAATATCCTTCAAAAGTCAAATGGATAAACTGTAGCATATTCACAAATGAAATTCTATACAGCAATAATAATAAATAAATACACTACGTGAATGACTCTCACTAATATTTTGAGTGAAAGAAGCAATACTCAAACAAGTACACATATAATTTCATCCAAATAATTTACAGAACCAAGATGATTTGGGAATGTCAGAAAGTAATTATTAATTCTCCGGTGAAGAAGATGGCTTTACTTTGAATTTACACTAACAAGGTGAAAGTTTCAGGTCTTGTACATTAGATCCTGGAGGAATAGAAAGGCTTCCAGATGAGCTCAATGGCAAAGGTTGAATTTTTAGAAAAAAATATAAACATTTATCAGGACAAATTAAACAACTCAGTGGACCATTTTGCATTGATTACCTTAAGTAGGAACTGGATTACACACAATTGCTTAAAAGATAGAGTACATAATTAAATAAGGGTGATTAATTAGGAAATGTGTTATAAACCTTGACAAACAAGGAGATTGTAATTAGTTTTAAATTGGGATATCAGTGCACTAGTTAAAAGAATGATGCAATAACTGTTTTATAATAAACATTATATATTGAAAAAAGTTCAAAGTCCAAAGAAAAATTACTTATTGAATGTTGAGTAAAAAGTTTAATAGTGATATTTTGGGATATTTTGGGATATTTAATAGTAATATTTTGTAATATTAATTACACGACATATTAGTTTCTTATTCACCATGTGTTTTCCCAAATAGTCCATGAGTCTACCTAAGCCTATTTGATTTAGCCTTTCCTTCTTTATGCCCAGCAAAGACAATAGTAGATACTGAAATAGCCACAATTATCTGACTTGAGGAGGGAGGAGGGCAAGGGCAATATACATAACTTTAACATTTATACCCCCACAATATGCTGGAAAAAATAAAAAAGAAATAGCCACAATTAAACACTAAAATATTAGTAGAAAAAGTCAATTTGAAGAAAAACAATGTCCAATAAAAATAAACAATAAATATTGATTGGTAAGGATTATTAATGTCCAAAATTTGATTTCATTCTTTTGCATATAAATGATAAAGATAAAAAGATATGATGGCCCTGCATCCAATCATTAGGTAGCCTTCAAGCCAGCTGAGGAAAAATATCAGTTACTACAAATAACAAAGAATACAGACTCTAGAAAATTCATGCTGAATAATACTAACAAAACAATCAACCACCACAAACAACAATAACAACAAATTTCTTGGTGGCAGGAAATTGAAAACTTCAATAACTCAAACTAAAAGTTTATTAGAAGGACTCTACATCAGATTTCATATGTCAAAGAAAGAATCAGTTAACTTAAACATAGGTCAGTTGAGACCTATCTGAAAATCAGAAAGAAATCAATATGTAGTGGTTTTACTTTTGCCCTATATAAGCATATAAATATACATATTTATACATATATAAGCAAAATGACAGACATAAGTCCCACCTTATCATTAAGTGCATTATATATGAGTGTATTAAACATTGTATTGAAAAAGTGGCAGTTGGTAGAATGAATTAAAATGATCCAACTATATGATGTCTTTAAGAGACACACTTTTTAAATTTTTTTTAATTTTTAATTATTATGGGTATGTAAGAGTTGTATATCTTTATAGGGTACACATGATGTTTTGATACAGGCATACAATGTGAATTAATCAAATCAGGGTAATCACCTCAGGCATTTAATGTTTCTTTGGATTATAAATATTCCATTTCCACTCTTTTAATCATTTTAAATTATACCCTAACTTATTGTTGATTATACTCACTTCGTTATGCTATCAAATATTGATTATTCTATCTAAGTAACTATATTTTTGCACCCATTAACCATTTCCACTTTATCTCCTCCTCCCTGCTACCCTTCCTAGCCTCTGGCAACCATCATTCTAATCTCCATCTCTGTAAGATTAGTTGTTTTTAATATTTAGCTCCCATGTATGAATGAGAACATGTGAGATTTGTCTTTCTGTGCTTGGCTTATTTAACTTAATGTAATGTTCTCCAGTTCCATCCATGTTGTTGCAAATGGCAGGATTTCATTTTTGTGACTATATAATAGTCCATCGTGTATATGTACCATAATTTCTTTATCCATTCATCTATTGACGGACACTTAGATTGATTCCAAATCTTGGCTATTGTGAATAGTGCTGCAATAAACATGAGAGTGCAGATATGTTTTCGATACACTGATTTCCCTTCCTTTGGATATATACCCAGCAGTGGGATTGCTGGACTGTATGACAGTTCTATTTTTAGTTTTTTGGGGAACCTCCATACCATTCTCCATAGTGTTTACACTAATTGACATTACTACCAACAGCGTACAGGAATTTTCCTTTCTTCACATCCTTGCCAGAATTCATTATTGCCTCTTTTTGATTTAACCGGGGTGAGATAATATTTCATTGTAGTTTTGATTTGCATTTCTCTGATGACTGACTAATGATGTTAAGCATGTTTTCATATACCTGATGTCCATTTATATGTCTTCTTTTGAGAAATGTCTATTCAGATCTGTTGCCCATTTTTAAATCAGATTATTGATTTTTTTCTATTGAGTTATTGGAGATCTTTATACATTCTATTTATTAATCCCTTGTTGGATGAGTAGTTTATGAAAAACACTTTTGATTCAGAGACACAAATAGGTTGAATATTTAAAAATTGCTTACATGAAATTTGTATTGAAAAGAAAAAAGATATCAAGTCAATAACCTAACCTTCTACCTCAAGAAACTAGAAAAATAAGAACATACTAAGTCCAAAGCCAGCAGAAGAAAAAAGTAATAATAAAAATTAGAGTGAAAGTAAATGACATAGGGAACAGAAAAACAGTGGAGAAAAATCAATGAACCCAAAATTGTATATTTTGAAATTATCAAAGAAATTCACAATGCTCTAACTAGACTGATTGAAGAAAGAAGAAACAAAGAAGTCTCAAATCAATAAATTCATGAATAAAGGAAGATACATTACTATTGACCTTAAAGATTTAAAAAATAGATTCACAAGGGAATATTGTGAACAATTACATACCAACATTCAGATAATCAAGATTAAATGGACAAAATTCCCAAAACACAAAAATTATAAAACTAACTCAAGAAAAATATAGAAAATCTGAACAGACCTATAACAAGAAAAAATATTGAATCAAAAATCTCCCAACAAATAAAAGCCAGATGCCAGAGGGTTTCAGTGATGAATTTTATCAAACATTTAAAGAATTAATATCAGTCCCTCATAAATTCTTCCAAAAAACAAGAATAGATGGGGGCACTTCCCTAAAAATTCTGTCGGGCTGGTTAGTATTACTGGATATCAAAACCTGACAAAGATATCACAAGAAATGAAAAGTACAGATTAGTGTCACTTATGAATATAGACGTCAAATTCCCCAACAAAATACAACTGGATATGTACATGCAAAAAATTAAATTTTACCCTTAACTCAAACCAAATACAAAATTTAACTCAAAATGAATCACCCACCTCCTTCTACTCACAACCTTGAGGGTTAGCAGGACCTGTGAATTGCTACTAACCAAGAAAACACAACAAAGATGTCAAGACCATGATTAAGTTACATAGTAATATATTATAGTCTTATAATATCCTCTCGCTAGCATCTTGCTTGCTGGCTTTCTTGAAACAAACTGCTGTTTTAAGCTCCTATATTAAGAAGTTCTTGCTGTATGGCAAGGGACTGAGAGTGGTCTCTGACTGACAACCAGAAAAACACTGAGGCCCTCAGTTCTGCAATCCACAAGGAACTGGATTCTTTCAACAATCATGTGAGCTTGGAAGCAGACTATTCCCCAGTCAAGACTTGAGATGAGACTGCAAGTTGACACTTTGATTTTAGGCATTTGGGAGATCCTGAAGCAGAGAACCGAGCCAAGCTGTTCCTGGAACTCTTGACACCCCAAAACAGAGAGACAAAACCTTGTGCTGTTTTAAGTGACTAATTTTTGACAGTTTTTTATTTATCATTAGATAACTAATATAGAGGGTAAGAATTAAGTGGATGACAAGTACAAAAAAGATGGATATGATCATAGCATGCCACTAAAATGTCTTGATCTTGGAAAAATGTACTTAACTTCTTTAAACCTTGATTCTTTACTACTATACCAGACACAATGTCTAACTTATGGCAATGAAATATTATTTTTAGATTAAAATCAGTTTGCGAGATGAACTGATTTTTGAATATGCTTTAAGAAACTTATACTAATACAAAGTATTAAGTATACATATTAGCGTTGTCATCATAATTATTATGTAGTATATATCTGGAAGCCACAATGGTTTTAATATAATTGTAGAGCTAATACATACAAAATGCCTAACATGTAGGCTGGATCTCATGTAATAATAACTGTTATTCTCAGTTACAATGGGGAGGAGTACATCAAAATCTAAAGACTATTAGGCACAAAATGAAAATTGTCTGAAGGCTCACAACATCAAGCTGGTATACTTTGGCAAATACTGTGCCCCTCATTAATGAGTAATGTTTCACTAACATCTACTTCCCACAAATCCCATGTGTCCCATTGGACTTATTACCACTAAAAATTATTATTACGATCACAATTTTGCAAAATGTTTATCATCTCTAGTAAGACCACTGTGTAATTATTATCATTTCACAGCTTAAGGTTAAGCAGCATTTACTGATTTTGCTATTAGGGGGATTTAATGGTATGTCAAATCTCTGGAATGGTAAAATACCTTCAGGTGCACAGTATCTTTCATCCACAAATCCCTCCTATTTACAGCTATCAAAACATATCATTACAAGCAAAAGGCAGGAAGATAGAAGTGAACAAATACATGCATTATTCATAAACTGTTTTTCTCTTCTGCTAGCTTTCTCAAAACCTTCTTTTCTTTAGGAGATGCCCAGAAGCATGCATTTAGATTAGTTTATTAACAAGAACATTAATCAGGAATCCGTGTTTTAAGACATCTTGTTGATCAGGAAGAAAAAATAAGATGCCTATAGGAAGATGTGAAATCTAATACTGTTGCAATACATTAGTAATTAACTCAGTCATGATTTATTAATTTAACAATTCAGAAAAGAAAAAATAATGTACTTGCAATTAATAAATACTTTATAAGCCAAAATACATATTCTCAAATATCATAAAGCTTTGCATATGTCCATCTTAGAAAAAAGTAGCAGTTTCATTGACATTTTGAAATGATTTTTCTATCTATGATCATTCTCCTTCTTATTAAAGATTGACATCTGAGCACAGGAAGTAGTTTCAATCTTATTTTATGGATGAAAAAACTGAGGTCAAGGAATTCATCTAAGACTGAAAAGGACTGTGAGTCCCATCTCTGCTTGCTAACAATGATCTTTTCCCAATCACTGTGTTAGATTGCCTTCTACCTTGAAAACCACTGACTTGTGGTCAGAAAAAATATAATTTTTGTGAACCTTAGTTTCCATTTCTGTATGTTAAAATGGATAAGACTCATTATCTAGCTGATAGAATTGGCATGAAAAAGTATTAGACCTAAGAGATTTAAGAGAAGATACACATTTTAAGTATTAGTATTACTAATAATATACTCTTAATAACATAATAAATGAATAGCAATCTTTATTATGACTGTTCTATTTGGTGTCATATAAAACTTGCATCAAAGCTAGTCCCTTAAAAGATATATAAATCATTGATTTTATAGATCAGTTCTTATCATAATCCATGTTCAAATTCAAAGCTTTTATTTCTAAGAAAATATGTGTATGATTAGAATCAGACAAATATTTTTTCTCTAATGATATTGTATATTTTATTTTCTATATTAGATATGTTATCTGGAAACTGAAATTACACAGTATGCATAAATCATGTGAATTCAGAAAATAATATGAACATGGAGGAATGCAAAATTTTTTCCTGCTTTCAATAAAGAAATATAATTGATTTCACACCTTTCAACAAGGAACCCAAGATTCAAAATGTGTTACTTGTGTTATGCTATGGTTACTTATTAAAATTATACACTAATTATTTCCAAAATCTTTTATAATTATTACCTATTAATTTAGACCTCTCTTTAAATATTTCTTTAAAAATTTCCGCAAAAGCATTTTATTCAATCATTGCAATAATTATTAAATTCTTATTTATGAATCGTACATTTTAGTTTTTGTGTTCAGTAAGAAATTTCTTTGCAGTTTCCATAGCAATTACAAACTTCAAAAACCTAAGAAAGGACTGAAAAATTTCCCAAGAGCTGGTACAGCCAAAATGATAGAAAGATGAAAGTGAATAAGTTGCTCTTATTATTTTCTATTTCAAGCTGCTCGTACATTAGTGACTTTGCCAAAAATCAGTAATATCATCAGTTTCTTGTCCAGACACCTGCAAAAGAATTCATTCTAACAGTAATTCTACATTTTTCCAAAGTATGCCTATTACTTTTCCATTAGTAAAGCATTCTTTTTCATTTTTTCTTTTTCGAGAAAGGAAATGCACTGGTCAAAATATCTGAGGTGAACAGTTTCCTTTAGAGTAATAAGCCAGACCAAGGAAACAGCTGAGAGTAAGGAGACCAATAAATGAATCCATGACATGAAATAATGACTTAGTATTTGATGAAACACAATCTCTAGGGGCTTTAGTGTTTTGTCTTTAAAATGGGATACTTCATTTCTAATGCCTTCATAGTGTTGAAGATTCTATGATGTAAAATATTATTAGAAATATCTGCCCAGAAATGTCAGCAACTGAAAATTTTCCAAGTTTTGATGCAAAGATATCCCTGTCTAATACTAGAAAATGTTTCTTATTACCCATTGAATGACTGCCCCCCACAATCTAATCTTTGGAACCTTTGAATATGTTATCTTAAATGGGAACAAGGAGTTTGCAGATGTCGTTAAATTATGGATTTTGAGATGGAAATATTACCCTGGCTTATCTAGGTAAACTCAGTGTAATCACAAGACTCTTTATAAGAGGGAGATGGGGGGATCTAATGATGGAAGCAGAAAGAGCAATTGGAAGATAATATGTTGCTGGCTTTGATGATGGAAAGGGTCCACAAGCCAAGAAATTCAGGAAGCTTCTATGTACTGGAAAAGGCAAGCATTCTTTCCTGAATCCTCTAGGGAATGCTGTTCTGCTAATATCTTGAATTTGGACTTTCGACCTCTTGAGCTGTAAAAGAGTGAATCTGTGCTGTTTTAAGCTACTAAATTTGTGGTTATTTGTTATGATAGTAATAGGAAACTAATACGTCCACCCTAATAGAGATATAGATATACCAAATATGGGTGAATGTAATAATTTAGAAAATTTTAATTTCTACTTGGAATATCTAGAACTGAAATTATCCCTAATTGTAATTTTTGAACTGTTTTCTATAATAAATATTTATGTTGTGAAAGTTTGAGAAGAAAGCTATTAGAAGCAGCCAAACAATATATTAGAATTTCATTTTGAATTTAATTTTTCAAAAATATATGTTCATATTTTATTAACTGAAGTGTAAAAATTACATTAATGAAAGGTATTCAACCATATTATAGAATAGTGTCTTCAGTGTTTGAGCTTATTATATATGATTTACTGAATATTAACAAAAGACTGCAAAAATATTTTTAAAAGGCTCTATGAAAACCATAAACCACATATTATATACCTTAAAGGAACTATTGATTTGTGTTTTTATTTTTTGGTAGGAAATACATTTTAAATTCTGCATTTCATTTTTTTACTAAATGAAAGAGCATTTCAATTTGTACAAGAAAAAGTATTTATTAGAATGTTAGCAGCATAAATTCTGGATCTGGACTCATGGTCACCAAATCCTATGTGTGTGACTTAAGAAGTTTTAGTTGTTTTATGCTGTATCTACTCATCTATAAATTAGAGCTTAAAATAATACCTTGTTGTGAGGCTTATTTGAATTAATGCATGCAGCACTTTGATTAGTACCTGATACAATGTAAATAAAGGTTCAGTGTATTAGCTATTTTTGTTGCTATTCTTCTTATTTGATCCCTAAGTAGTCCAAGTGACAATAAGGTTTTACTTTATCATTTACAAAATACAGTGTTGTATTCCATTATAAGACTGGTACATGTGGTCCACTATAAAATGAATACATTTTTAAAATCTCTACAAGGGTCTACAGGATTCCCTCTCATTTCTATATCACTTTAGCTAAAGTAGTTTTAATATTTAACAAAAAAATTATTGACTCATATAGGAACATAGTTGCAAGTGTTAAGAGCTTTTCCTTCCTAGTTTTTTTCTTTAAATTTATTTTATTTTGAAGTATATTTTTAGATTTATAAGAGTTGCAAAGCCAGTACATACAGTTCATGTATACCTTCACTCAGCTTCCTCTAATATTAGCATCTTAACATAATCATGGTACATTTGTTCAAAACTAAGAAATTAAGATATTAAATTACAGACATTATTCAGGTTTTATCAGCTTTTTCAGTTTTTTGAGTTTTTTTTTTTCTCTGTCCCAGGATCCAATCTAGCATACCACATTGCATTTGGTCATCATTTCTCCTTAGTCTTCTCCAGTCTGTGACAGTTTCTTCCTAATTTTTAAAGCAGCTTGTCTTGTAAAAATACAGGTATATTGAAATCTGCTGATTTGAATGCTTGCAAAAGGATTCAACTTTGAAACAAAAATTTCCTGATCACTGTTTAGATCTTTTAATTGGTAAGTTTTTAAATTGAAGAGAGTTAATGAGTAGCTTCCTCAGAAGTTTTAAATTTTGATTTATTTTAGTTAAAAAAATATTCTCAAATATTTTTTCACATAATGAGAGTTTTCAAAAATTTTACTTCTTAACACCAGTTTTAAACAAGTCAAACTTTTGTATTGCATGTTAATTGCATCATAATCAGCTAATGAATGACACATCCGTGATCGATAATATTTTGAAATCCTGACAATTATTTTCTGTAATATCTTATCAAACCTTGTTCCTCCTCCTTTCAAGCTAGAGTATCTAGAATCCATTGTCCCAGAAGTGAAAACAGTTAAATCTTGCTTTTTGAGCTTTATATTGATTGGATTCATTGCATTATAAATAAGGTAATGGGAGAATAATAAAAATCTGTATGATTCTCTCCCATAAGAGTTTAAGAATCTTCACACTACAGCATGGGGATATTCAGAGCAAACAAAGTGATCTTAGATTTGAATGATTCTCCATTTCTTTTCCTTTGCTTTTTAGCATGTTTCTGGGATGGAGAATCATACAATACTCAGATAGTTGGGGGATTTCAGAGCAGAGGAGACCTGAGAACAAACATAATATCCAAAATATCCTGGGGAGTCTAACAGGATATGGAATGTCATTATAAGTGGTACATCTAAAATTAGTAGCCCTGTGCAGTGGTAGAGAACAATGCTTTTTGGTCATTATGGCCAAATGTTTTCTGTCATGTGGTTCCATGTTACTAGTCTAAGGCTCCTATTTTCCTTTAGGGAAAAGGTGACTTAATTTCATTTCTGACTTGAAGGAAGAGCTGGAGATAGGTGTGTGTGTGTATATATATATATATATATTTATATATATACGCACATACATATGTATACATCTCCAAACACACACACACACACACACACACACATATATTTTCTTTTTTTTCAATTACCTTGTCCTGCTTCCAGAAAGTCCATGTTTGACACTATTTTCCAACCAATGAGTTTTGCATGGGCAAGTCTCCATGTCTATATGTGCATGTTGGGTTTGGGGAGGGAGTTGGATGGGAAGGGGTGATGGTATTCCATTGCAGCCTGTGACTGGGTTTCATGAAAAGGAAATCCACTTGCCTTCATATAAAAGCCATATTCACTAGCAATAGAGGTGATATTTTGGCCTTCATATACCTGACTCCTCTCTACCCTCATTTTGTTGCAAATTCATGCAGCAAATCTAGCATTGTTAATACCTAACTGTATAACACATAGACTATTATGTGTCAGGCACTATTCCAAACCCTTTAATATAATCACACTTCAATATTAATGATTATTCCCATTTTTTACATGAGGAAATTGAGATCCTTAATTAGGATATCTCAGGTTACATAGATAGTGAGCAGTGGGACTGGGATTCAAACCTAGGAAGCAGGGCTTCAGTCAGCACACATGCTATAAGAATTGTAGGTGTTCTATTTAAAGATCCTTCAAGTTCTAGTACTATGACAGCAGTGGATTCATCCTAGCCAGGAAGAGTGGCCTAGATGTGGCCCAAATGCCCAAGTCAATGTTCTAGAGCTGAGAAGAGGAATCTGAAAATAGAATATGCTCCCCACTCCATGTTTTCATACTAAAAAATCCCCCCCCCACACACACACATTAGATGTAGCAGTTTTGGAGTGGTCAGCAACCCTAAACTCCATAGGAGCTTATTATAAACATTATCGGTTATAGAAAAATAAACTTACATTCCTTGCCCACCTGCAGTCACGGGCTGAGATTTGTAGCTGCTATGTAAGAGTAGGAGTAGTTACTCACAGCTCTGCCATATTGAATTGGGCTCATTTAATCAATTAAACATATCATTAAGCCATATATGCTGCTGTAATCATGTTTGATAAAATAGATATTCAGCTTTGTTGGCATAAATTGAGGTCTTTCACTGTTTTATTTGAAATTAATTATAGAAGTTTCACTTTCCTCAGTACTTTAGTAAAAATAAATATATACAGACATAAATGTATAACTAGATAGAAATTCTAGAATGCATTATCTTCTTGATTAGAAGTATAAATACTGAAATAAATAATAAATGTGGCATTAAGCAAAACTCGTTTAAAAGCTGTTGGGATTGTTTTAACAGCTAGCACCTCTCAATGTAACAAAGATGAAATGACTACATTTTGACAACAGCTTTTATGTGAGCTACCCTTTCTACAGTTTTTCTTTCTATTGCTATCAGGCATCACTGCTTACTTAATAAAAAATATGTTAATAAATGATTTAATCACACATCTATCTGCTTTTGTTTATATATCACATATTTTTAAAAGCTAATTAATCTTTCTCATATTCATCAATACACATATATTATGTGAAAAAAATACATGGAATTAAAAAAATACCTCTACATTCATCTAGTTGAACCATAATTATTTCAAGTAAATTCAATATTTCTTAAATCTTCCAAATTATATATTTTGCAGCAGTCTGCTATCTTTGTTTAGAGCTAACAATTATATTTATTTATGCATTATTTCATTCAAAAACATTAAGGACCTGGTATGTATTAGGGGTAGTTTTAAGTACTGAGGATACAGCCTTGAAGAAAGTTCCTTCTATAAGGAAGTTTGTATTTCAGCACTGAGTTTAGCATGTGGTGAGAGTAGACGTCCTTGTTTCAGACCATAGGGGAAAAGTATTATGTTTTTCATCATTAAATAAGGCACCAGCTGTAGGTTTTTATAGCTTCTGTTTATCAAGTTGAGAATTTTCTCTTTTATATTTGGTTTGTAAAATAAAACATTTGAACAAAATCCAGTTTTGCATTTCTTATTCAGTTAATATAGTGAATGACAGAGATTCATTTTCAAATGTTAAACAAACTTCGTATTTCTGAGATAAATTCCAGTTAGCCATAAAATATCCTTTCACAAAAATTGGTCTTAATTTTTGCATTTATGTTTATGTAGGATATTCAAATGTAATTTTTCTGTAATGTTTCTTTTATATTAGGGCAATGTTGACATGATAACATGAAGTAAGAACTATTCTCTCTCCTTCAATTTTTGGAGAGATTTTGCATAGTATTTATGTTATTAAATAAGTTTAGAATTGACCCATGAAGCCTTCTGAATCTAAAGTCTCTGTATAATAAGGATTTTAACTACACATTTAGTTATTTTTGTCAATTTAGGGCCATTAAGATTCTTTCTTCTTGGGTAAATTTTTGTAGTTTGTTTCATTCATGAAACTTCTCCATTTTACCTAAATTGTTGAATTTATTGGTATAAAGTTCTTCATAATATTCTCTTATCAGCCATTTAATATCTGTAGATTGTGTAGTGATGTCAACTCTCTCATCACTGATATTGGTATTTTGATACTTTTTGCTTTTATTCCTGGCTGGGCTAACTAGAGACTTACCAATTTTATTGAAATAGCTTTCCATTTCATTGATTATTTTTCTGTTTTTTACTTCATTGATGTCAACTGTCATCAATTTCTTTCCTCTTGTTTGGGATTTTTATTTGCTCTTCTCTTGCTGGTTTCTTAAGATGGAAGCCGAAGTCATTAGAGACTTTATTCTTTTCTAATATAAATTTTTAGTGCAGTGAATTTCTCTCTTAATGCTGTATCAGCTTAATCTCACAGTGGTACATTTTCACAGAAATGTTGCATTTTCATTTTTATTCATTTCCAAGTAAATTTTAATTTTGCTTTTAAGATTTTCTTTGATACATAGATTATTTATATATGAATGAGTTATTCAGTTTACAAATATTTGTTTTTTTCAGATATACTCCTGGTATTACTTCCTGGTTTACTATCACTGTGCTCAGAGAATATAGTTTGTATGATTTAGAAACTTTTAGATTTGTCAAGACTTGTTTTATAGTCCTAAATAGGTTTTATCATGGTAAATGATCCATGTGCACTTGGAAAGAATGAACATTCTGCTGTTGTTGAATGGAAAATTCTATAAATATATATTAGGCCAAGTTGCTGATAGTGTTATTAAACTCTTCCATATTCTTACTGATTTTCCGGATACTTTTTACATCAGATACTAAGCAGACAGATGTTAAAATATCTGATTTTAATTGTAGAATTGTCTACTTCTCCTTATAATTCTATCCGCTTTTGCTTTATGAGTTTGGGACTTCTGTTTTCATATACAAAATGATTTGGGTTTGTTCAGGTCCTCTTGACAAATTGCAGTATCATTATGAAATAACTCTTTTGATCCCTGGTAATATTATTTCTCCTGTAATTTATTTCCTGTGATATTAATGTAGCTACTCCACCTCTTCCCTGGCTGTTTTTAGGATTTTCATTTTTACTTGTTTTAAGCAATTTTATTGTGGTCTCATTTGATTAATTTTATTATGTTTCTTAAACTTGGGGTTTGTTGAATTTCTTAGATCTGTATAATTTTCATGAAATTAGTAATTTAAAAATCTTTTAAGAAAGACATTATTTTTATATTTTCCCAGTTATTAATCCATTGCAGCCTCCAGTTTCACATTATTAGGCCATTTGAATTTATTCCATAACTCACTGATATTTTAAGTCTTTTCTTTACTATGTTCTCTATTTGTATAGTTTCTTTTGCTTTGTTTTCATGTTCACTGAACTGTCTTTTGCCATGTTTATTCTCCCTAATTCTATTAATTATATTTTTCACTCAGACATTGTAATTTTTATCTCTAGAAGTTCAGTTTGGGTCTCTTTAAAATATTTCTTCCATGTTTCAATTTAACATGTTTAATCTATCCTTAGGTTTTTGGTCATAGGGCATACCATTATAATAACTGTTTAATATATGTGTCTAATAATTCTAACATCTATATCATTTCTGGGTAAGCTTTAATTGATTATTTGTTCCCTCACTATGGGTTCCTTCTTTATATGACTGTTAAGTTTTGACTGGATACCAGGCAATGTGAATTTTACCTTTCTGAGTGATGGATATTTTTGTTTTTCTATTCTTATAAATATTTTTAATCTTTGTACATTGTTAAATTACTTAGAAAAGGTTTTACTTTTAATCTTCTAAGACAGTATCAGCAGCATTTACTTTAACATTTTATATTACTCACTACAAAGGCAAAACTTTTTCTGAATGCTCTACCCAGCACTCTATGAATTATAGGACTTTGAATCCTGGTTGGAGGAATCATTCTCCTTTTTGCCTTTGTTGCAGTGTCTTGATAGCCACTATTTCATGCACATTCCTCAATCCTTTTTTTTTCTTGTCTTTTTGTTTGGGAGATATGGGGGAGATAACTGCCCTCTTATTGTATCTGGGCCAAAAATATTTAGTCAAAAATGTTTTCTAGCAACAGGAACTCTCTTTCATTTCTGGTGGTAATGAAAAATGATATAACCACTTTGGAAGATAGTTTGTCAGTTTATTACCAAACTAAACATACACTTGCCAGATAACCCAGCAATCGTATGGTAAGCACTTCTTGGTATTTACCCAAAGGAGCCGAAACTTGGGTCCACACAAGCCTGCATGTGGGTGTTTATAGCAGCTTTATTCATAATCACTGAAACTTGTAAGCAACCAAGATATCTTTTAATAGGTGAATGAATAAAATAAACTGTGGCACATCCAGACAATGGAATATTATTCAGTGCTAAAAAAATGCGCTATCAATCCATGAAAAGGCATTGAATGAATTTAAGTGCATATTATTTTGTGAAAGAAGCCAAGGTAAAAAGGCTACATATTGTATGATTTCGACTAATTGACATTCTGTAAAAGGCAAAACTATGGAGACAGTACAAAGATCATTGATAGCCAGGGGATTAGCAGAGAGGTTAGAAGGATGAATAGGCAGAGCACAGAGAACTTCTAGGGCAGTGAAAATGCTCTGTATGATATTATAATGATAGACACATGCCACTATACAGTCGTCCAATTCTATAGAATGTATACCACCAAGAGTGAACCCTAATGTGAACTATAGACTTTTGGGTAACTATGATGTGTCAATGTGGGTTCATTAATTGTGACAAATGTTCCACTCTCAGGAAGACGTTGGTGATGTGGGAGGTTATGTATGTGTCAGGGCAGGGGTGATGTGGGAAATATCTTGTACCTTCTGCTAAATTGTGCTATGAACCTAAAACTGCTCTAAAAAACTAAAGTCTAATAAAAACGTTTTATTTTCCATATTAAAAAGTAAAACTCATAAACTTTTGGTGAATATGTAGAAAATCTTATTTTCTAGTTTACTACGATTTGTTTCAATGTAATGCTTTAATGTGTAGAAGATAGGGAACTATTTTGCAAAACTGTGCACAAGTGCATGTTAAATCTTGCATTTTTAGATATTTTCTGAGAGTTTTGGCATATTTCTCTAATGCTGTTTATGATTAAAGTATATTTGATATCAGTTCAGATGGTGATTATTATTTTAGGATTAGTCATTTCTTCTTTGGTATGAGTATGATTTTTAAATATTTAGAAATAAAAGGCCACAAAATTACAACCCTTTCATAAATGTAAAGTCAAAGTTTAGTACGCTATGCACTCTCAAATTATTTTAAAAGCTTATAGCACCCATTGTATGATAACAGCACACCTTCCAAATAATGACAAACACTGAACAAATGTATCTTAATCTTAACCTACAATAATTTAGCATCTTCCAAATATTTCTACTATGGTTGATAAATATAAATATTCATTTTAAAAACATCTTAAAATAACAAAGTGTAAAAATATTTGTACCAGGTTTAATTTAAGTACAACCCCAGAAATATCCTGAGAAGTTTAATTATAAAGCCTGGACATAAAATGAAATACTGAAGGCATCTAATGTTTGCAAAGACAATTTTGTATTTTTTAAATTAAAATGTATAAAATGTGTATTTATAGTATAATTTAAATCATTAGTTTTGAGTAGTCTTTCAAACATCTTGGTGAGATCCTATATTTCTACAGATTATAGACAATAAAATCACGCCTTGGCATTTAAAGTCAATTACATAATGACTTGTCAAAAAGTTCTAGTATATCCTTTAAGTCTGTCCTGTTTTTTTTTAACAGAGATTTTCCCTCATTAGGATGTGGGACTTCAGAAAATTTTGAGGTGAGAGAAATAGGTTAAAATATGTGAATAAAAATATTTGAATACTCAGACAATTATTTATAAAAAATAAAATAAGTGAGTTTTATCATTGAACTATTTTTTAATGTTGGAAACCTAACCTACTTTTTTTTTTACCTATTCCTTCATATAGATTTAGTTTTAATATATTTGAGAGATTTTTTATTATTTTAAAATTAAGATTGGTGGAGGAGAAATTATTAGAGCTTTTATCTTTGAACTACTGCTGTTTGAGTAGAATAAAAAGAAAAAAATCACACATTCCTTTGAGACACCTGTCTCGTTAACTTCAGTATACATTTTGTCAGCATGAACACTGTATGACTAGACATTAAAATTAATTTCATAAGAAACTGAAGTGAAATTACATTTCACATGGGTTTAGTGTGGCAAAGTATTTTTCATCAGGGCTATGGGGCCATTTACAGGAAGTACATGAATTTTTAAGTGGATGTAACTGATGTACACTATGAAGAATATTTATCATAAAATAATTAACATATGTTCTCACTAGATATTGACATGTATTACTAATTCAACAGAGTATCAGTTGATCTAAACTCCTATAAAGAGAAAAACCGTATTGTTTTTCTTTTTAACACCACTAATTCATCCTTCCATTTTCTAACACTGCATATATACCTGAAATTATTTAATCTTTTGATAATGGATTGCCAAATTATTATACATCTCATTATTATTTAGGCATAATCAGGATTTTTAATATGTAACATTAGTAGATTATAACTATAAAAATGGGATAAATTAGTTCTTAAATGGCAATATGATAAATTTGGTAGGAATTACAGAAAATAATAAGATCAAGACATAATCTCTACCTTCAAGTAGTAAAATAATTATGGGGTAATGAGTATTTATTAACTTGCTTTTAATGTAATTTATTAGTTTTAACTTAAAAAATAACTGTGCCGTAACTTGCGTACAAAATTCCTGAAAATGTAACAGTCACCCTCTGAAAGCTGATGTTAACTGGTTGCATCACAGCACCAGCAGGTAAAGCAGCCATTTTATTATGCACAAGAATTTGGTTGTTTAGAAATTCAAAAAGGACACAGGGAGGTCAGCTTGTCTATGTTCTTCTTTGTTTGGGTCCTCAGCTAGGAAGATACAAATGGTGGCAGACTAGAACAGCTTGGGCTGGAAGATCCAATTCCAAGATAGCTTCTTCACTCACTTTTCTGTGATATGGGCATGGCTCAGCTGGCACTGTCAATCAGAGCACCTTCATGTGGCTTTTCCATCGTGGCATTCTCACTGTGGTCATACTTCCTACATAACATCTCAGCAACACCACCTTTTCTGGCCGAGTCTCAGAAATCAAATAGCATCATTTCTTCCATATTCTATTGGTTGATGGAATCACAATCACAATGTTACCGAGATCCAAGAGAGTGGGTTCTTGGGCCTTTCCTCTTAATGGGATAAATATTAAAAAAATTGGAGCCATGTTTGAAAAATCACTACACTGTGCCTATAGTTTTGTATTCTACTTTTCCTCTTAACATTATAATATAAGCCAGAAACATCTTTCTTGTAAACATTATTTAAATACCTATTTGGCATGATCTAGCTCTCCTAGCAAAATTCTTCACTGCAGATGCAAATATCAAGTTTTAATGCTATTGAATGGTTCAAGCAGGAAAAAGGTACTGTCTCTTTATACAAGAGATATCTTCATAATAAGGAATCATGAGAGAATAAAAGTACTTCATGGACATTTAGCTAGGTAAAATTATTCTGAAAGAGCGTCTGTGCAGAGAAATACATCTTTGAACATTTCATTGAAAGTTATAGGGCATATTTAATTTCATGAAAGAATATTGGATGTTGTGTGTATTTTAGCAAGTGCAATATAATATCATAGAACTAGTAAACTGCAAACTTTCTGCTGCATCAGCCAATCTATGTTTGTATCTACAACTTTGTCAAAAGCCAATAAAGCAAAAGAGCTTATTCATCTCGCTAAGGGGTTGTAAGCTCTATTTATTTAAAATGGAGTTTGGAGATTGGCTTTTTCCATTTTGATATGAGTCATGTATCACTTTCATTTAGTGACATCAAATGTTAAGCCTCAGTAAAACTGCCTAATAGGAGAAAAAAATATGATGTTGACTCAGTGATAAACAATTCCTAAATACAAGAGGATGCTGGCACTGAGATTAGTTGCATGGATTTTGAAAATTAAAAAAACAAGAAATATGTTTTGACAATATGTCTACTTTAGAGTAGCTTCTATTTGCAAAAGAAAATTTTAAAAAAATCCCTAATTCCTATTTAGGAATGCTAACTATTATAATGTACCATCTCATTTAAAAATATTGGCTGGAATATTTGTCATACCTAGTAAACTAGAAAGAAACAGGAAACCAAACAAAAGCTTCTAAAATTGACCTCCTTTTTTTTTTTTTTTTTTTTTT
>VBSM01001265.1:8253193-8281177 GCA_008086735.1 Cheirogaleus medius | reverse complement strand
TCCAAGACTGAAATTGCCTTTCTAATAGAATGTAAATGCTTTTAGGTAAGTTAGCTCTTCATTAAGTCTGTAACTTTCCCTATGTGTTTTAATAAGTATGGTTGTGTATCAGTATGACCCATAAAGGTATTTGAGTTAGTGATATTTTGCTGTTTATATCATCTCACCAATAGTAAAAGCCACCTTTTCAAAATGTCTTGCTTTTACCTACTCACTCTTCTACACTCTCAGCCATAAGCTTATTACACTAATCCACACTATAAAAAGAAGCTACAATAAACTTCTTTAAATACTTGCATTCATATGGTATCCTTGCTTTGTACCTATCCCTGATTCATGGTAGTCTACTGTTGAGTATGTTTTCATAATCTAGTCCTATTGAACTTCTGCAAATATATTTCCCCTTCTTCCTCATCAGGGTCCTTCCACTCAAATCAGACCTGCTGAGTAGATGCTTTCTACATACTTCAATTCACAATCTTAAAATATCTAATTCTATCTTAATTTAAAAGGGGTCACTATATGCTCATCTACCTTGTTTCAGGTGTCTAGGAATGGGGATGACCAGGCATACTGTTTCATCCCACCAAACCCATGGCTGGAATCACCCCAAAAGTAGTAACGGGAGTTCCCAGAAGGGAGTGCCCCAAACCATCCTGAGGTGGGGCTGGCTGGGATTTCAAAGCAAGAAGCACTAAATGCCATGGTGATCATCAGTCAGAGGCATTTGTTGTGGGAACTACTTACAGAGTGGGCTACAGCAATTTTTGTTTGTGTCCACAGTGAAGGGGTCAGGTTATGAAGTTTATATAAGGGTTTAAGGAATTTGAGGACCAGGGCCAATTTCTTTTAATGTTTTGGTCAAAAACTCCTATATCTTTTTTTTGAGACAGAGTCTCACTCTGTTGCCTGGGCTAGAGTGCTGTGGAGTCAGCCTAGCTCACAGCAACCTCAAACTCCTGGGCTCAGGCGATCCTCCTGCCTCAGCCTCTCGAGTGACTGGGACTACAGGCATGTGCCACCATGCCCAGCTAATTTTTTACATATATTTTTACTTGTCCAGCTAATTTCTTTCTATTTTTTTAGTAGAGATGGGGTCTTGCTCTTGCTCAAGCTGGTCTCGAACTCCTGAGCTCAAACAATCCTCCTGCCTTGGCCTCCCAGAGTACTAAGATTACAGGCATAAGCCATTATGCCCAGCCCCAAAACTCCTATATCTTTATCAATGCCTGGGAATGTTCAAGCACCCAGTCTGGGTTCAATTCTGCTGGGAACAACCTGCAGCTGTCTGGGCCACAAAGAAGTCAAGGTACTCTGTGATTTTCCATCATCAAATAGAAATAAAGTGAGGAGTACCAGGTGACCCTATAATCCATCCCTCTTGAGTGGCTCTTATAATCTCATATGCCCCCCTCTTTGGTGATGTTCCCCGAGCTAGCAGGAAAAAGGTGGGATCACCTACAAGGTCCTTTTCCCTAACTTTATGAAACAGTGTAAATAATACTCATACCAACAGTGAATACTGGTGCACAAGACATAAGACCAGAATTCCCAAAAGGCTTACTAGCAGAGATTTATACCAAGGACTCCATGCTGGAAACCATGATTTTATCGTAGATCACCAGGAGTCACCCACCCTGTGATCAATTAGCTATAAGTTCATTTGTAAATGAAGAAGAGGCTGATTAATTTCAGCTTCTTCATCTAGAATTTATACATGACATTCAGGTTTTAAAAGGGCATAGGTCCCCCTTGTGCAGCTGTCAGCATATCTAGAGCTGTTTGGTTGTGTACGACCACTTTCCTCATTGCCGCTGTTTCAACATTCAAGGCCTCCAAACCATGATCAGTGTCTTTCAAAGCAGTTGAGACAAATCTTCAAAGGGCTACTTTCTGCATGATATCGGTAGAGTGTCCCTGAGACACAAATACAGTTAGTAAATAATCCCATCAAGAAAAAACCAGACCTACTCCACAGAACCCTCCAGATGGGATTGCTGAGGACAGGGATGGTGTCAGAGATTCTGGAGTGCATCCATGGGAAGCTGAGTGTACACTGTTCAAGCTGCTCTGGGGGACACCAGGGCATAAGGTTAGTACCACAGATCCACTCAGTATCATTCAGGAAAATCCAGTATATTACTGGCCTCTGAGACCAGTTCGTGGGAAACTAAATTGTATCCCTAAACATAATGGTGCGTTGGCGTTGAGCAGTTGGGAGGAACCTAGGTACCTGGTGTTGTTTATCTGAGTGTCCTTAAAGTGATTGCTTTCAACAGATCTCTGCAACCTGGGAAAGCATCCCTGACATAGGGGTGAGCCACACACAGCCATTCCAGATTTGCCAATATGATCATTTCTGGGATATGGTGCTCTTCAGTGCAGCTCTGGCTTTCGTGGTTGTCTCCCTGTGGGACATGGTTAGGGAAAAGCTTACATTGTGTCCAGGGTTACTTGATGTCACATCCCAAATATTCATGTTTACATATGTGATGTCAGAGGTATCTAGGGTATAGTTTTCCATGCATTGTTTAGTTCTTCAGGTTTGTACAGGGACCCAGAGTTCACCAGGCAGTGGCTCAATACACATGGAGTTCTTCATTGGCTACTCAGGAACATAAGAGCATATACCCAGCAGTTAAATTGGCTTTGCATATGGGACCCAGGCCAGAAAAATGTTCTCTGAGGATATGCAAGTGTTAATGGGAATAATGTAACCACAAAGAAAAACGAAGCTCAAGCTTACAGCAAAAAAACAAAAATATATTAGCAGCACACTGATGGTGGGGGCGTCTTCTATAATAAAATTGGTATTAGATTCCTCCTCTGCAATAATCTTGGCAGCCTTGAGAATCTTCCTAGGAGAACTACACCAGATATTCCATCCTACTGCTGCAGGAGTTGTAGCCCCAACAGTGATGAGGCTGGTTGAAATCTACCATGCTGGTGCCATTTCATTGCCATTGGTATGGGGGCACCGCCTTCCCACTACCAAAGGAAAGTGGGGGTCACATCCAGAGTGGTGATAGCCTCCTTCCTGAGGACACAATGGATACTAATCCAGCCTGGTGACATTTTCTATCCCAGGTCCCATCTCAGGTTCCCTGCCCAGATGTAGGGGACAAGGGAAGCACAAAATCTGGGCATGCCCTATGAAAACGAGTTCTGAGTTTAAGGCAGTGTCTGATTTTTTTTCCATGCTTGCCTTGCTTGTGCTGGTCTCTTTATGTATACCAGACATTCATAAACTGGCTTTCCTCCTATGACAGGGGCCTCATTCAACGTATGTATAGCTTCCCTTAAAAACACAGCCCAGTTTCTCAATGAGGGGAGTCTGGTCAAGAGCTTAATTTGTTCTTTAAAGAGGCCATTTTTTGTTTTTCTATATATAAGTCCTCTCTAACCCTGTGGATTAGAGGGCAGATGGAACTACCATGCAATGCTTTCCATTTCTGCCCAACCTTGGATTAGGGATCCTATAAAATGTGTTCCTCGATGTTGGTAATTGTTCTTAGAGTGCTATACATGAGTTGTGTTACGGACTCTATAGTTGAGATCTGATTTTCTGTTTGACAAGGGAAAGTTTGCAAGAGGCCACTCACAGTGTCTACGTATGTGAGTGCACATAGGTATTCCTTACTCTTAGGGAGTGGGACAATGTAATCTATTTGCCATGTGTCAATGGCTCCGTTTCCTTTTTTTATGTTTCTGCTGGCCCCTGTCACTTGCCAAGGATAAGCCTGGCAATAGACAGGACAATTTTGTATTGTCTTTCCTTTTCCTTGTTGGACACCTGTAAGATGGCTTGTTGGGCCAGTTTCCAAGTAGTATGCACCCTCCTATGACCTCCCTTCTGATGTATCCAATGTGCCTTATCTGCTTCTTCAGAGGTGATAGTGACCAGGCTTGGGCCAGAGTATCTGCTTCTACATTTCCACTAGGGGATGATCGTTGTTGGTGAGCTGCTTTGTGAGACACTGTGACTTTATCCCCTGGTTGTTGTAATCAGTCCCAAAGTTCTGCCTGTAGTGTGTCCCTCACAATGGCCTTCCATTTATGGACTATTGATTCTTTTTTCACTGAGTTATCCACAGTGTTAGCCTTTTCATGACTGCCCAGGAATCAGTATACAGAGTTACTGGGTATGGCTCTTTCATAATCACTAACCGGTCAGCTCATAGCTCCATCCATTGGTTGCTAGGCCCAGTTCCAGATTCCACTCATTCGGTATTGGTGGCTGATCAAATAGCTATGGCAGTCTAACTGGGTGGCTGACCCTGAGTGGAGCCATCAGTATACCAAGTGTCCTCTGCTGGGTGCCTGCCTCTTTCTTTTATTTGATGGGGCTTGTCTGGGGGCAGCATTGGCTTTAAATCTAAAGTATTACATGGGTCGCAGCAGCAGGGTCTGTAGTTCTATACACACCGGGCTAGATGTAAGGTGCCCTCTCTGTTGAAAATATGCATACCACCCAACCAGAGTACCTTTCTGTGCTATGGGCTGATGTACATCTGGCAAATAGGCCATCCATATGACCCTTAATGGGGTAAGCTATTTTTACTTTCGTTGGAATATCTCCAGATAAGGCCTCTCTTTGAAAAGGGCTTGATAAACAGCAAGGAACTATATTCCAACAGAATATACCATTGCTAGGCTCCACTGAACAATTGTGACCAGAAGCCAATGGACACTCATTAGTTACCCTCCCTCTGTGAGATGACCCAACTCATTCCTTCCTCTGTCAGAAACACTTAATTCAACAGTCTCCCAGGAGTGACCTTGTTTGGGTCACTAGGGCTTTTACCTGAGTAAAGAGTACTTTTGCTTTAGTGCCACAGTCCCAATGGGCCCCCTCTCTTTATCAGGTAGTATAATGTCCTCAGACATTGAGCCAAAGGGGGAGTAAAGGTCCTCCAATATCCTAGCAGACCTACAACAGTTTGTAATTCTTTAACTGTGTTGGGGTGCTAGGTATGCCTGTATCTTGTCAATCAAGGCTGTTAGCAAAATCCAAGACTTACCAACCAGATTATGCCTAGGAATTTTATGATGACTCCTGGCCCCTGGGATTTCTGCAGGTTGACCACCCATCTTCTTGATTGCAGGTGCTCTAGAACATTGTGGGTAGCCTTCTGCAAAAGACTCAAATCAGATGCCCTGTGATTTTCAGTCAGGATATAGAAAGAAAACAGGGAGATCTATGGTACCCTACACACACAAAAAAGTCAGGTGGCAAATTTATTTCTTGTAGTGTAAATTTACAGATCAAATTACAGACAGTAATAATAATAATAATAATAATAATAATAACAGCATCAGGTTACACTTATTAGGGACCTACAATGTGCCAGTCTCTATACTAAAAAGCATTTACATGTGTTATCTATTTAATCTTCATAACAACCCCCTGGAATATGTACCATTATTGTCTGCCTTTTGTAGCCAGGAAAACTGAATACAGAAGGTTTATTGCCACATGTCACAGCTGGTAAGTGGCAGAGCTGCAATTCCAATTCAGCAGGTTTGACTCTACAGAGGTGCTCTGAGTCATTTTGCTGCATCACCAATAAGGAAAACAGAAGAAACAAGAAAAAAAAAAGATGCTCCAAAAAGGTATGAAGTTGCATGGATATTAAAAAAGAGAGGGAGTTTTATTTAATCATTCACATTTATTTGAGTGCCTACTAAGTACCTGGTGGCATTCAAGCATTGGAATATATTGGCAAACACAGCAAACATCCTTGACCTTGTGGAGCAGAAAACCCTTGTGGAGTAGAAACAAAGCACATAGATACACTTTAGCATCAAGGGACATTTTTTAAAACTCTGAACATATTGTTGAGTGGATGGTTCAACCTGATATAAGTAAACAGGACCATAGTCAAGGACATTTCGAGAAAATTTCTTTAACTTTGAAATAGTTGGTTGAATTTTGAAGTAGGTTTTTTTCACTTTACTTAAATAGGGACTTACTGTCAGGAATTAACATCAAACTCTGAATTTCTTGAGAAGAGATGGTGCCTATTTCTTTTTCAAATATTATCACAATGCTTAGCACACATTTTGAGTTCAATATTTACACAATATATTAGTCAATGGATTGTGTCATAAATATCAATTATATATGTATATGATACTGTATTTTTTTTTACCAGCTGCAAATATAGTTAACCTCTGATGGGACTTTTCAATTTTATTAGATGGCTTTCCCCAGAATATTCAACTAGATTAAGGGTAGCTTGGTCAATTTTTCCATTTAAAAATACTATGAACAAGAATATAAATAAGACCCTTAGATGGAATCCTCTATAGGGGCCATTTCTTCTTTTATTTTTAAATCAGAGCAATGAAAAACAATGGCGGCTTTAGATATTGTTTTGGGACAAAAGTAGCTCTTAAGCCTCAATCAGTAATTTATCCTTCACAAAAGTAATGATCCCTGAACATCTTCAGAGTCTTAAAGAATTCTCCAGTGATTTAGGGGAAGGCAAAGTAGAATGATATAAAGGATCTCAGAAGACTAATTTTTTGCATTGAGATATGGCAGGCAATTATGTATTGTGAAACACACACAATTTTTCTTAAAGCACTGTAAATTAGTTAGCCCATCTTATGTGTACATATGAGGACCATTTATTGGAAAACTCTTACAGAAACAAAAATTGAGTGATAACTTTTTCAACAATTTACAAATCTTAGTCTTTTCCCTCCCTAATATTTTATTATACTATAATTTTTTAAAAATTGAGAATATTTTATATGATTGGAAGAGAATTTAATGAAGGGTTATACATATGAGGCCAAAAATTATATCACTTATAGACAAAAGAGTAAATTATAAAACACCTAAACTTTCTTTTTTAAAGAACATAAAAGAATTAAAAAAAAATCAAACCAAAAGCAGACATAGATTTGTCAGCAGCAATAACCAAGTAGCTTAGGCAAATTTACTCTTTTAGTGAAAAATCTGTTCTGAAGATGTAGTCTTCTCTTATAGGTCTGAATGGTACTCAGGTTACATTTGCTGATTATTTGAAAGGTTGGATTAATTGCTTTTGATGAGGATGTATTGAAAGAAAGAAAGAAAATGGACCTTTACCCTCCTTCTTCTTCTTTCATTTCTTGTATAAATAGATAGTGGTACTCTTTGAGCCAAAGAACTATAATGGGGTTGCTTGTGATAAGACTGACCCTGCAGTATGCCAAGTATAGTCAATTCCAAACCTAGCAGTTTGTAGAACTGGGCTAGTCCTCATGATTCTACATTTGAGTTTCACATTTCCACTTGTATGCATGGAAGTGTATGATTCAGGCTAGCTATGCAATCAATACCTAGTCTGATTCATGCACATGAATATATGCATTGATTACACTTGAAACCTAGACATAAAAATATTTAATATAGAAAAAGACCTCTAAAATGTTGCATTTGCTTGCATTTATTTACCAAACATGCACATTGTGTTTTACTAAATGCCAGGCACTATTCTAAGGGTTCTTCAAACAGTAATGTTTCGAATCTTCATAATAACTGTAAATGGCTGAAGGTATTGTTATCTCTACTATAAAGGTGAGGAAAGTGAGTCATCAGAATTATTTACTTATACAAGATCACACAACTAGAGAGTAACAGAGATGAGGCTTAAATACATAAATTCCAGAGTCTAGTCCCCTAGCTACCATTGCTATGCTGATCCCTTTGTAAGAAATGGCATTGAATACACTTCAGGTTAGTAATTTCATTACCAGTTAGTATGGTTAAAAACATTACAATAGCCGGCAAAGGCCTTGAGATCACTGGTTATCCTTAGATGGCAAAAGTCAATCCCAGGGTTGACATGTCTAATAACAATGATCAGTATTTATGTACTATGTGACAACTACTCTATTAGCACTTTTCATATAGTCTGTCATTTATTCCTTACCGCAAATTTATGAGATCGATGTTGTTATCACTTCTAATCTATACATTAAAAATTGATATTTTAAGATATTAACTTGCCCAAGGTCATATAGCTCATAAATGCTATGGTGGGGATTAAACCCATGGTCTCATACCCCACAGCCTGCAGGCCGACACAACTCCCTTTCACCTTTTGTGACTTTTCAATTGCAAAACATTTGATTATCCAATTGCCCTACCATTATTAGACAGTTTTAGCTAAAATGTATTCTTTAATGGTGCATAAAAATAAGTATACAAAATGTCATGATTAAGTATTTTGTGTATATAAGCAAACCTATATATAAGTTTTTCCCACTGATCAACTGAAGGAACAGGACAATTTTAAATTCAAAAGCCACTATAGTTTGTTAAAAAGTCACTATAATTGTCCCCACTGTTTTTTTTCTTCCCCACCTATTCAGAAATAATATACTAAACATCATAGAAGAAAGATAGATAACTTGGCAACTGATCTATCTGGTGGAAATATAAAAAAAAAAAAAAACCACAGCATTTGATTATTGTAGTAATAGTTGCACTAGATAGAGTAAGACTAAATTCTCTCAGATTTATTATTCTTCCTTATTTTTCTAACATAAATGATTTTTTATACCTATAGTCTTTAAATTGAATCAGTGCTAAAATTTAAGAATACTATGTCAGAGTCTCCAGATTCACCCAGCTCCTTCAGTGATAATGATTGCAGAGTTCTCAATTTAACATATTCCCTTTAAGTGAACAACATCTGTTTAACCATGCCAATATATATATATAACAATGCCAATAAACACTTTAGGGGGAGGGTACTACACAATGCCAAATCACTGATAATCTTATTCTTTTCTTTATAAAGTTAAAATTTTAGCAGTTATAATGCAGAATCCCTAATCTGGTTTTTTAAATTAACCATTTCAAAGATAAACTTGTGGTTCTGTGAAGTGATAATATTAATGCAGGATACCTTACATTCATAGAGGGAAGAAAAATCTTTTCTGTTTTTCCATTACTTTTAGTGAAAGATCAGAGTTCACTGTCAAATCTTGTGTGTGTGCATGTTGGTGTGTGAGTGCACGTTTGCTAATAGGTTCGCCTGCATGTGTCAGTGCAAAATCACCAAAACAGTCTAAAGCAGTTCATGCTAGTCTATTCCAAAGCTGTAAATCACACAAATCATATCAACTAAGTTAGCTATGTCACTTCTTCGTTTCTGTGTAACTCTCAGAGTTAGCCAAAATACATTTTCTGATTCTATTGATAGTCATCATTTGTTATGACTGTGACACACATTTTATCAAGCAGATTCAAAGAAATTCTTGCATAATATTTAATGGGAACTCAATACATATTTTTAATTAAAAATAAATGATTTTTTTACATTGCCATGTGTTTGAAATTTTAATAATGAACAATTAGGCAGAAAATGAAAGCAAGGCAAACTTAAATTTACATAACTTGTCTTCATGGATACAAATATTGCACTACATTTAGTAAATGAATAAATATGTAACATTAATAGAGACAGGTAAAAATCAAAATGTTCTTCCTTCTCTCACAACATTCACTCAATATAACACAAAACACTTCTGTGGTCACATGTGTGGAATTTTCCCCTTATATACCATGCAGTTCTCCAGGAGACACCAACTGGTGTCCTATATAATCAATTCAATTCTGATACTATCTACCTGGAGGTAGTGTTGCATCCCACAGCTTGAGGGCTCAGTCACACAAAGCTGACCCCCACTTCAGATGCCAGTGGCAATTAGTAGGTTGTCACCTATATTTCTGATGGACCAGCTATAAATTGAGGTTCCCATTGTCCTTTCTGAGGTTTCTATTCATTTGCAAGATGGCTCACAGAAGTGAGAAAAAAACTTATATTTACTGGTATATCATAAAGTATACAGATAAACAACTAGATGGAAGAACTGCTTAGGGAGAGGCATGGAAGAAGGAGCACAGAACTTCCATGCCCTCTTTTGCCCATGCCACCTTCCTGAGAACTGCAAATGTTCAGCAATTTGGGAACGCGAAACGCTTTCCTTTTGGGTTTTATAGAGGTGTCATTACATAGGCATGATTGATTAAATCATTGGTCATTGATGATTAACTCAACCTTTAGCTTCTCTCCCCTCCTCAGAGGTTGGTAGGGGAGGGCTGGAAGTCCCAGCCCTCTAACCATGGATTTTTCTTTCTGGTGACCAGCCCCCATCCTGAAGCTACTAGAGTTCCCCGTACCCAGCCCCTGTAGGTAACAGTCATCTCATTAGTATACAAAAGACATATTACTCTGAGGATTCCAAGAATTTTAAGAGCTGTGTGCCAAGAAACAGGGGTAGAAACCAAATACAGGTATATAATTCATATTAAATCACAATATCACAAATATCTAGATATATGTAGATATTATTTTTTAAATACGGAGGCTAAGAAAGACTAGTTATCGCTTTTTTAATGGGCAAGACAATAGAGTCAGCTAGTGACAAATCATGAGCAACTTAGACCTAAACTAGCAAAAAATAATTCTCAAAATCTTTAAATGTTTATTTTTATTTAAAAACATCCCCTATTTTGGGGTAAGACCTCCTATTGGATAAATATGTTTTCTGAAAACTATGATAGTCACTTATGCACTTTTTTTCCCTAGGAGAAACTCACTTTCCTTCTTAAAATGTCTAGGGTGATATTCTTTGCCTAGAATATGTGGAAAACCTTGCCTATTATATAGAAGAGAGGCACCAAGCTGCATTTCTGAAATGCTGGTGATTTTAAGACCCTTTGGAATTTACAGAGCCTTACTTGCCATTAAAATGAAATAAGGATCTGCATCAGAAGGCAGCAGGCACCAAGGAGAGTAATATGAGGGATAATGTAGCTCACTTCTTCAGGGAATTATACACTAAATTCCCAAAATAAACCAGAATGAGAGTAGCGAGTCTTGCCAATGTTTTAAAAATTATAGAAAATAAGTTGCTTCCCTCAACAACTCTTTTAAAAAAAATTATTCATAAAAACAAGAATACTGTCCCCAATAGAGCATATCTTGATTTCAGAACTCTGAAAGTTGTATGCTAAGGCTATAGTTAAAAACAAAGGGAGAGGCTTTTTGTTTGTTTGTTTTTGAAAAATCAAGTAGTAAATGTTTAAAGTGTAGATTCAGGTTTAATTTCTGAGAGAATGGGCTAACATAAATTTGCAAGTAGATGCATTTATATCTGTATATCTTGACACATTGATTTTTACATAAGATGCAGCAAGGGTGCTAGATACTATTTTTGATAGTATGTTATTCAGAACTTCTTAACATGAAGTGTATGGGTAGGTTTCTGGGAGCTCACAAATGCCTAAAATTATATTCTGAATTATTCATATGTGTATGTCTTTTATATCTTTCCTTAAATTCTTCAAGGGACCTTGACTACAAAATATTTAGGTCCTTGACTCTAAAAAACATTATAAAACATGTCAGAGTCTAAATGTTTTGCTAGTTAATAAATGTACTTGACATCTCTAGACCCTCCACTTTTTTTTACTGAATTCTTATAATCGGCCTTTAAAACTCTATACTTTCTCAGCATTCATAGTTTAATATTCAATACAGCAGCCAAATATAAAATTCCACCAAATATTTTCTGGAAACATGGAATTAGTTTATGACTTCATACAAAACCAATTCAATCTCTCTTGTTTTAGTTGATGCCGACCCTCTGGACCAGGTGGGAGGGAGAATTGTGGCACTTAAGAGAGTGGTCTCTAGAGCTCAAGTGGTCTGGATGAAAACTCTGGTTTGGCACTCACTATCTGTGCAACCTCAAGTAAACAATGTGGTCACTCTGTCTTCAGTTTCTTCACCTGCAAAATAAGAGTAAAAACAGAATCAATTTCATAGTTCTATTCTGAGAATTCAGTGATATAATTCACACAAAGCTCTTAGAAACATATTAAGCACACAATAAATATTAGCTAATAATAAACCCCTAATACATATCACTAATGCACACTAGATGTGCCTCTAAGCACATTGCATTAGCCTCTTTAACCCTCATGATAATCCAGTGATATAGGTTTTATTGTTATGCCCATTTTGTAAATGGAGAAATTAAGTCATAAAAATTAAGTAATTTGGCCATGCTTACGTAGCTCATAAGTGACAGAGTCAATTCAAACTCAGATAGTTTGGTTCTAGATATTACATTTAACCATTATAACTTTCTCATATTATTACCATTGCATCTTTTTAAAAAAAATTTCACTATCTAGTATACCTATTATAATTGACATGTAGGTAGAAGAAATCATAATCTGAGAATTCTTAGAAAAAGGTACACATTCGTAAACTACACGAAGGCATAGTTCTTTGTCGTGTACCAGAAGAATTAATAAACTTTTTCTCTCTTGTGTCTCAGGAGAAAGTAAATGTTAGCTAATGTTGTTTGTAGAATGTCAATACCAAATATATTTTCTAAAAAGAACAGGGTCACATTCACATCCATCGTGTAAACACTTATGTGTAATAACATAATAAACAGTTTCAGATTAGCGATGAAAGAAAATATAGTTTATAACTGATAAGGGATAGTTATTGATTATTTGCAGAACAGAATTAGGACCAGTATTCAACATTGGCCAAAGATAGAACTGAGCTGACTCCTAATCTAGTGTTTTAATTACTACGTAAAATGGATCTGCTTTGCAGAAATAAAATAATGAGTATGTCTGTGAAAAAAAAAAATTCTGGGTTTTACCTCAGACAAAATTATGCTGAAATGATCAATTTCTTCTTCAGGTGTAGGAGTATAAATTATATATTTTCTTGTTCAGCAGCTATTCTAGATAATAAAATATGATAGAATATATATAACCCACTGGTTTATAATGAAAAGAATTAAAGAGAAAGAATGTGCAAATGGAACATTTTTTAAAGATCTGCTCATGGTAAATGAATCCAGAGAGAAATCCAGAGCACTGTAATGACTGTTTAGAAGAAAAATAATGTCCATACACAATGACAAATACAAATTATTACTTGTTTCCTAATGAGGATAATCTTCTCCTTATCACATATATAATAAGGCTGTTATGAAAACATACAGAAGAGAAGTAAATTTGCCATATAAACAGGACCTTTACAAAATCAAGCACATTTTAAAGCACATAAAAACCCAAACCCAAAAACTATCAAGTCCAAACTAATTTCTTTCAAACCAAGTTGAAAGGACATTATTTTTGATATTTTAAAGTATAAGTGTCCTCTCTATGAAAGAAGTATTTTTCTCTTTACTTTTATTTTCTCTTTTCCAGTAGTTCCTTTCTTTTTCACAATGTGGTATGTATGTGTGTGTGTGTGTGTGTACACACACATATATAAAATTTCCTTTAAAATATATGAAGAAACTGCTCTTAAAACTCTCTTATTTTTGTGTTAATTCATTTTTGAAATCTTAAGAAAATAATTTGCTCTCACTGACTTGGCTTCCATTGTCCTCTCCCATTGTTGACCTCTTTATACCTGGACTGTCCTTGCTACTAGAAAAAAACTGAACTGCTCTTGCCAAGGCCACCGGTAAAATGCCAGATCCAATGGCCTCACCTTTCTAGACCTTTCTGCATTATCTGCTGTTTTGGACTACTAAAAAATTTAAACCTTTCCTCTTTCCAAATCCACTTCCTCTGATTCTTACTCTCCTTCTTAGCTACCTACCTTGTTCTCTCTCTGCTTTCATTTCTCCCTGTTTTTTTCAAGGCTTTGTTAATTCAGAATATCGATCTCAGTTTTTCTCATTTACATTCTTTCCTTTGGCAGACTCTCTCACATCTGTGGCTTGGATTGTCTCAGTTATTCCAAAGTTCACAAATCTGTAACTCTCATTGTGACACCTCAGTGAGCTTCTAATCCATAATCTTCAATGAAGGGGTCAGGTTTTACTTGACTTTTTTATTCCTGCCATCTGTTGTTGTCACGTGTATAGTAAATATTAGAGTGTCTGCCCACATTAATTTTAAAAATGATTATTTTCATTATTTTTATATGAAAAACTAAGATGCAAAGATGATAAATGACTTTTTCAAGGTCACTTAGCTGGTATGTAATAGAGATGCAACTAGAACCCAGGACTACTCAATTCTATAATAAAAATTAACAATTGCAATGAATAAATTTGTAATTTTATAGCAAATTATGTAATACAAATTGATTTCACAAGCATCATTGTACATAATTTGCACAATAGAATATTTTTCCGCCTGTTATAATAATGAGGTTGCAGAGTCTTAAAAATTAAGTGACTTGCTCAAGATCATACAACTATCAGGGGCAGAGTGGAGTGGTAGTCTTTTATTTCTGCTGAATAAATTACCATAAACTCGGTGGTATAATATAACACACATTTATTATCTGACAAATTTGAAGGTCAATAGTTTGTAATGGGTCTTCCTGGGTGAAAATCAAAGTATCAGCATCGCTGCATTTCTTTCTGGAGACTGTAAGGATAAGATCAGTTTTATTGCTTTCTTTCCCTTCTATCTAGAAAGCAAACAATGGCCAGTGAAGTCTTTCTAAGGCAGCATCATTCTAAAAGTGACTCTCCTTTCTTTTTTCACTTATGAAGACCCTTGTGATTACATTGAGCACACGGGGATAATCCAGGATAATCTCCCTATCATAAAATCAGCTGATTAGCACTTTTATTTCTAGCTACAATCTTAATTCCTCCTTGTTAATAAACCCACATATTCATAATTTCTGTACATTAGGACTTTGGTGGGGAGGGGTATTCTTGGCGGGGGTGAGGGGGTGATTCTAATTTACCAAAAGTGGTAACTAAAACTGTCTGACTCTAAACTGGAGCCCTTTATACAATATCTCATCACCTCACCTGATTCAATATTATTTCTACTTGGGTACATACTATTAAGGGGCTTTCTGCAAAGAGTATGTGGTCACTTTCATATCAATGATAACATGGAAGAGTAAGAGTTAGAAAGACATGAAGTTGAGGTATCTGATCCAAATGGTAGTGGTATTTCCAGGAGGAAAGGCAAATAGTAATTATAAACCATGAACCACTGCGTAGGACACTTTCTGAGCTTTGCCATTGGAAAATGAAAGGGCCTTGGTAGTTTCTTGGAGAAAAAAGGACGTATTCTCCACTGCTTGACCTCTGAGAATGGCTGATCTGATTTCACCGATGCAGTTACACAAAAAACACACTTACATTGAAACAAGGCCAAGAAAAGTTTTCTTTTTTTTTCAGTGATCATGTTTCTCTGGGTTCTGCATAGTCCTGATATGATAATCACTGAATATAAGCACAAATGGTATCGCCCAGTATATTAAAGCTCATATTTTTCTTATTCTGTCCATGATATCACATGATAATTTGTGACTAGGAAGATGATTGTGATGTCAAAGCAAACGAAGGATGACCAGTGCTATAAACAAACCCCAAGCACAAATAATTCTCTGAGTGGGAAGACTCTGCTATTTCAAGTATTTTGTTTAATAATGACGGAAGCAAGTAAAGGAAATAAAGTTGTTCCTAAGCGGGATCAGGAAAATTTTTTTCTGAACATTTTGAAATGCTCTGTTTAACTTTTGAGGCAACATTTAAATTCTTTATTTTGAAAAAAATAATAAATGGCCTTCTTCAACGACAAAGTAAAAGATTCCTTTAGAAAACCCTAAATTCATATTTCACAGCTGCAGCTGAAGAACTCAAAGCTTAATTTCTTATGACAGGCCTTTTCTGAAAAATTTGTTTGGGACATCTACATTGTTCATATCACACTATAGATGATGCGTATAAAGATTGTGATCTCAGGGAAGGTAGGTGTGGAGCTATGAAAGCAATTTCAAACTCTTACTGTAATAATAAAGCTATATCTCGAATTTTAAAAAGAAATCTTTCATTATTAAATTGAAAGTAAAATAGGATTCACAGTCAGGAAAATTTTTGTTTATCAAAGGTTTAGGGAATGTCTGCTAAATGATAGACATTGCTTAAAGTTCTACAGAATATTATAGTTGGTTGTTATAAAAGTCCTTTGAGAATAATTTACCATCCCTACTTTACAGAACTGGAAGAGGTAACAAGCAGTAAAGATCACCTTACTAAGATATTAGTAGAATATATTCCTGTTAATGTAAGTGTAAAATGAGGGAGAGGAAAAGTAAACCAATATAAATTTATATGACATCTTTCCTTTTGTATCCCATGTTTTCTAGTTTTCAATCACCTATTATATCTATAGTTAATTTTTAACCAAAGCTGTTATAGATTTCAATATCAAATAACTGATGATTTAACATTATAATGCCTAGATCCAAGTTTTTATTCTCCATTTTCTTTTTAAGATCAAAAGCATCCCTTGAGTTCTCTAGCTTAATTTCATAAGAAAGTTGAATAAGTAAAATAATTGAACAGGTCTCATTTTGTGCCTTGACTTTAGTTTCCTTATCTATAAAATTAGAAAAGTCAACAAACAGGAAGATAGCTTTTTTCAGCAATTCATAGTTTGTAATTCCACAATACAAAGTTTGTATTTTCTTTCTGTCCATTTCTTGGATTGTAATTCCAACATACTAATTAATATGTCAATCAAAAGCATAAGTGATGGCTTCGGTGAGTTTCTACTCTGTTTTTGGTTTTCATTTTACACTCAGTCAATAGTATGTGTCTATAAATTGTTGAGCCTTACTGATTCCAGGTGGAAATTTCTCACTTTTCAACATTTATTTATTCAACATATACAAATTTACATTTGTTTTACATTTGTTATGTGCTTAGCACCCTACTAGGTGCCTCAGATACAATGGTAGCAAAATAGTCCTACCTTTGAAAGATGAAATTCTGATGTCTGTTTTCCTGTGTTTGAATTCATCTTCCCATACTTACTAACTGTGTAATCTTGGAAGAGGTGGCTAACCTTTCTTTTCCTCAATTAAAAAAAATAAAAACAAAACAAAAACCACAAACAAAAAACATCTAAGTACTAACGTGGTTATGAGGATAAGTATATTGACAAGAAAACCACAGTACAGCCTAGCATATATTATGTTACACATTTAAGTTGCTGAATTTATTATTGATAGTATTAGTCTTTTAAAGGAAAGAGCATGAGCAATATCTTGGAATCAAAAGAAGCAGCATAAGTAATCTCATCTGACTATGTTACATTGGTTGTAGTCTATAAGAAATCATGCTCAGTAGATTAGCAGGGACCAGTCCACGAAAGGCCATATGTGTCTTCTGAAGGACTTGTAACTTTATTTAAGATATACCTGAAGACCAATGAAGGGCTACAAGTAAGAATGTGAAATGACTAGGTCTGCTTGTAGATACATCCCTCTGGTCTGCAAGGAGAATCAACTGGAAGCAGAATCAGCTGGGCCAGAAGCAAAGAGTCCATAAGAAGCAGTTATCCAGGTGAGAGATGATAGTGACTCAGACTGAGCTAGTATCAATGGAATATTTGAAAGGTATTAAAGACAAAGAAGTAACAGCAGATTTGGTTATTGATCTAATGTGAAGGATGAGGATGAGGAATAAATCAAGGATGACATTCAGGACTCTGATTTAAGCAAATAAATGAGCAGCAGTATTATTCACTGAGAAATAATAGATTGGGAGAGGAGAAGATAATGGTGTTAGGTTAGGGTATGTTTTGATTTTGAAGTTCCATAACAGTTAAGTGGTGATGGAACTGATGCATATCAACTTGAAAGAGCTAATATTAATATGTGATGAGCTAGTTATTAATGATTGGTAGCTTAAAATGGGCTATAGAGGGAGAATTTACTCCACAGAAATCAGCAAATGCTACAAATTATGCCTTCTCCCCTACAGAGAACAAACTGACCAGCTCACCACACACATATTGATCTCATGTATGAGCTCTGGCCTGGAAACATGACCTTAGCAGTCACCATTATAATATGTCATTAAAGCCATGTGAGTGAATACAATAATTCCAGACAAATGTGCCAAGTGATAAGAAAAGATAGCCAAGGATGATACAATGGAGATCATCCCAAAAGAAGGGAATCCTGCAAAGGAATCAGAGAAGGAAGAATAAGAGTCATGAGAAACTATCAGGAATCCTGGGGATACAAAAGCCAAACAAAGAAAACATCCACATTTGAGAGAATAAAAGAGACATCAAAATTTGTCCCTTCTCAGAAAGAAATTTTTCAAAAATTTATTTTTGGTTTAAGACAATAACAATTTAAATAACAAAAATACAAAAACATCACAATAATAAATCAGCAAATAGAAATAGCTCCTTTGTGCATACTTGATATAAGCAGAGATTTTTTAACCTTAAAAGAACATATAAAAGTTGCTTATGTTAATTTGGTATATAATGGTATTGGTTCTTTAAGCCTGCAGTTCCCAACCCCTGGGCTGTAGATCAGTACCAGTCTGGCCTGTTAAGAACCCAGTTACACAGCAGGAGGTGAGCTCCTGAGTAAGCAAAGCTTCATCCATATTTACAGCCACACCCTATCCTTGCCTGAGCTCTGCCTCCTTTCAGATCAGCAATGGCATTATATTCTTATAAGAGCACAAACCCTACTGTAAACTGTACATCTAGGTTGTATGTTCTTTATGAGAATTTAATGCTTAATGATCTGAGATGAAGCTGAGGCACTGGGGAGCAACTGCAAATACAGATTATCATTAGCAGAGAGGTTTAACTGCATGATAAATACAACACACTTGACTCATCCCAAAACCATCCCACCTCCCAATTTCTGGTCCGTAGAAAAATAGTCTTCCATGAAACCAGTCCTTGGTGCCAAAATGGTTGGGGATCGCTGCTTTAAGCTATTGGAATCATTCTTTCACAACCAGATTGATGAGATGTTAGTGTTTAATACAAAGGACAATCAGTTTGTTGCTCTTGCAGGTAGCACTTAGAAAGGAGCAATATTCTCACTATAGCAGAGATTTGTATCAGACAAATATTATTTCTTCAAATTTATTATATAAAAAGCATATTTTTCCCCACATAGACCACATAAAAAGAGACTAAAAGCACAGTTAACCATTTGTTGAAAACACAGAGAGCTTTCCACCAAATTTAAGACTCTCCTATCCCAATAAGAATTTTGTATTATTAATGAAAAATGCTTTGAATGAAAATAGCAGATAAATGTGCATTCATTTGAAAATAGAGACTTTGTTTTTTCATATAGCAAGAAAGCTGAAGCAGATATCTGCTGATGTTGGTTCTGGAACTCTGGGTTTCTCTTTTCCCTCATGGTCACAAAATGGCTGCCGCAGTGTGGCTATGTCTGAGATTTCAAGCAAAAAAAAAAGGAAGGGTGTATGGCAAGCCCATCATATTTCTGATTATGTTTGTTTGGACAGAACTACATTGCTTAGCCATTTCTAACTGCAAGATAAGCTTTTTAGCCTTCATGGTGTAAGTAGGTATTCAGACAAAAAGAGAGTAGAGTTTGGGTATCCTATGAATCAACCTACAATATCTGTCTCAGGTTTCTTTATTCAGAAGCAAAAATACCACAAGCTGGAGAATAGTGATGATGAATAGAGAAACAACTAACGAGACAGTAAGCAGCTCATGACATTAGATATAATTGTGAGCTTTCAGCTCAGTCAGAAAGCTATTCTCCAGAGATATCCATTTAACATGCAGAGTATACTTTGTACTACTGGGACAGGACAGAATTAGTGACATTGTGAGGGCCACCTTTTGTGTGTATGGGTCATCATATTGAGGTAAGCCCTTTGCAAAAGCCCAGTATTATGTCTGTTTGAATCATCCAGTGCTACTAACTACCACTCTAAATAGATAGCAACTTATCACTATTCAGGGGAAATCTAGGGAAGTGATATAGTGGGAATAAAACAGAGTTTAAGGAACAAAAACCTGGTCCTTTTAAAGTTTCAATCACTTGGCTCCTTTCACATTGCCACTCCCTCTCAGTTGCAACCACAGAAAAGATGCTTCGGATGATGTCGTATGCTATAACTGATGGCATCTGCTACCTACCGCAAGCACAGACATTTGTTTGGCTAAATAAATGTGTGACCACAGGGAAATCACTCTGGCAAATTTACTGATATTGCTATGGTGTTTCAGTAATAAACTTGGGAATCAACTTATCTTATGATGCAGATGGCTGCAGCAGGATTATGCCACGGTGGGGCTCTTGGAAATGAATTATCCAACCAACTGGTTTGAATTCTAAAATGACACTGACTCATGATAATTGACTACAACTTCATGAGAGTATTATCCTGTTATACTTAGTATGGCAGAGCCTCAAAACATTTCTCAAGTAATTTAGGATTCATACTTAATTATAGCACTCATATTTCTCGTAGCGGATTTTGCAAGACAATGGCTTCACTCTTTTTGTGACATTTAAACTTGGTCAAACCTGTTCTTCCTAAACCTGGGTGTAACAATTTATCCGCCTAGTCAAGTTACAGGGATTTATTTACCAGTGTTTAATTTTCTATGTATTTACTTCATCAAAGGGACTTAGCACCACATAGATTTTTATATTTACAGTACCTCCCTGGTTCCCATATGGAATGAAACCACATAAAATGGTGGTTTTATTAAATTCATGTGACACAAAAATACCAATATTTTTCCAGTGATTTAGAAATGTGCTTCAGACTTCTATTTATATAATGAATATAAGGGACTTGAATGTGATAGTGGAAAACCTGGCATGTTAATTTCTTATTAATTTTTCCTATATATCTCAATGGTGAGGTAATCAATCGCTTTTAAAAAAATCCATTTCATTGTTTTGTGAACATTCATCAGGTAGATATAGCTATAGATGATATACATATAGATATCGAATAAGCCAGGCATTATATATCCTGAGTATATGGCAGTGAAAAGAAAACTCTCCCTGCCCTCACAGAACCTATTGTTTAGAAACAATTTACATTTCCAGAGTTCAGTGATCCCCAAAATTATCCACGCTCATTTTTAAAGCATGCTTTCATATACATCACCACATTACTTTTTATCTTCCTTGACAGAGAGGAATACTATGCTTATTTTTGAGAAGGAATCTGAGTTCATAAATAAAATCTACTTAACGAAGCAATCCATGTAACCAAAAACAAATGTACTCCATAATACTCTGAAATTAAAAAAAAAAAAACACTTATTGGAAGAAAATTCACTAAGTCTATGTGCTTATTAAAATTATGAATGAAGAATAAGTCTAATTGATTCTGTAAACCTTTATTATATATTGTAGGGCTTTTTTCAGGAGTTGGTATAGTTTTATTACCTAAATCTCTGAAAAATCTAGTCACATTATGATAAAATGATTCTGAAATGTCTGTTTAATACTAGAGTATTGCTGGAATTATTCAACCAATACACTCTTTATTTTTGTTTCTAAAGTGTCTTTGCAATTAATAATACTTTTAGTTGAGTCTTTAAATACTTCTATTTTAAAATTGAATTAAAAGAAAAAGAAGCCTTGTCTTTCAAAAATAATAATAATAATGATAAAAGAATATGAGGAGAACTCAGATGTGGTACAGAAGTGACATCGAGTTAAATCAAATTCTATTCTTCCCACTAAATAGCACTGTCAGTCTCTAATAGCTTGGTTGATCTCTGTAAATACAGAGTCAAGAGAGTCATTTTGGTACAGAAATGTTTCAGAGATACTTCTGGATTAATGGTAAAGGAAGACACAAACACTGCAAACAGCCAGTAGAACATACAGGACATTGTAAAATGTTAAATTATCTAAATATATAATCTAAGTAAATACTTGCTGTTAAACTCATTGGCTAGCTGATACTTGATAAGCATTTTTCACTAGTTCTAGGGATGATACCATCTAGTCAGACAATGGTTTTTGCTAAATAGTATATTTATCATTTACTTCGTATTACTCTAACTTGAAAATGAATAAAAATAAATGTAGACTTACGAGCTAACACTAAAAATCAAATTGTGAAATAAGAATCACACAAATCAGAGATTTTACCAAGTGCCAAGCTTTGCTAATAATTTCAATGACATAAACAATTAAAAGGTACAGACAAAACAAGAAGAGGCCTAAGACATTGAGGGTATATCCAAGTCCTTTCATTCTTCATTCACGTCAAACATATGCCTCATACACTTGGGGCCCTTTAGGTTACTGATATAAGCTATAATTGTATGCAATTATAGCTTATATGACATCCTCCAGGTATCCTTGATTTATTGAACCATAGATTCTAGGTTTGTTTACCATAAGCACTCCTAAACCATGACACCAGCAAAGAGTATTCTGTAGAGAAGTATTCTCCTCTAATCAAATATCATTACTCTATTTATTAAGAGATCCAGTTATAATCTTCACAAGGATATCAAACAAGACTATCTTGTTTCTTTCCCCAGAGGATCCTGGTAATTCAAAGAGAAATGGATCAAAGACATGCTGTTTTAACTTCTTTCTCAACTTAAACAATGTAGACTTTCAGTCTTTTATCATAAAATTATAAGTATAGTTGATTAGTATGACTCTATTTTTATGAAAATGTATATGAGATTCATTTATGAAAAAATATATATGAATCTCAAAATTCAATTGTTATTTGGTTGTTATTTATATAATGCTATATGTAAGCTCTGAGTCTTTCTAGAAAAGAATTTAGTACAGATAAATGGATACCACAAGGATATTCCTGGTTAATTTATATAAGATAAAAATAATTTTTATGTACTATGTGGCTAAAGAAAATGTTATTTTTATACATGTTGAATAACCAAAACTAGAGTTATAATACCTAAAATATTTACATGTAATTATGTACATTAAATATACACAATAGCAATGTACAGTTGTGAAAGAGGCTATGATTTCTGCATGCACACTGTAAAGAATACACTTTTATAGTGAAGATACTTTTAATTTATTTTATATTTTGTTATTTGTTTTAATTATAATTCAGTATATAGTTATTTGAATTGACTTAGTGAAAAACAAACTTCTGTAATATGGTTGGATATCAGCATCAGCTGACACATTGTTAAAATCTAGCTATGGAAACCACAAGGGCTATGCAATCTGATTGATTTGCATACCAGTTCCAAGTCTGCTAGTTATTAGCTTTGTGGCTCTGGGAAAATTGTTTCTCCCTTCTGAACAGCAATCTACCATCTGCAAAATCATACATAAACATTCACACTTATTCATTTTTTATGTAAAAATATTTATTTAGCATTTTCTTTGTGCCAGACATTGTGCTAGAAACTGGAGAAAATGCAGATAGTAAGAGTGGAGAAATTCCCCACTTTCATGCTTGTAATGCATTAAGTCATTGTGAAGACTAAACAATATAATGTATATTCCTTCAATATACATTAGCTTCATGTTCTTTTTTTTTTTTTTTCCAAAACAGTATTTGTTTCTTTTCCATAAATAAAGTGATATGTGTTATACTGTCATGTCAAGGACTCTAAACTGTCTGGGTTTACCTACTCACAAGCTAACAAGTTAGCCTTTCATAGGTTTATAGTTATTAATACTAGCAGAAATACTTACTATCTCTAGGTCAGAGACAAAAGACAGTTTAGTACTCACAATAATAGCACTAGCTATTGCTTGACATATGTTCCTCAAGCCCCAGATTCCCAAAGGGCAACATTATGAAAGCAAGGAGTTGCCTGCACATGTAGTGAGGGGTACATGACAGGAGAGGAGCCCTGAAATTAGAAAGCCCCAATCTTAAATAGGGGCTGCTGGCAAATCTGCCCAGAAAGAGAAATTATTATTATAATTTAAAATATTAGCAAATCTGCTCTGGAGAGGAAAGGGAGATGTCTCTATCTATCTGTACAGTCTTGGAATGTCTCCAGGGGAGAGATACATTTTTATCTTTACTATCCTGTAATTAAGTAAACATGCTCCAAAATCATTTGCTTATACAGTCATTTCTATAAAGGTAGTCTGGAGCAAATTGGCTGTTACTACCTGGATATATAGAAACATGAGAGATTTGTGGAAAATTATCTTCTAACACCATGTTTCCAAAAATAATTTGTCAGCTGATATTTAATTGTATAAAGATGACCGCATACTTTCCATGTTTTAACTCATAAAAGATGAGACTATCATCTTCTCATCACATGAGTAGAGTATCTGGGAAGTTTCTGGGAGTATCTGGGAAGAGAGACATTCCATATCCTTATTTCCTGAAGAAGTAACCAATTTCATTGTTTTGTGTATGACAAGCATAGAAACTTATTTTACTAGGCTATAGAGTCATGATTCTGTTAGAGCAAGAACTCAGCTTCTGTTACTTTGATATGTGCTCTGATACAGTATGAATTCTATCCTCCTCCTTTTGAATTCCTTTGAACTTTCTGTTTCTTTGTATTAAGGAGATCAGATAAGACTTTCCCTATGGAGGACAGAGGGAAACTTGTACTCTATCTGGAGGCTCTTCTGCCTATTACTTAATAGGTAGGTCATCACCACAATTCAAAGCCACCCTTGAATTGTACATTGTTTTCAATTCCAGGGTAAGGAACTAGATCACCCCACTTTAATCTTAACCCTAATCTGTGTTTTTGTAAATCAATTTTTAACAGTGCACACATTTTTAAACTTAATATGCAGTTGCTATGGTATTAGCAAGCAGTCACAGTTTAGGCATTTTGGGGGGATTGGATGTTTTATCTAAGGAGAAAAGTCTAAAGAAGGATAAATCTTATGCCTCAGAATGCCTAACAGATTAATAATTCTATGTGAGTCATTTCCAATATATCAACCACAAGAAATCCCCAGGGTTAAAATGAGGCTAAGACTCATTCAACAACAACAAAAGATTAAAAAAGAATAAAACAGAGTATGAAAACTAAATATTAAAAGCATTGATCTCTTAAATTTGTTGAAGGAATAACTGTTGTTTCCTATTTCAGTCATTGTTGTAGCAGTTGATGATTTCACAAACATATATATAGCTTCAAAATAAACACTTTTCTTCCATACCAAGGAGGCTCTATTTATCAACCCTGAGGGCACTGTCAAGAAAAAATAGTGAAAGTCAACTGTAGAGATGCCATTGAATTCCTAGATAATGACCCAAAATGTAGAACATAAGTTAGGATGAAAAAAAACAGGAACATCGTCACAAATACTCTCCTGATTCCTGAACCCTTAAACACAAAAGCCTTGTGAAATGACAGTTGTCTTGGAAAACTACTAGACAACAGAAGAACTAAATATCAATGAGACGAAATTACAAGCTTCTCTTAAATAGAGAAGGTTCAGAAAGCATCAAGAACACTTACACAGCAGGGAAAATTATATTTATGCAATGTACCTGAAAACTTGTTATTTGCATATCATTTTTGTCTGATTTATTAATCTTAATGAGTGCTTATTAAGCACTTAGTGAGAAAAACATTATTTGAAATAATAATAGAGTACAAAGTATTATTATGCAAATGTGTTTAACATGGTGTACCACTGCAGATTTTATTTCTTGCTAATTTTACTTCTGCTGTACTCTCTTGAGTTTATCATCTCTTTCCCAGTTCCAATACTGTAAGCCATTAGTCTTTTGGCCTCCATGATCAACTTAACTTTCAAAATGCCCCAAAAGTAATTTTCTCAAGCTTAGCATGGCATTCAAGGCCATCTATTTCTTTATCCCAATCTATCTTTTTGGTCTTATTTTTCAATATACATCTCATCTATCATACCTCGGCCATAGCAAGGTTGTATCTCTGCTCATTGTTGTTGCAGAAATCTCATTTTTCAAGGCCCAGAACTTCTGTCACCTTTCCCACATGTATACTTTTTTCTGGTTATCTTCTTAATATTTTTATATTCATTAATTAAAGACTTTCAGAACTTTGTTTATTCCTTTTTTGTATATTTAATATTTGTGTGATTGTTGCCTGTGTATAATTAATTGTTTCTTTCAGCTATCATTTTATAATTTCTGGGAAGTCACAAATATGCCATATTGGTATCGCTTATAGAACCTAGGAAGATAATTTTGCACTAAAATATTTTGGTAAATTCCATATCAGCAGTTTGATAATCTAGATCATACGTGTTCATTATTTAAAGTAAATAAATCAGTGAAATTCCCAAGAACATTTCTAGCTACTAGCATATGACTTGGTACCAGACAGACAGACAAGAAATACCTGGATGTTTAATTTCCACATTTTTGTGTAGAGATGTGAGTTTCTGTTAGGGTTGATTTCTACTTTTATTCCACTGTGATCTGAGAAGATACATGGTATAATTTCTATTTTTTAAAATTTTAGGGGACTTGCTTTGTGTCCTAGGATATGGTCAATCTTAGATAATGTCCCATGAGCTGATGAGAAGAAGGTATATTCAGTGGATTTTGGGTAGAATGTCCTGTAAATGTCAGTCAGGCCCAACTATTCTAGAGTTTAGTTTAAGTCCATTATTTCTTTATTAATTTTCTGTTTGGAGGATCTGTCCTGTGCAGTCAGTGGGGTGTTGAAATCTCTGGCTATTAAGGGGTTGCTATTTATCAATTTGCTTAGATCCAGTAAGGTTTGCTTTATGAATCTGGGTGTACCTAAGTTGAGTGCATATATATTTAAAATTATTATATCTTCTTTTTGAACTGTACCCTTCACCATTATATAATGACTCTCTTTGTCTTTCACTACTTTTGTTGCTTTAAAAACTAAGTTATCTGAAATCAGAACTGCCATGCCAGGCTTCTTTTGGCTTCCATTTGCTTGAAATACTGATCTCCACCCCTTTACTTTTAGCCTATGTGCATCCTTGCAGGTTAGGTGTGTTTTCTGAAGACAGCAGATACTTGGATTGTATTTTTTTTTTATCCATTCAGCCAGCCTGTGTCTCTTGAGTGGGGAGTTTAAACCGTTCACATTTATTGAGAGAACAGATAGGTGGAGCAGATTTCTGTTCATTCCGTTGGGTTGGACGTTGTTACTTTGTTTTCTCTCTTGAGCCATTTTGATATCTGGCCTTTAATCTTTAGCTTTTGAGTGTTTTTACATTCATGAGTTTTTATTATGTTGATCTGTGTGTAACACTGTTTTGAGTGCTTCTTTTAGGACTGGTCTTGTCTTGGTGAATTCCCTAAGTCTTTGCTTATCTGAGAATGTCTTTATTTCTCCTTCATACATAAAACTTAGTTTTGCAGGGTACAAGATTCTAACCTGGGCATTATTCTGTTTCAGAAGAGTCTGCTAAACGATTACTTCATAAATGAGGAAACCAAGATGGAAATCAAAAAACTGTTTGAACTTAATGACAATGGAGAGACAAGTTATCAAATCATCTGGGACACAGTTAAAGCAGGCTGAGAGGAAAGTTTATTTCCATAAATGCCTATGTCCAAAAGTCAGAAAGATCACAAATAGACAATCTAATGAATTGACTTAAAGAGCTGGAAAAAGAAGAACAGACCAATTCCAAACCCAGCAGAAGAAGTGAAATTAGCAAGATCAAATCAGAACAAAACGAAATTGACAACAGGGAAACTATACAGAAGATAAAACAAAAAGTTGGTTCTTTGAAAAAATAAACAAAATTGACATGCCTTTGGCTAGACTAACGAAAAGCAGAAAAGAGAAATCTCTAATAAGCTCCATCAGGAACAAAACAGGAGATATCACAACTAATCCCACGGAGATACAAGATATAATCTATGAATACTAATAAAACCTTTATGCACACAAAATGGAAAATGAGGAGGAAATGGACAAATTTCTAGAACACACAGCCTCCCTAGGCTCAACCAGGAAGGAATAGAATTCCTTAACAGACCAATATCAAGAGCTGAAACAGCAATTAAAAACCTTCCTAAAAATAAAATTCCCAGCCCAGATGGTTTCACACCCGATTTTACCACATCTACAAAGAATAACTGGTGCCTATCCTTCAGAAATTATTCCACAGCATTGAGAAGGAAGGAAACCTACCCAAGTCATTCAATGAAGCCAATATTACTTTGATTCCAAAGCCAGGAAAGGATGCAACTAAGAAAGAAAACTACAGACCAATATCACTT
>VBSM01001265.1:8210670-8253093 GCA_008086735.1 Cheirogaleus medius | reverse complement strand
CTTGTATTTTCCTGGACAGAGCTGGAACCCATACTACTAAATGAAGTATCCCAACAATGGAAAAACAAGCACCACATATACTCACCAGCAAATCGGTATTAACTGATCAACACCTAAGTGGACACATAGGAATTACATTTTAGGGTATTGGGCAGGTGGGAGGGGGGAGGAGGGGATGGATATATACATACATAATTAGTGAGATGTGCACCATCTGGGGGATGGTCACTCTTGAAGCTCAGACTTAAGGGGGGGCAGGGGCATTATACATAACCTTAAAATGTGTACCCCCATATATGCTGGAAAAAAAAAACGACCTGGAGGGAAATAGTAATAGCTTCAATTTTGATACATAGCTATATATGTTTTTACCCTTGGTTTCCTCCAATGGCATAATCAGTTAATCCTGATTCCTTATTGTAAGCAAATCTTAAAAATAGTTCTCTGTATTTATTGAAATGTGTAATCAGAAATTATAGCTAATTCTAAAACAAACAAAAATTATTTTATATGTAAATTACAGCCCATTTAAGTGGGGGGAATCTGCACAGATATGCATGAAAATATTGAGTATGATACTGTGTATATAAGGGCATCTGGTGTTGATGTGGAACAATGTGGAACAATATAGGGGTATCTGAAACAATTCTCCTGTATTGCTATGTATTTTATACCATACATTCCAGAATAGCCAGCATTTTTCCTACAATAACAACAGAACCAAATTCAGCCCCTCAGAAATATAATGTTTTTGAAGGGATAAGCTAGACTCAGATGGACTTAAATATCAATAAAGGTAGAATAATGTTTTGAAACCAAAGAAATAATTTTGCTGATAGAATCACAAGTTCTAGGTGAATATTTTCTATGTGTATTCTATTTCTAACATATTTGTGAATATCTAAATTATCAAAAGCTAAAAGATTCCCCAGAAATAATCTAGTAGAAACCCATTATTTTATAATTAAGAAAACTTGTGCTTCAATGAGATAAAATGATTTGCTCAGTTCACACTGATAATTGATATTAAGCTCTAGTTTTCCTAACTCTGAAATCATGCATTTTATTTTCTACAGAAAACATTTTATTACATTTCCTACAAATATTACACATACTAGGCATACATTAAATATCTGTTAAACTTTTTTGTTTGTTTTCTTGTGTTCATTTATTTTCTTCATCCAATTTTTTATTCACCTAAAAATATTTTTTGGGCATCAACTCTCTACTTCTAATACATGGAAATATGTACATCAATCAATTCCCATATCTATTACCTTCTGCTTTCACTGAAGAAGAGTGAGGAGTAAAGTTCCATTTTAAAAAATGTCTCTGAGCTATATAAGCAATGGAAAAGTGTTTGGGCTAGTCACTGGTGAACTCATTTACTGAGATACAGATCAGAGAATTGTAGATGAAACTATGAAGTCAAGAGAATTGAGTTGTGCTAAAATGGAAATAGAGGGCTCCTGAATGTAGAAGATTGATAGCCTAAAACACAAAGGAAAGAAAACGTAATAATGGACAGCCTTACAACTTGTAACTGACACAAACAGTGTTATTCCAAGACAATATGTCAATCTAATGACGAACTGTAATATCCTTTAATATCACCAGAGTCCTAAAGTGAAATTTAGGGAGTTCTGAGTTTTTTCCCATAGGAAAAGCCACCTGTCTGAGTTCATGATCATTTTCTATTTGTAAGAGTACAAATTATTCTATGAGACATGAGCAGATGTTCATGCATCAAGGCAAAAATCTGTTCAACTAAGAAGAGAAAGGATTTAGAATTCTCAGAAAATAATCTTCTAACACAATCAAATCTCATTATAATTTCACAGACTCAATTCTTTATTATAGTAAGAACTATGTAGAAATTACAGCATAAAACTACATGCAGCATAATTACATGTAGTGCATTGAATGATTCCTCCAAAAAGATATATGAAATCCTAACCCCCAGTACTTGTGAATGTGACTTCATTTGGAAATAGGGTCTTTGCAAATGAATTAAAATAAGAATCCCAAGATCATACCCTCCTGGATTTAGGGCTTACCCTAATTGGAATTACTGGTGTCTTTATAAGAGAAAGGAGAATGAGATTTGAGACACTGAGACACAAATGGGGAAAAGCCATGTCAAGATAGAGGCAGAAACTGGAATTATGGAGCTACAAGCCAAAGAATGCCAAGAATTGCTGGCACTCACCAAAAGCTGGATGAGAGGCAACAGATTCTCCAACAGAGCATCCAGAAGAACTTATCCTGTTGACACCTTGATTTCAGACTTCTGGTCCTCATATTTGTGAGAGAATAAATATTGGTTGTTTTAGCCACCTAGTTTGTGGTAATTTGCTGTGGAAGCCCTAGGAAAGTAGTAAATTATATAATCTCACTTTTTGTATAATTAATAGTTGTTTTGGGGAAAAAAGAAACTTTAATCTCTTTAAATTATTTATAAACACTAATTTCAGAGTAACACAATTTAACCTACTCGTGAAAGATCTGGGGCTTAAGTAGTAGTCTACATCAGGGGTGCTTTTGGGTAACCATTTTAATTGTCATGATTTATATCATAATGAAAAATAATTTCCTACCAGCACCTAACTCTACATACTACAATATTATATGTTTTGAGTTTATAGAAGTATATTTGTTGTTGTTGACTTTGTTTTCTCTCTGAAACGAAATGGTGGCTGAAGAAGTTAATCACAAATACAGGCTCCCAGGTTGCTATAGTTTTAATGTGTGTGTACCCTCTGAAATTCATGTTGAAACTTAGTTCCCAATGCAACAGTATAAATGCATGTCTGTCTAACTCAAAGCCCCAGTACTTAGCTCTTCCTGAAATGGTCCCGTCTGTCAAGGATACCTCTACTTTCTCACTATCATAATTTGTAAATTGATAAATGTTAGGTTACTGCGTTTTGATCCAAACAAAAAGCTTATGATTCAATATAAAACTTTGTTACTTTTTGCTTAGACAATGTTGATCAGGAGAGATGATAGAAATATCTTACATTGATAAATATTCAGTTTATCATCACTCTAGAAAATACAAGTAGAAGTTTAAGTTATACAAGGTAGAGACTTTATTAGCTGAGTTGTATTTAACTCATCAAATACATGAGCACTCTTCCTTCCCAATAGCGTCTGGAACTAGAAGGCTTCCCTGAAGTCAGCCTGCACAATTCTGGGTTCACTAGTTGAATTGTGCGCTTACTAAGAAGCCTTTGTGTTTGTCCTGAAATGTGTTACTCTTGTTTTTATAATCAATACAATAGTTACTCTAATTAAATATAAATATAAGGTTAAAAAAATAGCTGTGGTTTTTAGACAAAACTAAGTAAATGATTTTGATTTCATGAAGGTAAGACACTAAAGCATGATTTCTATCAAAATAGATGTGGAAGAGGTGAGTGAAAAAGATTGAGAAAAAATATTATAAAATTATACAAACATTTTGTACTGGATTAATTTACAAGGATTTTAAAATTTTAACTTCATCTTAAGAAATGTATACTGGAAATAGTAGAATATACAATAATGGTGTGGTTTTGGTGGGGCTTTTTGTTGTTGTTGTTGTTTGTTTGTACCAAGAAAAGTTATACAGATCTCTACCAGCAGACCCATTCAAAGAAGAAGCCCTGACACTACAACAGATTTGATAATGAATACCTTTTGTTTTATGTTTTAGGTTAAACAAAATATCTAAGGTACATATTTATTGTTTTTTTGTTTGTTTGTTTGTTTTTTACTATTCTTGGCTTCAACTAATTTTTTTAAATAACTTATCAACTATAGATGCTCCTTGACTTATGATAGGGTTATGTCCCAATAAACCCCAATAAACCCATCAAAAACTAAACTAATCATAAATTGAACCATTGTAATTTGGAGACCATCTGTATTGGTTCTTATCTTGTCAGCTACGTATGACAGAAGAAAAAAGTCTTCTCTCTTCATCTTCCATTTCTCTTCTCTCTTCCATTTCCAACCAGTGGAAGTGGGTTTAACCTACATCAATACTGAGCACTTCTTCTATTTTTCTAAGGGGTTTATTTGCCATTCCAATATATAGAGTAATAGCTCCTAATGAGAAAATGTTATTTCTCAAACTTTTTTTCTGTGCTTTAGGATTACTTAAGTAACAATTATTATGAATTATTATTATTGTGAATAAAATAAAACAATTTTTTTGCTGTCTTATTGTACGTATTTATTTGTAGTATGAAAAATCATAAATAATGATATGAAAGAATCATTCAGTTTGCAGAAAATGATTTCAGCTGAAACATTTAGAGGCTAGTTAAGTGCTTTCAGATTGTTCTGTGGTACATTTGTATAGGCTTGATCCCATGACATTAGTTTAAATATTTTGGCAATTTTGTTCCTCTCTGAGCTTTTCTCAAACTTTTGAAGCAGAGTAGATTTATTGATTATTGGTTATGCTGTCTTCTTCCCCCCACCTTTCTTTTTTTCTTCTGTTTTTTTATTCAACAAATATTTATGATGTGCCTTTTACATTCCAGTCATTTTTCCAGGCTCTATTGAACCACATAAACATAGTCCCTAGACTCATGGAATCTTATGTCCTGATGAGAATAGAGACATAACATAAACAATTACACAGATATTAATTAACTATAATTATGGTAATTGCTATAAAATGCATAAAAGGAACCTAATTAGACTAGTCTGGGGCAGTAGGAACAATTTCATTGGAGAAACCAACATTAATGTGACACTTGAAAGATAATCTAAATGAGCCAGAAGAAAAGGATAGTGGATAGGTGGGGATGGAGAGTGTGGAGCGTTGGGGGAGAAATCAAGGAAATAATGGTCAGAATTCTTATAATCTCAGGATGTTGCAAAACAAGGTCTAGGGAAAAGCTGAATCAGACTGCATTAGTGGGAATTTGCTAAAAATGCAGATAACTGAGACCCACTCATGGCCTTCTAATTGAGGATATCTGGAAATGGAATGTAGTAACCTCCCTCCTAGCAAATACCCAGGTGATTCTTATGGACCAGACAAGTAGTTTGAGATTTACTGAAACAGTAAATGCAAACCATTTCCAAATGCATTACCATAACAAACTGAAGAAATGGCTTCACAATGTCAAGCTTTATAATCAGATTCAATTCTGGACACACAATCTTTTCTTTTTCTTTTATTCTCTTTTTGCTGTAAGACAATAATAAAGAATTAGATCTAGGAAATGTGGTAAAAACTCTTCTTGTTCTCTTAACTGATGTCTTATTTTCTCCTTATTAACTATCAAAGGACTAGGTAGGAACATCTATTTCTCATGGTACACAGTGGCCCAGAGAGGTTAATTGCCTTTCTCAGAACTGTAGTTAGCCCGAAGTAGTGCAAAGGTCTCATGACTCCAATGTCCACATTCTTGCGCCCTACATCCCCTGCATCCCTTTATCTCATCAGGGGGTCATTAGTATTTGTTCTCTTTCCCAAATGGGACTTTTCCTATGAGCTAGATCTACACTCAAAGAAAAAGGAAAAACAATAGGAAATGCTAAATGTTGAACTTTTCACAGGTGATGTTTTCAGAAATTGATGTCAAGAATAAAATAGTTGTTGGCAGTTACAACTGTTTGGATGTCATTTTACAAAACAATTGCCTATGAAGTCTTCATGGATTAAAGGTTTCACATAAATTGGTGAAAGCTGGCTGTTCCTGTTTCTTTCTGAACTCCTCTCCCGGCTTTCTTTACATAGCCACATAGCACAGTTGGTCCCCAGATCTGCCAAGCTCCTCCTTGCCTAAAGAAATTAAAATTATCAAGGAAGAAGAGCTTTAAATGGAGAAGCCATAAAAATCATGGAGGCTGGTCTCATTTATTCAACAGGTGCTGCAATGACAGCAGCTCCTGAACATGGGTGATTCTGATCAACTGTGAAGTGGGACTAACCTCATCCCAAGAGATAGGGCAAACGCATCAGGCTTAGCTGTTGGGAGGATAAGTCATTATGAAGAGGTTTAGCATGGAGATGTACTGCTGAATTTCTGAAGCAGCAACTAGATCACATGATGGAGCCATCCATGTGCTCACTTCAGTGAAGCAGAATAATTAGCAAGTTACCACATTGAGGTTTAACAGAGAACCCCCAGGGAAGTTTTTTTACATGGCCGGCCCCCAGGATCCCCTCCTCCTGGAATTCATTCCTTTGCATAGTTCCCTCCCATTGACTGTTTGCTGGACCTCTGACCTGCTTCTCAGCTATAGAATATAACAAAGATGATGAGGTGTCCATCAGTACCTGCAAGTGATTATATTACATAAAATTGTAATGCCCATCTTGCAAGAAGATTTCCTTTCCCTCTTTAGCATTAAAAGAGCAAGCTTCCATGTTATGGGCTACCCTATGGGGAGGGCTGCATGGCTAAGAGCTGAGGACCACCTGTAGCCTACAATCGAAAAAAACTGAAGCCCTCCATTCAGCACTTGCAAGGGAATGGATTCTGCCAACAACTGCATGCGGAGGCTCAGATGACATTATAGCCACAGCCAAGATATGATTGCAACCTTTTGAGACTCCGAATAAATCATTACCTGGGGCCCCAGGTAAATTATTACTGGACTTCTAACCCACAGAAACTATGTCATAATAAATGTGTGTTGTTTTAAACCAATAAGTTTGTGGTAATTTTGCTATGCACCAATATATCACTAATACACTCCAACAAAGCACTGATTATAGAAAGCACTTATATAGAAAGTAAATTCCTCAACCAAGGAATCCATCCTCTAAAATGGAATAACTGACACCCAAGCTGAATACTAAAACATGAAGGGGAGGATAATTAAAGATATTTGATAGTTCACCTCTTCTTTTCAAACTGTTGGGGTTTGAAAAGTAAAGTAGCAATAAGCCAAAGGAGTTGCCATCTGCTTTGTTTTGTTGTCGTTTAATCTTCCCCTTTATCATATCCAGTGGGTTCTTCTAGCAGAAACTTGCAAAACCTGGCCTCTTACTATCTCACAGCCTAATTACTAGACAGTTTTCTTTTTCTATCACTCTAATCAAGACCCTTTAGCTCCACTAAACTACTCATGTGGTCACTCTCACGGGCTAATCTATGAACTAGCTACACTTCCTCACCATTTGATCTTGCACCTGCTGCTCTTTTTTTTTATATTTCAGCATATTATGGGGGTACAAATATCACGGTTACGTACATTGCCCATGCCCCCCCTCCCAGAGGCAGAGCCTCAGGCATGACCATCCCCCAAACGTTGCACATCTCACTCATTATGTTTGTATATACCCACCCCCTCCTACCCCCTCCCACCCGCCTGAGACCCTGCTACTCTTTATCATCTTAATTTTCTCTTCTCTAACTTCCTTGTCTCTCCTTTCTTTTACCCATTCTTCAGGTCTCAGCTTAAATGTCACTTACTCTAAGGAGCTTTCCAACCCCCCCCAAGTCTAGCTTAATAGTTTTTTTTACTGTACTTCAGTAAGCATTTAACCCTGCCATAGTATGTTTGCTTCTTTATTGAAATGTCCTCTTCATTATCCTGTCTCCTTCACTAGAGTGCAAGTTCAATACAGAAATTAGTGTCTTCGTAACCTATTTATCTCTTATTCTTTAGCACCTTTCTTGGTGCGTAAGTGCATGCTTATATGATTTTATTTTAAACAAATGAAAGAATGCCATAATAAATAGAGTAGAAACATTGGAGTCAAGTACAATTATATTCACATTTTAGTACACTGTGTGACCTTGGATAAATTACTGAATCTGTATTAACCTTGATTTCCTCATCTGGCAAAATGAGGATTAATAGCTGCCATTCAAATAATCATTCCAATATTAATTCATTTTTCCAACAAATGAACTGCCACTTACACTTTCATACTATGTCAGATATGGTTCTAGGGTTGAGGATACAGGATTTTGTAAAAGAGTCAAAATGCTTGCCTCCAGAAGCATAAAACATTAATAAACAAGACGGATGAAATATACAGTATGTCAGGTGGTGATAAGTGCTAAGAAGAAAAATTAATTACAGAACAGGAATAGGAAGAATTGATGCGGGGGGATTGCAATTTTAGATAAGGTAGCCAGGAAAGACCTCACTGAAAGGGTGCCATTCATGTAAAAATGTGAAAGAGATGCAACAGTTAACTATACCATTAACTAGGAGAAGAACATTCTTGACAGACAGAGTGGGATACTTATAGCAATTAATTTGTGGGAATAATCTACTGCACAGTACCTGGTACATGAAATTATAAATGTAAGTAACTGCCTGACACCCACTTTATTTCCATATTGGCATTTTTTACTTCCAATACATAGCCATTAATTACATATTACACTGTTTGGCCTTGGAAAATGCCTAAATCTTATGGCCTACTGTCATATTCAATCTATTATTTATACTGTAAAAAATCTATCGATTTTTATTTATGTAAATGGAAAGTTAGAAATTAACTCTGCAGGTGGCAAGTAGATACTAATCCTTTCTTTAGCTTTCTAGGTAGAATAATAGAACATCAATATCCAAAGCAAGAATTCCATAAGGAAACCTTAAAGCTGCTAAGATTCTTCATTTTGAGGGTACATACTGAGCACCCATGGAGGCAGAGTTCACAAAAACATATTTTAAAATCTCTCAACACCTAATAAAATTTGACTCTGAGTTCTCATACAACTAGACTTATAGAGAATTCAGCCCCTGGCATTCTTGAGGCTCCAGCAACCTGGACATAAAAAGGTAGTGTTGAAGCACTTCAGAGGCCTTTTTATTGCATTTTATTGTCTCTGTTCATATGGGTCTTCATTACCACTACATCTATTCCCCTGTGCTACTCTTGAGACACAGTGAGATGAGGAATCCTTATGTCCAGATTTGGTCTCCCTGAGTTCACTACCTTGCCCTCAAGACTAAAGTTGGGAACCCTCTTGAAGGCACTGTCCTGGAACAATATGCATTTTTCTACCCTCTCCTCCCCTACATGCCTGTGTTTGTCCTTAAGCACTGCAGTGCATGGACAAATGCTCTTCATAATAGGTTTGGGCTTTTAGAGACAACATCCAAGGAGGTATATGACTTATATTTAATATCAATTTTCCTGCCATTCACATACCTCCCATGAAGCAAGGCAATGAGTAGACAGCTATTTACTAGAAGAGGAAAAAGAAAATAATGAAATACAAGGAGAAATATATAAATTACTATCTTACACTTTATCCAGTCAAATGTAAATGGTGATAGCTCCACGAGTATTTATACTTAGTAGTAGTCAGTAAATATTGAAATTCATAAGTGATATCAGTTACAAGTTGCATCAGTCCTCTCTCCTTTCTCCCAGTATGATATTCTTTTGCATAACAAGGATCAAGCTCTTCATAACTATTTTTAGAAATATCTGGGAAAAACTCTGGCCTAGGCAAAGAATTTATGACTAAGGCTCCAAAAGCAAGTGAAACAAAAACGAAAATAAATGGGACTTAATTAAACTAAAAAGCTTGTGAACAGCAAAAGAAATAATCAACAGAGTAAATAGACAACCTATAAAATACGTGAAAATATTTGCAAATTATGCATCTGATAAAGGATTAATATCCAGAATCTATGAGGAACTCAAATCAGCTAGAAATACCTACATTGAATTACATGCACTTTAAATATTTGATTGTATATTGAATAATAAACAAACTTACCTTTTTGTGTCATCACTTTGTTTTGCATCAATAATTCACAATTTGAGAAAATATGAAAATAATTGTGATTCATTCATCTTCTTTTATGGTTGTTAAATATCCATGTTTCCTTTGTAAGTCTATCAGAACATGGCTCAGAAGCAGTCATCCTAAATCAAAAGGTAATAAATGATTCTCTGACACTGTAGCTAGTAAATGCGTTTGAAATAGTTTGCAGTGACATTTACCTCCATTGAATGATAGGACTTCAGCCAACAAAACAAAGGAATTTTCTGAATGTGGTTTATCTAATGTGCTTAAAATCACAATATCTCCAGTATATTCCAAGAGAAAAAAAGGAAGAAATATTATGAGTTACTTTGTTTTGATATCATATTTCAGTAGATTCAACCTGTTTTCCCCTTCTCTGCCAGATCTTAGGTGGGTCAGCTCTTGCCCATGATTCTTTTGCACTGCCTCACTTAGGATGAATACAGGACTTCTATAATTCAAAATAATTTTCTCTCCTTCCTGTGAATTCTTCTATTATTTTTAGATCATCAGATACATGTTTTATAATTAATTTTTTTTTGTTTTTTAAATTTCAGAATATTACAGGGATACACACATTTCGGTTGTATATTTTGTTTTTGTACAGTTTGAGTCAAAGTTATAAGTGTGCCCTTCATCCCATTAGCATGTATTGTACCTGTTAGGTGTGAATTTACCCATCCCCTCTTCCCCCCACCTGCTTGATTTCCAGTTTTATTTCCATATGTGCATATGTTGATCAATTAGTTCCAATTTAGTATTGAGTACATGTGTTGGTTTTTCCATTCTTGTAATGCTTCACTAAGAAGAATGTTCTCCAGTTCCATCCAGGTTGTTACAAAAGATACTAGATCACCATTTTTTTTTTTTTTTGTGGCTGAGTAGTGCTCCATGATATACATATACCACATTTTATTAATCCACTGATGTACTGATGGGTACTTGGGTTGTTTCCACATCTTTGCAATTGTTAATTGTGCTGCAATAAGCATTCATGTGCAAGTATCTTTTTTATAAAATGTCTTTTTTTTTTCCTTTCGGTAGATACCCAGTAGTGGGATTGCTGGATCAAATGGTAGTTCTACTTTTAGTTCTTTGAGGTATCTTCATACTACTTTCCATGGAGATTGTACTAGTTTGCAGTCTCACCAACAGCGTGTAAGTGTACCTTTCTCTCCACATCCTAGCCAGCATCTGTTGTTTTAGGACTTTTTGATAAAAGCCATTCTCACTGGTTTTAGATGATATCTCATTGTGGTTTTGATTTGCATTTCCTTGATGATTAGAGACATTGAGCATTTTTTTCATATGTTTGTTGGCTATTAGTCTATCTTCATGCTTTATTTATTTATTTTTGACACATTATAATTATACATATTTATGGAGTACAATTTGATGTTTTAATACATATCCATGTCATATAATACATATCCCAATAAGGGTAGTTAGTATATGCTTCACCTCATGCATTTATCATTTCTTGTGGTGAAAAGCTTCACAATCCTCTCTATTTGTCTATGTTTGCTTTTATTGCTTGTTCTTTTAGGCCTTCTCCAGAAAATTCTTGCCTATACCTATATCATGAAGCATTTCTCCTCAGTTTTCTTTGAGTAGTTCACAATTTTGGATCTTACATTTTAGTCTTTAATCCATTTTGAGTTGATTTTTTTAAGTGGTGAGAGATAGGAGTCTAGTTTCATTCTTCTGCCTATGGATATCCAGTTTTCTAAGCGCCATTTACTGAAGATACTGTCCTTTTCATAATGTGTGTTCTCGGTCACTTTGTCAAAAATCAATTGGCTGTAAGCTGTAAGTGCATGGACTTATTTCTGGACTCCCTGTTCTTTTCCATTGGCCTATATATCTGCTTTTATTCCAGTACCATGGTGTGCTGATTACTATAGCTTTCTATAATATATTTTGAAGTTGGATAATGTGATGCCTTCAGCTTTGCTCTTTGATCAGGATAGCTTTGGCTATTCAGAGTTTTTTGTGGTTCCATACATTTTTTGATAGATATTTTCTATTTCTTTGAAGAATATCATTGGTACTTTGTTAGGAATTGTGTTGAATCTGTAGATCACTTTAGATACTATGGCCATTTTTACAATACTAGTTCTTCCAATCCATGACCACAGGATATATTTCCATTTATTTGTGCCCTCTTCAATTTCTTTCATGAAAGGTTTACAGTATTCAGTGTAGAGATCTTTCACATCCTTGGTTAAGTTTCTTCCTAGGCATCTTATTTATTTATTTAGGTAGCTATTGTTAATGGAATTTTCTTTATTTCTGTTTCAGATAATTCAATATTACCAATAGAAATGCTACTGAATTTTGTATCCTGCAATTTTATGAATTTGTTTATTAATTCTCATAGTTTTTTGGTGAAGTCTTTTAGAGTATGTAGTCTGCAAACAGGGGCAATTTAACCTCCTCCTTTACAATGTGCATGCCTTTCATTATTTTTTCTCTTGTTTAATTGCTTTGGCTAGGAATTCCAGTACTATTTTAAATAGAAGTGAGGAAAGTGGGTATCTTTGTCTTGTTCCTGATCTTAGGAAATGCTTTTAGCTTCTCCCCATTCAGTATGATGTTAACTGTGGGCTTGTCATAAATGGCCTTTATTGTGTTCAGATATATAACTTCTATAGCTAATTTGTTGAGAGGTTTTTTTAACACAAATGGATTTTGAGTTTTGTCAAATGCTTTAACTGCATCTATTAATATTAACATGATCACATGGTTGTTGTCTTTATTTCTCTTAATGTGAGTATCACTTTTATTGATTTGCATATGTTGAACTATTTTTGTATCCTGGGAGGAATCTCACTTGATCATGGTAAATAATCTTTTTAATGTTCTGTGGTTACCTTTGTGGACTAACATAAAGAGTCTTATAGTTATAATAGACCATTTTAAGCTAGTAGCAATTTAACTTTAGTCACAAAAAATGCTCTAGACTTTTCCCCTCCCCTCCATAATTTATCTATTTGTTGCCTCAATATACTTCTTTATCTATTATGAGTTCCTTAGCCATTAATTACAGCTGTTGTTGTTTTTTAACATTTTGATTTAAACCTTCATACCAGAGGATTGAGAGCCTTACATAGCACCATTACATTACTGGGATATTCTGCGTTTGATTTATAAATTCACCCCTACAAGTGAGTCTTATCTATGTTATGGTTTTATTTAATGGTTTCATGTGGGTGAGGTTTTTTTCTAGCTAGACCATAAATATCTTGAGGAAAGTAATAAGCATAACGTTTTAGAAATTGTCATAGGTCTCCTGAATATTCTCAGTACTGTGCCAAGCACATGGTGGCAGAAAATAGATACTTTCTTTTAAACCATTTGAGTACTTACTACATGCGGCTTCTTCTCTACTAGTACTTTATTAATATATACATATTTAATGTAATGCAGACATTAATAAAGTAAGGGACATAATGTCCCTTTTCACCCTGATACGTGATATTAATTTTAGACAGGTAAAATAGCTTTCAAACATATTTACACAAGAAAGGCACAGCACACAGCCATGGAACTGAAATCTGAACACATCTTTCTCTGACTTAAACTTTGTATTCTAAGCCAATATATAATGATGATTATCTACAAGCTGAGTGATTCATAAAAGGTAATGGAAGGTTTGTGAAAATATCCATAGGTGGAGGTCGATCTTCTTATGATAAGCATAAAATATGGTTTACTTATAGTGTTTCCCCTATGAGGGATATACATTCTTTTAGATATTTCATGTGATCACCTGTTACATTGAAACTAAATTATTATAACTAAGGAATTTTACATAGAAGACTGGTGAATAGATGCATAATCTATCCACACAGAATGGTGTGCTCAGTCCAGAATGACAATATTTCAAAGGTCACATAAATGGATTAATTCAGTGAGTATTAATCAATACTAAATCTCAGGCATTGTGCCAGTGTCATGAATATAAAAAGAATGGCATGCTCCTTACTTTCTACACGCTTTCAATCTAGTGAGAAAAGGTATATGTGCAAAGAAAACAATAAAATTCCTGATAAAATAATAGACTCTCATTAAATGATAGATATTGAATTTAAATGTCTTAACATACTTATGAGAGTACAAATGGATGAGTGATTAATTCTTTCTAGGCAGGATGTAGTGAGAGATTTAGGATGCCCTAGAAAAAAAGGTGATTCCGACCTATGATTTGAAAGCTAAAAGAACATTAACTAGAAAAGAATGAATAAGAGGAACATATGCCAGAAAGTCAAGAGAGTGTTTTCTAAGGTATAAAAAACATGACTTGTTCAGAGACATTCTATGTTTATGCTGTGTATAAACGGTGGAGGGATGAGAAATAACAATGAAATATTAGATGGAAATAGGTATTGAAGGGTTGTCTATTTCAAGTTTTTTCACTGTTGTAAATTCCCTAGTGTCCCATTCTGGTAACTTCTTAGAATCTCACCCTGAGCACATACAAAGATTTTATTAAATTGGCTTATTCCAGTAACCATGATTATTCAAAGATAATGATCTTATGATTTGCATCAAATATCAGCTTAAGGTTCCCCAAATATTTTGAATGTATAAATTTTACTACATTCATAATATGGTTAATATAACTGTTTACCTCTCAGTTTAGTACTCTCTATTGACAGCCGTGGCCATATCGAAATTAATAGCAACCCGTATTTTAACACAGCATGGAAGCTCAGTGGAGCAGGGATAAGAAATCAGGTAGCAGAGTGATAAGTCTCTTTGCGATAACCTTCTAGAATAAGATTCATTTAAATCAGCTAATTTCAGACATTGATAAAATATGTGCAAAGGAAAATGAGCTCTCTGGAGGGATAACGCTAGACTCATTTTTCTAATTTTTATTTTTCTTTCTAACTAGTTTTGACAATTCAGGAGTAGTTTTCTAAATATTTTTATACTCTGTAACCATCTTTTCACCATATTAAAATGAATTGCCTCTTACACCATTTTAAAACTTGGTAAGAAAAAAAATGAACAGAAACAGAAAATGAGGTCAACTCTATTTCAAGTCTAACAAACTTCTCTACTTGTTCTTACAGAGAAGATATTTTTTAGTTACATATGTGCAAGGAGAGAATAGTGTTTTGTTTTGTTTTGTTTTCAGCAGATCTAGTTGTACATATTCTTTGGGGAAGAGAAATATCAACAAGAAGATAAATAAGTGCATTGGATAAATTATAGCAAAATAATCTCTGAAATTGAAAATACCTTATCTCTTTACAAATACTACATGAAACACTGCTATTGGTTATAATGTAACACTGAAAATAGCCTGAAAAGAGGTACCTTTTAAAAGCCTATTTATTATGTACTATTTACAATATAATATTGTTCTTTCTTCTTATTTAAAAAAACTATGTTGGAATAGAATTAATATTAATAATAATACACACACTTAAAGTGTATAATTTGGTATTTTGACATAAGCATATACCTGTAAAACATGTGCCCTTTGAAATTTCTCCAACCTTAATTGCTATGGTTTGGATGTGGTTTATTCCCACCAAAACTTGTGTTGAAATTTTATCCCAATTGTGGCAATATTGGGGGGTGGGGCCTAGTAGGAGATGTTTGGGTCACGGGGGCAGATCCCTCATGAACAGATTAATGTCCTTCCACAAGGAGACAGTTCTTACTGTCTGGGAAATAAATTAGTTACTGCAAGGGTGATTTGTTAAAAAGAGTTTGGTTTTCTCCCTTCTCAAGTCATATCTTTGCACATATGCTTTCTCCCCTTTCATTTTCTACAGTGGAAGCAGCCTGAGACCTTCACCATGCTTCTTGAATTTCCCAGCCTGTAGAAATGTGAGCTCAATAAACTCTTCTTTATAAATTACCCAGCCTCAGGTAATCTGTTAGAGAAACACAAAATGGACTAAGACACTGTCCCTCCTTGCCTTTCCAGCTCCCATAGTTATCAACTTATTGTCATTGTGATTAGTTTGTATTTTCAAGAATTTTATATATATCAAATCATAGACAATGGAATTTTTTATTTTGGGGGGGCATCTGGCTTTTTTTACTCAAGAAAGTTATTTATAGATTCATCCATCCATGGTGTGGCATGTTTCAATGACTTATTATTTTTATTATTTAGTAGTATTTCATTGTATAGGCATCTTCCCCCCCTTTTTTTTAATCAATTACCTGTTAATGGGTTTGTATTAGGTTTGTTAGAGTGCTATAACAAAGTAGCACAGACAGGATGCCCTAAACAACAGAAATTTATTTCCTCACAGTATGGAGGCTATAAGTCCTAAATCTGGTATGACAAGGTAGATTTCTTTTGAGTTCTCTCTCCATGGCTTATGTATGGGCATCTTCACATGGTCTTTTCTCTGAGCATGTCCATGTCCTAATCTCTTCTTCTTATAAAGACAGTAGTCAGTGGATTAGGATCCATACCAATGATCTCACTTAAACTTAATTACATCTTTAAAGACCCTAACTTCAAACACAATCACATTTGAGGTACTGGGAGTTAGGACTTTAACATATAAATTAGGGGGTGTGTATAATTCAGACCATGACAGGGTTTTGTCTAGTTTTTGGCTCTGAATGTTTACTTACAATCTTTCTGTGTGCATACACTTTCATTTATATTGGGTAAATACTTGAAAATGGAATGTCTGAGTCATATGGTAGGTACAAATTTAACTTTAAGAAATAACCCAATTTTTCCAAAATAATTGTACCATTTTACAATCCCACTATCAGCATATGAGAGTTCCACTTCATCCATATGCTCACCAACATTTGGTATCATTAATTGCTGAGTATGTGAGTGTATGGTGTGTGTTTGTGTATATGAGAGAAAGACTTGGTGTTTCTTATTTTTTCTTAATCTCTCTGTTTATTAAGGTCATAAAGCACCTAATAATAAAATTAAATTGGGGAATTTTCTCTGGTTCAAACATATAGTAGTGGCTCAGATAAGATGTTCACCCTTAAAATGAAGATTTAAAAAAATATTTGTATTTTGGGATGTAATTTTCATACAAAATTTTCAATGACTTTATATGTAAAATTAGATAAATTCTGACAAATGTACACAGAATTTAAAGGTCACCATAATTGTGATATAGAAAACCTCCATCACCAGGGTGGTGGCCGTGGAAGTCAGAATCAGCTAAGGAGTGTGTAACAACTCACCTGCCGAATCAACTAAAAAAAAAAAAGAAAGAAAACCTCCATCAATCAAAATTTCTTCATAATCCTCATCAGTCAATTCCTTCCCCAATACACAGCCCATGACAATTACCGATTTATTTCTGGCATAATAGTTTTGTCTCTTCTAAAACTTCTCAAAAGGAGTATCATACAGTCTGTAGTGATTTGTTCCTGGCTTTGTACTTTACCAAATGTTTGAAGTTATATCCTTGTTGTTGAATATGTCAGTAGTTTGTTATATTGCTCAGTTGTGTGCTGTTGTGTGATTATTCAACAGTCTTCTTTACCCATTTATCAGTTGATAGATATTTAGATGGTTTCCAGTGTTTAAGGATAATAAATAAGACTCCTGGGAAGATTTAAGTAAAATATTTTACATGACTGTATGTCTTAATCTCTCTTGTATAACTACCTGAAAGTGGGGAAATATCACCCCAGTGTGATAGTTCTATTTTGATAGATGCATACATTGTATAATGATCAAATCAGGGTATTTAGCTTATCTGTCACTTCAAATATTTATCATTTCTTTGCAGTGAGAACATTCAAAGTCCTCTCCTGGTTATTATGAAATATATAATTCAATATCATTAAGTATAGTCAGCCTTTTGTGTAATAGAACATCAGAACTTATTCCTCATCTATCTCTAATTTTGTGCCTGTTGACCAAACTCCCCCATCCCTCCTGTTTGCTACCTTCCTCATTCCCCTCTCTATTTTCCCAAGGCCCTGGCAACCATTATTCGGCCCTGTATTTCTATGAGATCAGCTCTTTTATATTCCACAAAAGACAGTGAGATCATTTAGTGTTTATCTTTCTGTACCGGTTTATTTCATTTAACATAATGTCCTCCAGGTTCATACATGTTGCCACAAATTTAAAGATTCCATTCTTTTTCATAGCTGAATAGTACTCCACTGTGTAAACTCATATTTCACATTTTCTTTATTCATTCATCTGTTGTTGATGGGCACTTAGGTTTATTCCATATTGTAGCCATCCTAAATACTGCTGCGATAAACATGGGAGTGCAGATATCTCTTTGATACATTGACTTCCTTTCCTTTGTATATATCCTCAGTAGCAGAATTTCTGGGTCACGTGGTGGGTTTATTTTTACTTTTTTGAGAAACTTCCATATTGTTTTCCGTAGAGGTTGTACTAATTTAAATTCCCACTGATAGCGTGTAAGTGTTCCCATTTCTCCACATTTGTTCCAGCATTTGTTATTGTTTATCTTTCTAATAATAGCCATTTTAATTGGGGTGAAGAGATACCTCATTGTGTGTTTTTTTGTTTGTTTATTTTTTTAAGAGACAAGGCCTCGTTCTGTTGAATTCCTGCACTCAAGTGATCCTCCCATCTCAGCTGGTATTACAGGCACCACAGCGTCTGACACTCAGTGTGGTTTTGATTTGCATTTCCCTGATGATGAGTGATGTTGAGCATTTTTATAATGTATCTATTGGCCATTTCTATGTCTTCTTTTGAGAAATGTCTATTCATGACCGTTACTCATTTTGTGATCAAATTGTTTGTTTGTTTTTGTGTTTGTTTTGCTATTAAGTTGTTTGAGTTTCTTATATATTCTGGATATTTCCCTCATGTCAGAAGCATAGTTTGCAAATATTTTCTCCCATTCTGAAGATTGGCTTTTCACCCTTTTGATCATTTTCTTTGTTGTGCAGAAAGTTTTTAGTTTGATATGGTCTCACTTGTCCATTTTGGCTTTTGTTGCATATGTTTTTGACTTCTTATCCAAAAAAATCCTTGCTCAGACCAATGTCTTACAGCATTTCTGTTATGTTTTCTTCCAGTAGTTTTATAGTTTTGTGTCTTACATTTAAGTATTTAATCCATTTTGAGTTGATTTTTGTGAGATATAGAACTGTAGTTTCATTCTTCTAGATGTGGATATCCGGTTTTCATAGTACCATTCATGGTGTTTCTTATTTTAATATAAGTTGCAGTGGGTTTTCAATGTCTTGGTACTTTGGTTATGGAAATTGCATTTTTTTTAAATGGGCTTTATTTTTTAGAACAATGTTAGATTCACAGCAAAATTGAGCAAAGAGTACAGAGAATTCTCTATATACGCCCTATTCCCATACATGCATAACCACCCCCATTGTCAAAATCTCCCCACCAGAGCAGTACATTCATTAGAATTGATGAACCTACCTTAAAACAACATAATCACCCCAAGTCCACATTTTACATTAGGGTTACTTTTGGTTTGTACATTTTATGGGTCAGAACAAAGGTATAATGGCATAAATTCACCATTATAGTATCATATAGAGTAATTTCACTGCCTTAAAGAATCTCTGTGCTCTGCTTAGTCATCTCTACCTTCTCCCTAACTTCTGGCAACCACAAATCTTTTTACTGTCTTCATAGTTTTTCCCTTTATTGAATGTCAAATGGAATCACTCAGTATGTAGCCTTTTAGATTGGTTTCTTTCATTTAGTAGCATGCATTTAAGTTTCCTCCATTTCTTTTCAGACCTTGCTAGATCATTTCTTTTTAGCCCTGAATAATATTCCATTGTCTAGATGTACCACAGTCTGTTTATCCATTCACTTACCTAAGGACATCTTGGTTGCTTTAGGTTTTGGCAACTATGAAGAAAGCAGCTATAAACATCTGCATGCAGGTTTTTGTGTGAACATAAGTTTCCCAATTTAATGGGATTGTTTATTTTATCATTGTTGAGTTTTAATAGTTATTAACATTTTATATTTTATATAAGAGCTCTTCATCAGATATCTTTTATTAATATTTCCTCCCAGTTGGTGGCCAGTCTTCTAATTCTCTTGCCATTGTCTTTCAATGAGTGAAGTTTTTAATTTTAATGAAATTCAGTGTATCAGTTCTTTCTTTCATGGGTTGTGCCTTTGGTGTCATATCTAAAAATTCATCACCGTACCCAAGGACATTTAGATTTTCTTCTAAGTAATTTTCTAGGTATTCTGTAGTTTTTTGTCTACATTTAGGTCTATGATTCATTAGGAATTAATATTCATGAAGAGTGTAAGGTCTACGTCTACATTTTGGTTCCAAAAGCAGTTGTTGAAAAGACTGTCTTTTTTTCATTGTATTGTCTTTGCTCTTTTGTTGAAGATCAGTTGACTGTATTATATTGGCTTGTTTCTGGGCTCTCTATTCTTTTCCATTGATCTATTTGTTCACACCACACTGTCTTAATTATTATAACTTTATGGTAAGTCAAGTCCTTTCATTTTTGCCTCCTCTTCCACGTTCTAAAATTGGAAGATAAGGTCATTGATTTGACACATTTATTTTCCTACTACCGGCATTTATTGCTATGGTTTTTCCCTCTAAACAATTATCTTGCTGTATTCAATACATTTTCGTATGTTTTATTTTCATTTCCACTAGGTTCAAAATGCTTTCTCATATTGTTTTCAATTATTGAATTGACTTATAGGTTGTTTAGGAGTGTTAAATTAGTTTCCAAATATTTCAGTGTTTTTAAGATACTTTTTCTAATTTTTGATTGATTTATGATTACCTAATTATTTCTTTATCCTTGGTAATATTGTTTATCATAAAATCTATTTTGTCTGATAGTAGTATTGCCACTTACCTTCTCAGTTTGGTTTCATTAGTTTTAGCAGAGTTTATCATTGTTGCATCCTTTTGAACTGATTTGCATCTTGAAATTCAAGGTGAATTTCTTGAAGTTTGCATGGCATTCAATCTTTTTTCTATAATCTCTGTTGTTGTTGGCTTTAGCTATAATCTTTGATCTTTATTTATGTTGCAGAATGTTTTAGTGTTTATCATGTACATTTTTAACTTATCAACAATTTATCTTCAAATGATATTAGGCCAATTTATGTATAGCATAAGAGCCATAAATGTCATAATTTTATACTACCCCTCCTGTCTTTGTGCTACCATTTTTATACATTTAAATTTTACATATGATATAAATCTCACACTATATTGGTATAATTTTAATCTAATCAATGATCTTTTTTAAAGATTTTGATCAGAGGACAGATTGTTAGCTTACACATTTATGCAAGAAGTAACCATTCTTATGGATCGTCACTGCTTTGTGTAGATCTGGATTTCCAATATTATTTTTCTTCTAACTGAAGGACTTCTGTTAATATTTCTTCTTGTATGAGTGTTGACGATAAACCCTTTTAACATTTCTATGCGTGAATAGGCTTTTATTGTTCTTCTTGCTTCCTCCCTCACAATTTTTCCTGTGGCCAAATACATATAATAATTTACTATTTTAGCCATTTTTAAGTGTGTAGTTCAGTGACATTAAGTACATTCATATTGTTGTGCAATCATTACCACTCTCCATCTCCACAACTATTTTAATCTTACAAAACTGAAACCACATATTCATTAAATATTAATAGCTCTTCATTCGTCCCACTCCCCATACCCTAGTAGTCACCATTCTACTTTTTGTTCTTATTACGTCTCTACTTTACATACCTCATTTAGGGGGAATCATGCAGTATTTGCCTTTTGTGACTGCTTTATTTTACTTAGCATAATGTCCTCAACATTTATCTATGTTGTGACATTTGCTTTCTATTTAAAACCAGGTAATATTCCATTTTATGTATATATTTCATCTTCATCTATCTAATGGACATCTAATCTCTTCATCTATCAATGGACACTTGGTGCTGCTATATTTTAGTACTGTGAAGAAAGCTGCTTTGAACATGAGTGTACAAATATCTCTTCTAGATTCTGTTATTTAGTCTTTCAGGTACTCAGTAAAATTGCTGGATCACATTTTAGTTCTATTAATGTTTTTTTAAAACCTCTTCACTATTTTTCACATGTGAACCATTTTACATTCTCACCAACAGTGCACAAGGGTTCAAATTTCTCCCATATCCTGGCTAACATTTATTTTCTGTTTCTGTATATCTATTTGTTTTATAGTAGGGATTCTAATGGGCATGAGGTGATACTGCATTGTAGTTTTGATTTGCATTTCACTAGTGATTAGTGATGTTGACCATCTTTTTATATGCTTATTAAAATTTGTATTTCTTCTTTGGAGAAATGTCTATTCAATTTCTTTGCCTATTTTTGAATTCGGTTGTTTGTTTTTTAATGTTGAATTTTATGAGTCGTATATGTACTCCGGATAGTAGTCTTTTATGAGATTTATGATTTGAAAATATTTTCCCATTTTGTGGGTTGCATTTTGCTCTTTGATAGTGTCTTTTGAGCCACACAATTTTAAAATTTGTATGAAGTTGAATTTTTCTATCTTTTTTTTCATTTTTGCCTTTTTTTGAGTGATATATTGACTGGACAAATCATTTTAGGTTAAAATTTTGCTATATTAAGTACCCTACAAATGTTTTCTTATCTTCTTGCTTATATATTTCCATTGAGAAATATGCTGACATCCTTATTTTTGTTTCTCTGTACATCATGTGTTAATTTTTCCCTCTGATTTCTTTTAAGATTTTCTCTTTATTATTTGTTTCTAGCAATTTGATTTTGATATTCCTTGTGTTTTATGTTTCTTGTTAGAGGTTTGTTGAGCTTCTTGAAATATTTTTGGTCATTATTATGTAAAATATTTATTTTATTCCCACTCCATTTTGGATATTCCCATTGCCCATATAATTGGCTGCATAGCTGCATGAATCGTCTCTCGGTTTTTTAATGGTCTATCCATTTTTTTTTAATTCTTTTTTTCCCCACCATGTTTCATTTTGGATTGTTTCAATTGCTGCCTTTTCAAGTTCATAACTCTTTCTTTTTTTTTTTTGAAATGTTTCATCTGTCTTAAGCAAAACAGCAAGTTCATTGAATAAATATAATGATTATATTCATGACTAGTAACATATCCTGTAATTGATTAACAGAAGTTCATCCATTTAGCTTTACCATACATTTACTTCTCCATATATTTTCCAAGCAGACAGGAACATTCATGTTTCTGGGCTTTTTCCCATGCCATTTTGTTTCCCCATTTTCTACTTGTTGAAATTTAAATCATGTTATAAAATCTATGTCAAATAAAGCTTTATCATCTATTCTTTAGAAATCATTATTTTCTTTGTTTTTTCAAGGGTAATTCTTTTTAAAATATTTTCTTCAACATTCAGTTTATTTGGATACTTTCTTATATTTACTTAAATATGTTTTTTTCCTGTCTTACATTACTGGTATCTTAAAGTCCAGCATTCTATTCTCTTCCTCTTCATATATTCATCCCCTCTCCAATTTTTCTCATTTCAGGGCTCACTAAATGAGTCAAAATGATGCATCTTTGTTTTGGCAATATTTCATTTTGCATTTATTTCTATCCCATAATCAAAACATTTAAATAGGTTTTCCAGGGAGCTTAATCATCCAAAATATGTTAATAACTTAGAGGTTTTATAAAATAATTAAACTAAGAAGTTTATTGTGGTTTGGGACCTTTCTTATGGCAATTGCTCCCTCCTATGGGTCCAAAGGTAAACACAAAGCCATTTCACAGTAGCTAATGAATTTTTATATACTACTGAAGACATGGTTGTCAGACGGAAAAGATGATATCTCAGGCTCTCTTAAAGGACTATAGTTTGACCCAAGTATGTATGGAGATCACAGAAATCTCTTTTCCCCAACGTACAGCAGAATAAAGATTTTTGATGCCTCCCTTTCCAGAGTCATATTCTTATAACATCTGGGTGAAATAGCATCTCTGGAGGTCTTTTTACCATTTTATACTTTTTTTGCATTAAACATGTATTTATTGAAAAATTTGAGTCATCAAACTTTTATAGACAAAAAGAACATATAAGTTCCTCTCAGTACTACATACTATATGCAAGAAAGTTATGTATGGAGTAAGAGTTGGGTTGTCTTAAAGCAAATTACCAGGCTTATGGTATTAAAAAAAGAAAAAGATTCTCGGCAAAAGATGTTCAAAAGATGTTAGGACATTCAACCCATTCATTATGATTCATTCTTAGTGTGATTGGGGCATGGAAAGCAAGATTCTAAATTATTCTGCTTTTCTGAATAGTGTACTTCATTCTGGTTAATATTTAATTTTCATAATCCTAATAAATAGTTAATAAGGCTTGTCAACTTCATTTTTTTATTATACATCTCATTCACTTATCTCATCAAGAGACAAGAGCCTGGTTGATAAGATATGCAATTTGAATAATGAAGGTAGCTGATGAGCCTGCTAATCATCATTTCTCAAATGGTTGTGTGCATATGGATCACTTGGAGATCTGGCTAAAATATAGTTTAGTATTTCTGGGGTGTGGCCTAAGGTTCTGCATTTTTAACAAGCTCCCAAGTGATGTTGATGAAGCTGGCCTGTGAGCCACATCATACACAAAATTTTTAGCATCATGAGTTCCTGAAGTTTGTTTATGCATTGTAGTTGGATTCTATCCTTTTGGAAAGATAACCCCAACTTTTTGGGTTGAGAAAGACAGTAAATGCCTCAATATCATAATCTAGGTTTTACATTGTTGATCCTGCCCAATCTGCTTAGAGTTCTGATCTGGGTAACTGGTACTATCTGACATACTTCTGTGTTTTGTACACATTGCTTTGCCTGGGCCTTCCTCTGACTGCCTACCTTTGCCTCATAACACTGTTTCTTAAAAGTTGTCCAGTGATCACCAGGATCAAAAGCTGCTGGGATGCTTGTTAAAATACATATCCCATTGGCCCTCCTAGAGCATAATATCTGTGTGTGATGCTCTGAAATCTGTGTTTTAAAATAAACACACTAAAATTGAAAACAACTGACATATCACTTTCCTTTCAAAGTACTACCAAGTTATGTATGCTTCTTTGCTGTTTATCTAAAATTAATTCAGTGTCTCATTCTTATCTGTAAAGGATCCCACCCAAGGATGCTCACATGGCCCCACATGTTAAACTCTGTCTTGAATTCTGGCCTGATGTTCTTTCAAGACAATATCTTTTCTACTACCTAACATTTGTTTGCTTCACTCTCTGTTTCTGTCTTTCTCAGATTTATCTTTCATATTCTATGTTACACTTCTGCTCATGATAGTGCTAAAAACAAATCCAAAAGGAGTTACAGTAGCTCCCCCTTATTTTCAGGGGATACATTTCAAGGCCCCAAGTGAATGCCTGAAACCATGGATAGTCCTGAATCCAGTTGCTGTCAATCAGAACACGTTTCTGTTCATGTCTTCCACCCACAAATTTAATGCTTTTTCCGTCTTAGCTAAGCACTTATTACATACTGTGGTTGTAACTCTTTCAGTTTGAGGTGTGACAGCAAAACTAGTACAAACTTCTTTTTCCTTCTCAATTTCATGGAGAGAAGATTCATTCTTACCATAGATCTTAGCAACTTTAGCTTACATTTTTTTCTTTCCTTATTAAATCAAGAACTTTCACATTTTCACTTAAAGGAAGCACTTTATGGCTTCTCTTTGGCATATCGGAATTGCCAGCCTCACTACTCTTGTGCTTTGAAGCCGTTATTAAGTAAAATAAGGGTAACTGGAGCACAAGCACTGCAATACCTCAACAGTGGATCCTATAACCTAGAGAGTTATTAAGTGGGCTGGTAGCATATATATCATGAATACATGGGACAAAGGGATGATTCATGTCCTGGGCAGGATGGAGCAGGAGGGTATGAGATTTCATCATGCTACTCAAACCAGTGGATGCACAGTTTAAAACTTATTGTTTATTTCTGGAATTTTCCAGTTAATATTTTCAGACTGTGGTTAACCACAGGTAACTAAAACTGTGTGGAAAGTGAAATTGTGGACAAGGGTGTACTACTATACTTCCATTTTTACTGTGGATGTGATTACATGATTCTAAGTAAAATCAATTCAATATATATTTAATAGGCATTTATGTGTGTATGACTGTGGGCCAGGTTGCTGTGAGGAAAGAAAACATGATTAGGATATAGTGCTAACTCTTAAAGAGATTATAATTTATGTAGTTTTAAGGACAACTTAGACTTAGAAGCATTTTGTTAGACAGTCAAAACATAAAAAATACTACCAAAATTTAATGGAGATATGTTTATTTCTGCTCAACGTCTTCTGGGAGAACCATTTGTATTAATTTCTTATTGCTGCTGTAACCAATTACAGCAAAGGTAATGGCTTCAAATCTTACATTTCTGTAGGGCAGAAATTCAAAGCAAGTCTCAGTGTGCTAAAATTGAAATCCTTATTGGACTGGTTTCTTCTGGAGGTTCTAGAGGGGAATCCATTCCTTGTCTTTTCCACCTTCTAGAGACAACCTGCATTCCTTGGATCATAGCGCCTTTCAGCAACGGCATCATTCTGACTATTGTTTCCATTATATTACATTTTCTTCTTTGAATCTGACCTTCTTGCTTCCTTTAAATAAGGATCCTTTGGTTACATTGAGCCCATCCAGATAATCTAGCATGATATTAGAATCTCAGGATCCTTAACTTACTAAAATGTGCAGAGTCCCTTTTCCCAAGTAAGGTAACATATTCACAGACTCTGGAGATTATAATGTGGACATCTTGGAGGGCATCTTGAAAGGGTTGGAGGACACATTATTCAGCCTACCACAACATCCTTTCTCAGTTTAGTCCATGTGGCATGTCTGGGGTCATCTCTAAATAGAATCTGTAACTCAGACTGAGAGGATTCTATTATAATGGCCACAGTAGTAAGTTCTGAAATGGATCTGTGACCAAAGATAAGAAAAGTATGATCTTTCCTTATTACTTTTGTCAGAACAATTTTTAAGATACTTTCTTTCTCCTGGATTTACTAAATTTCTAAGGTATGATTCTTGAGTATCTGGCAACCATATTTTCCCTCATATGGAGGGCTTTTACCAGAGAATGAAAGGAACACAGAGAAAAGCTTTGGTGAGAGATGGAGACAGGGAGAAAAAAATTCTGATGACATTTTTAGAGCTCAACAAAGAAGCCAATAACCCCATACTCCGTTGCTTCTTCATCAAATTTGAACTGTTTTCAATCACATCTCAACAAAATAGACAGTGTAAATATAGTTATGGTGGATTATCTGAATTATAGATAACAGGAAAAGCAGGTCAGGTTGAGAATACAAAAGTTTGCACAAAGGTTAAAAACAAATGGTGCAGAATTGGTGCAAAGGAGAATTATCAACACTGGAGCATGAACAGTGATTCTGAACCTGGATCATTCTGAGCATATCCCTGAATTTTTTTTTTTCCTTTCTGACATAGGGTCTCACTCTGTCACAGTGCATTGTTGTGATCATAGCTCACTGCAGCCTCAAACTCCTGGGCTCAAACAATCCTCCTGCCTCAGCCTCCCGAGCAGCTAGGACACCTGAATATTCTTTTTATGGGATGGCTACTTTGTGTTGCAGGGCTGGGTCTAGCAGCTTAAGTTGCTATGTTGAGCTGCCCAATATATAAGATATAGATATAGATATATAGATAGATATATATAATTCAGTAGATTTTTACTAAATGCCATGGATAAGCTGCTATGAGATGGAATAAAATTAAAAAATGCTAGAGTAGTATAAGTTATATTTTAGGGAGGAAAACAACCAAACTAAATAATAGGGGATTTAGTCAAGTCCATAACTGAGTTTATTGTAAACATTTAGTGAGTTAACTGGTGTTATTGGTATAATTGGAAACAAGTATAAAACTTTTATTTTTTACCTTTTTTCTTAGGATTTTTGAAGGAGAACTATTTCTATTTAATAGACAGTTGTTTTTCCTTCTTGCTTTATGGAAGAAGCTCTAACAGGCAGATGGTGCAGCTCTGGCTCTATCTGACCAGTTCATCTTTCTACACACTGGGATGCCCTGAATTTAAGAGGAGATTCCCAGCTATGCGAAGAAGTTGACAACAGTGCAGATCTAAGCTCAAAACAGCAGGTTTTATGGCACAGCAGTTGGGACATTCATATATTCACCAAGATTAGAAAACTTCAGAAAGAGTTACTCATGAAAATCTGAACTGACCTTTAATTAGAGCTACACAGAAAGAAACTTTTTTTTCCCAAAGCTTTTGTGAACAGGATGACAGATACAAGATTTATTGCATCAAGAATTTAATCAGAAAAATATATTTTCTTTTCTTGGGATGTATTAAATTGTTTTGTTACATAAAGGAAAATACAACACTCCTGTGTGCACAATTGCTTATTTACAAGTCTTTTTGTTTTCCTGGCTGTTGTGAAATATTCGATCCTTTTTCATTTTAATCAGATATTTAAATACTAGCATCAACTGGAATGAGTGATATATATTGTGTCCAAGTTTTAGATATGCCTAAAAAAGTATGTTCTACCAGCTCCATTTAACAAGGATATAACAAATGACAATATAATTCCAATTGTTCATGAAATCATGAAAGGCTGGTTTCTGGGCATTTTCCACAGTATTTGGAAACAAAAATTCAAAAAAGTAAAAAAAAAAAAAAAAAGAAATCATAAAACTACTTTAACAAAATATATTAGAAAATATTTCAGGTAAAAATAGCCCTAGTGATATGCTTTGTACAAAATGAATAAACACAGTAAATTTACTAGTAATAAAGTTAGAAGCCATATAACAGTTCAGGCACTATCCCTGCCATTCAAATTTAATACCATGTATTGCTTTCAATAGTAAAGTTAATTATGTATTTAATAAGATTTTAAGATACTCTTCCACCAGCCACTTCACGGCATTTCTGGTTGATTCTTTCAGGAAGCCTCTGTCCTAATAAAAAGTAAAGGAGCCAATATTTCAAAAGCCAATTTCATTTTTAAATGCCATGTAGAAATAGGACAAGGGAGAGAAAGCACAGAAAAAGGCAATTATAATAGTAAAGAGTGGCCCAAAGCAATATGCAGGAAGATGCACCCCTGGTCCTGATTTATGTCAACATGACCCCCAATCATGACACCAAAGTCAATTCATAGGATTATAAACAGGCAGCAGCTCAGTAACGGAAGAACTGGTGAAGCAGACCTCCAGATTTATCCATTTCCCATCTGATCATTGTCAAAAGGATAAAATTCACACCTTGGCCTCATCTGTTCTTATTACAATCTTTGTCATTGGAATGAGGCGCCTGAATGTTAATAACCATTGCAGTCCAGGAAAGCTTGTAGTCTGCAGCACTGCTGTAACCTTTTCAATATTCCATATTTGATTGGCTCTCCAATCCACCCTGATTTCTCACATGAAAGAGAGGTTGTAAAAGGTGATAACAGAGGCAGCCATCCAATCAAACTGCAGAACCTTGAAAAGGTCAAGCACATATAGAGTTGCCTCCCTACGAGCATATCAGAGAAATAAAATAAAGGCCCCTTTTCTTATCTGAGATTTCATAATATCAGTCATGAACTACACCAATTCAAATCACAGAAGATAAAAAAAAAAAACTTGTTTATCTTCATGAGAAATAAAATTATTGCTATAGAGTGAATCTCTTGTTTTTGTTTATTGCTTTTTTCTAAATGAGTTTAAGTCTATGTAGGATGCTATGCGCAAACTGAAATAATGCAAACAATGTAGAATAATATTTAAAATAGCTCAGGCTTAGAAATCTGAATAACATAAATTCTAATCCTATCTCTAACATTTATTAGTCAAGTAACTTTGGTTACAGAATTTAGCATTTATAAGCCTCAGTACTCTCATTAGTAAAACATAATATGTTTCCTAGAGCACTATTTTAGAGATTGGGTCAAATAACATGTTTTTTTACTGTATAGCAATCAAAAGAAAAATGGTGGCATACAGCAATAGCATCAATAAAAGTAGTAGGAATAAAAATGTAAAAATAATGGTAATAGTAATATCAGTTGTACAAGTAGTAGTAGATACATAGTAGAAACATTAATTTTCATATGTATATTAGGGGATACGATTCAATCAGACTGTTTTTACCAAATAACTGTATATCAAGGAGGCATATTTAAATATAGGTAGATAGATAAATAGAAAAAATGTTCAGATAATATGTCCAAAGCATTGGATTCTGATATGAAAACTCAGAAACATCTATACAAGGAAAAAAAAAAAAGAGTAAATTAATTTAATTTCTAATGGAGAATTAGAGTTAAATTAGAACTATGCTTCTTAATCCAAACTATACTCAGACTTAAGATATTTCTTACATTCTGTGCATTAAAATCTCTTAGAAGAGGATATAGAACATAAGACAATAAGCAAGTTGAAAGCAGTTAACATGAAGAGTGTGTTTTACATATGAATGGGTAGGAAATACTGTCTAGAAACTATGGAAGGTCACTCATGTACCAGAAGTTGTGTGTGTACTGCCCTTGGCCTCATAATTCTATTTCCTTTTCTCCTGTTGTGCCCCACTTTTATATTTGAATGTAATCTCAACTGTCTAGAACCTCTGTTGCACAAAGTTTATTTATAAAAACAATAATAACAAATTACTATGGTCAAAAACAAATTTGATTGAAAATATAACTTTTCAATTATAAATTTGCTTTGGTTATATCTGCAGATTGACACAGCTAATGAAGACAGAAAAATTTCACACTTAGAAGAAAATAAACAGTAAGCATTGTAATTTGCTAAAATATTATCTTAATTGGAGGAATTAGTTCAGATTCCCATTAATACTAATTGAGGAGCTACTATTTATAGTATAATGATGCTTTGTAGCATTGAATAATTGTTTTATTACAGTGATATTTTTGAGAATGTTTCTAGTAAGTAGTGGATGAATTTTGAATGTTGAGACTTTTAGGTGTCTTATAGAGCTAGATAATGGCCAACTTGGTGGGGGTTAATATCTGTAAACTCTAATTTCATAACATTTTACTCTGAGAGTAAAGTTCAAACATGTAAAAGTAATGAAATAGTCTGGGATTCCCTAAACAAAGAGAAAAATACTAAGATTTTTTTTATTAAAATATTTTTAGTTAAACAAGATGAGGAAAATATGTAATGGAATCACTGAGGCATAATTTGATGACAGACACAGAACTTTGGAATAAATAGAAATTATGAATATAATGAAAATCACTCTCTAATCACCCTTCTCTCTCCTTTCTCTCCCTCATACCTCTACACACACACACACACACACACACACACGAAGAAGAGACAGAGATACAGAAAAACAGAGATAGAGAATTAATTCATGGCCATGAAAATACCATTCATTCACCAGATGTTCTATTGACTGTGTTAGGTAGTCAGAATAAGAGTATTTGAAAAGATATCATAGTGTTTACCCTCATGGAACTTAAAGTATAATGAGGGGGACACATTTAACAATTTATTACTTCCCCCCACTTAATTAGACAAATACAATACAAATTTTTTAAGAATATGCCACAGAGGATGTGTCATAGTCTGCAGTTGCAGGGAATAACTCAGGTGGATTATCAAAAATCCAAATATCCAAGTGTATATTTGAACCAAGATCTGACAAATGAGTAGAATTTAAATATGAAAGCACGTAAAGGTAACTCTAACAAAAGAGTCAGCCTGTCCTATAAAGTTTTGAAGCCAGGTGTTTACTTCTCCTGTCTACCTATAGAAGCCCTAGATGATGTCTACTTCCAGTAGAAGATAGTTTTATGTACCTTAAAAATCTGTTGTTTAATGTAGCCACCTTCATCAATTATCTTAGCTACATCTTCTGGATAATTTGCTGTAGCTTCTATTATAATACAACAGTACTTTCTGCTTTACCTTGCTCTTTTATGTTATGGAGATGACTTTTTTCCTTAAACCTTGTGAACCAGCCTCTGCTAGCTTCAAACTTTTCCTCCCCTCTCTAAGTCTTCATAGAACTGAAAAAAGTTAGGGCTTTTATCTGGCTTAGACTTAGACTTAAGGGAATGATGTGGCTGGTTTGATCTTTTATGAGACCACTAAAACTTTCACAATATCACAATAAGGTTGTTTTGCTTTCTTATCATTCATGTGTTCACTGGAGTAGCTCTTTTAATTTCTTTCAAGAACTTTTTCTTTACATTCACAACTTGGCTAACTGGCACAAGAGGCCTAGCTTTTGGCCTGTCTCAGCTTTTGATATGCTTTTCTCACTAAGCTTAATCATTTTTAGCTTTTGATTTAAAGTGATAGATGTGTGGCTCTTCCTTTTATTTGAACACTTAGAGAACATTGTAAAGTTTTTCATAGGCCTAATTTCAATATTCTGTTTTTCATGGAATAGGGAGGTCCAAGGAGGGGAGACAGATTAGGGAATACCTGGTCAGTGAGGCAGTCAGAACACACACAACATTTATCTATTAATTTTCTGTATTATATGGGCACAGTTCATGGTGCCCCAAAATAATTAAAATAGTAATATCAAAGATCACTGATCACAGATCACCATAACAGATATAATAATAATTAAAGAGTTTGAAATGTGAGAATTTCCAAAATGTGACATAGACATGAAATGATCACATGCTGTTGGAACAATTGTGCCAATATACTTGCTCAATACAGGGTTGCGACAAACATTCAATCTGTGAAAAATGCAATATCTGTGAAGCATAATAAAGTGAACCACATTAAAACAAGGTATTCCTGTATTAGAAAGAGTATTAATTAAGATTCATTTAAGCAGCAAAGTACTCAAATCCTAAATAGCAATGCCTTAAGCAAGAAAGATGTTTCACATAAATGCTCAGATGGGTAGTATAGAGTTGTTAGTGAGTTTCGTATTTTCAGACCAGACTCATGGCTCCTTCTACTTTGCTCTGCTATACATGACCTCAACTCACAAATTACTGTCATGGCCTAAAAACAGTACTCTGGCTCCACTCGTGTTTGAATTGCAGCTATTAGGAAGGAGAAAGCCAAGATGCATATAAGAGAAGGAAAGTTGCTGCACAGACAATTTTTACTTAGATTTTCTTGGCAGACCTCGGTCAAATGGATGCATATAGTAGTATTGGAGGCTGAGAAATATAATCTCTATTCTGTGTGTTCATTTCTCAGCTAAAAGTCTCAGCCACAGAAGAATAAAATAAAATTCTTTACATGAATGACAAATTGTAACAATTAAGTGTTGGGATACATATAGATGAAAAATAATAAGTGTGTTATAGGACAGAGTTTTCTGAACCGTGTTCTGTATAACACTAATCCCAAGTATTAATACACTTTTAAAAAACGTACTGATTCCCTCAGGTTAGAAAAGAGATGCTACAGATATTAAGAACCCAATATCTAAGACAAAAAACAGACCACTTGAATTTGAATCCTAAATCTGCCACTTACTAGCTGTGTACCCTTGAGGAAATTATTTACCTTTTTCATGCCTAAATTTCTATATATGTAATAATAGGCTTGGTCCATTAATCAGAATTTTATTGCTCAACAGCTATGTGCTAAATACCTTCCTTTAGCTGAGGATATAGCAGCAAACCACACACAAAACACACACACAAAACTCCTTGACCTCAAAGAGTACACATTTTAGTAGTGGATGGGGTGGGTATCCATTACACACAAGAAAGAGTACAGTGTATTTTTGTAAAATCTAATCAGAAAATAAAGTGAGGAAAGAAGTCAGAATTTTTTGAAGGTGGAAAACAATTTTATTTTAGGTAGGTGAGCTACACATTGGTCATTGGAAAGCTGACCGTGTTTGGGTAATGACTAGAAGGAGATGGGCAATTTGGCTTTGCAGACACGAAGAGTGAGAGGGTTCCAAGGAGAGGGAATGGCAAAAGGTTCTTTATTGGTACAGTACCTCAGCTTTGGTTGGCTAACAACCCAGCATAGCTATCAGGTAACCAATAGTAACAATAGCTATCACTTATTTGGTGCTTATTACAGGTGATAGATTCTGAAAATATTATCCTTATTTAATATATTCAGAAACTAGGTTTCAGAGAGATTAAATAATGTCCCCAAAGAATCAATAATTCCAGTAGAAAGTAACAGAATAGTTTCAAATCCACTCTGGAGTCCTGCAGCTTCTGCTCATGCTTCTTCAAACAGAGAGAAGGATGATATCAGTAATTCAACTAATATATGTTGAACACTGTATAAGGATTTGAGATATGTTAGCAAATAAAATTAAAAAATCCTGCATTTTTGAGCCTATAATTTTCCATCAAAAGAAATTAAAAAATAGATGTATATCAGTAATCAAGTAAATTATAGCTATGCTATATAATTTACTTAATATATAGAAATTTGTATATTTTATATAGATATAATATAATTAAGTATAATATATTATTCTGGAAAAAATAAAGCAGAGAAAGGGGATTAGGATTATGAGGTGGGTTGTAATTGTAAATAATTTTTTAAATATAAGTTTCACTTAATATCCATTGATTATGCCTAGCTACTCCTAGCAATCAGAGTAGAATAACCTTCACAAACATGAGGAAGAATTCTTACCATATAGGAAAAGGTTTTCTGAAGTATTGTCTTATAGCAATGGCCTTTTTCGAATTTTGGAAAATATTTAGAGGAAATGTAAGGGAGGAATGCAAGGAAAGTCTGCCCTTGCAAGAAGCATAGCTAACTATGTGTGTGGGTATGTTTGTGTGTATACAAACACATAAATGCACATCCATCCATAGGCCTGTATACATACATATATACATATATATGTACACACACATTATGCATATATAATATATGAATGAAAACATGCATATAAATATAGAAAGTATATGATTAATTAATATAAATATTTGTTTTACCTATGTATTTATTTCATCAAAATTAGTAAATGACATCCATCTTCTTTAAAATAGAGGAGAAATATATATTTAGAGTTAGTAAGACAATTTTCACCTAAAGTTACTCATACAAAGGGAAACTGCAATGCAAAAAAGAAAAAAAAGTGAATTACTCTGAAACTCACCAGTTAAATGGTATCTTTATGGCTTTTAGAATTTCAATAATAGGTTTCTTCCTCAAATAGAAAAACCTCAATTTAAAAGAATTCTCCCTTGGGTAACATTTGCCTTTCTTAAGCAGAATAGAAAGTGTCAATGACAAAATGGTATAAATACAGTCTTATAGAATATGGTCTACCATCATAGCCTTTTTGAAAAAGCATTATTTAAAAGGGAGGGGGAAAAAAGGCAGGAACATTGATGATCAAAAAGCAAGGCTGGTGTCCAATGCTTTCTTTGTCCTTGGCTTTTTTCTGATTGTGGCCTCTTCACCTGCATCAAAATACATGATCACAAGCTCTTGCTTACTGAAAGTGCAGAGCTGCTTAATCGCATGGCTTTGGAAAAAATGGTAATGCAGGGCTACATCTCCTTTCTCCAATGCCAAGGATCTTTGATGCACAGCTTAAAAAGCTTTGCTCATTGAAGTCAAGCCAGTTAATAATATTTATTTCAATCAATAGGCCCACTGTTGTTAGGAATGACCTGCATATTTCAAAAATTCAAATGGAGGAAGGTAAGAAGAGAGTTAAGCTTTGAGAAATGTAGGAATTTGGAATGGCATCTCCCTCCTTTCTTAGTCTATGGGTATTTTATAAGTCAATAATTGTTTTGGTGCATAGACAAAGCTTGTGGCTCTTCTGAATGAAGTCTTCTGTACTTTAAATCAATTTTCTCATTAATGGCTTATTTTATTTTACTTTTCATAATAATTGATATTTACAATTTTTATCAGTATAAAATACATTCATCCTTATAGTTTATTCAGCATTTATGTTTCTTCTATGAAATTTCTGCTTATATATTTGCCCAGGTTTTTCACTGTTGTTGGTCTTTTTCTTATTCTCATAAAACCTCTCTTATGCTAATTTGCTTTTGTTTATACACTTTGCAAATATTCGCTACCAGTTAATGGCTTGTGTTTTCACTTTTTTAAAGAAACATTTTTTTCATCAACTTAAGTTCTTAGGCTTTAATGTAATTGAATGTATTAGTTTAGCTTATGTTTAGTATTTTGTTGTTTTTGTTTTTGCTGTTGTTTAAATAGTCTTTACTCCTATGATTATTTATGTTTATTAAAAATTAGGGAAATTTAAAACACAATCAAAAGAGATGTTATTCTGGTGGCACAATTAAAAATTTTTACAATATCAAGTGTTGGCTCAGATATGAATACTGGGCATGTATTTGTACAACTGCTTTGGAAAAATATTTTTAACATAATCATGTGAAAGTGAACCTTTGTATACATTAAGAAATAGGAATTACAATTCAAGAATACAACTAAAAGAGACCCTTGGCTGTATTTCCCCGGAGACATATACATGAATGTCCATAGGCTCATCATTTATAATCACAAAAATGAAAATAACTAGAATGCTCAATGTTAGGAAGATGGGCAAATACATAGTAGTTTGACTAACAATGAATTATTATATTACAATGAAATTATGCAACAATATGGTTAAATCTTATGTAACAAAATATTGTGTGTAAAAAATTCAGAAAACTAGCCATAGAATGATATCCCTTGTATCAACTGAGAAAATTCAGAGGCAGGCAAAAATAAATAATATATGTGATAAAATCATATTATGATAAAATCAATATAATATGTAATATAAAATTCAAAAGAATAATGGCCTGTGTTTGAAATATTGAGGCTAGGTGTGGGATATTAAGTTAGAAGATGCCATATTTGGAAAACATTCTATGCTTTTCATAATTGTCAGGGCTTCTGTATGTGCTATATTAAAAAATAATAAATAATATAGGCCATGTATAAACCAATTATAACACTGTGTGATGAGCAAAGTAGTATGAAAAAAATTGAGGACCAAAGATAAAGTAATATAGGATGTATTCCAATGACTAGTGTAAAATAATATGTAAATATTCCTTACTTATATTGCCCACCTGGTGCCACTCCTTGGAAATATTCCACTATTAACCATCCTTCCAAAAATGTTCAATACATAAGCATATATATCATGGTGTACCTTATCATATCATTTCATATTTTAGCATTCCAGAGTATATTTGAATAATGTAAAAATGAAAACCCTGCAATTTAGAGTATATTCTTCCATTTCTAATCTCTATCTTTATCACTATCACTATATTTATCTATATATGAGAGAGTGAGTCAGAGAAGCAGGAAGTGAGGGAGAAGGGAAAGAAGGAGGAAAGGGAGAGGGAGAGAGATACTGAGAGACAAAGAGAGAGAGAGAGAGAGAGAGCACACGAGAGCAAATGTGGAGACTATTCTACTAATACATACTATTAAACTGTTTAAATTGCCTCATCTTCACTCTGTGTTCACCAGGAAAGCCCATCTGTTAAAATTCTCTGCTCACTCTCACAGAAATTCCAAACAGCTATATATTTCATAGGAGAAAACTTTTGGAGATATTATGGGAGTAGAATCTAATATTTTTGTAAATATTTATGTAAAATGTGATTCCAATATATTTTAAAATTATATGTATTTATATAGAGAGATAAATATAGATATAAGTAGATATTGTTACAGATGTACATATAGGTAGAGATGTATATGCATGAGAGTTACAGAGCTAGATGGAAGGATACCTTCCAAAATATTAACTGTATTAACATCTGATTATGTCATAGATTTATGGAAGATTTAATTATCTTTTCTATAATGCCCTATATCTTCAAATTTTTCTCTCATTAATGTACATTAAACAGTAAATGTTACTTAAGAAAACATTCATCCTTGTGAGCAATCAAATAAATTGGGAGGTACTGTTCTTCATCTATCGAATTAGCAGAGATTGATACTCCTAGTTGTAAACGGTGCTGAAAAATTCAATATCCATTCATTGCTAATGGCTGTATCAATTGACCCAATTAAAAGAGAAGACAATTTGCCAATATAGTAAGCAGCCATAAAAAACTTCATATCCTTTCATCCTGGATACCAACTTTTGTCACGCAGTACCTCCAGCCTCTAAATAATACGATAGAACAATCAACAGCAAATACAACATGATCTGAATATATGAACTGTTTATTGTGAGTGATAAATTAGAAAATATTTTGTGTTTTTATAATAAGGGAAATATTTATTATAGGATATTTATGTAATGGATTATATAATCATTAAAATGGTAACTAAATCATTAATAGTTTTAAAAGCTTATGATAAGTGCAAAAAGTAGAATGCATCTTTGAAGTTAGATAATTGCCTATGAAAAAATACGTGAAGAGTTTACAGAAAGATTGAATACAATCCTTTTGGTCAAGAGGTTTAAAATCTAATTTGGCTAACAATAAATAGAATATAGAAGTTTCTCAAATTTAAATTTCATTCCATTTTATTTTTTTATATTCCAGATTGGAAAATAGGACTTTTGACATTTATATCATGACTGAATCTGCACTGAATTTTCTATACATGGCCTTTAGAAACCAAATGAGAGTCCTTTACAAGATTATTTTATGCAAATTGGAATAATAATGGTATAATTTTCAGTTATATAGCTGACTCAATGCTGTCTGTCCAAATTATAGAAAATAAAAGGAGGAACAATGCTATTTCCAGTCATTTGTTCTTCAAAGAAACTACACAGTTCAAATATAAATGCGTATTTACCATTTATTATCGTATGTACTTGAGCAAATTATTGAACCGTCCTGTCCTCAGTATTGTCATGTTTATGTATGTGCATGTATGTGTGTGTGTGTGTGTATGTGTGTAAAGGAAAGAGACAGAGAGAGAGATATCAAATTAAATTACCCATGTAAAGTCCTGAGTTTGTCACAAAGTAAGTACCAAAAAATTATTTCATATCATATCTATTATGAGTAATGTAGAAATAACTTTTGAAATAGGGTGTTTTAAAAAGGTATAACCTAGAACCTGAACAAAAATGGATTTTTAATCCAAATAACAAAATTAACAGTGAATGAGATTTTATTCATTTTCCAAGATTATAATATACATTCATTTACTGCTCATATAATATGACAATTTATTTCTCTGTAGATGTTACCAGTGTTGACCTTTAAAAATAAAAGTCCAGGAAGCTGGGGTCAAGATGGCTGACTAGAGACAGTGCTTGCCAGACCGTTCGGGAGGGAATATGGGGTTTCAGATAAAGGAGAAGGGAGAGGAGGTGCAGCTTATGGTTAGATTATAGAAGTGCTGCAGCCTGCTGGGGACCTCATGAGAGACAACTGTGAAGCAGAGAAAGAAGAAGATAAAGGAAAAAAGATTTGGTGAGGATCAAACCCAGAGAGGCTTGGAGCCCAGTGAAGGAGTAAGAAGGAGGTTGGGTCCCTTTCTCTCTCCCACAATCCTTTAGTAACGAGCAGGCTGTAAGGTTTTTCGGCAGGGTGAAAAGAAAAGACAGAGAGAGAGAAAGAGTGGGGGCCAGACCACGTGGCTTTATTATACACTCCTGGACAAGGTTCTGGGGCCCCAAGAGAGGGGGCCCCAGAAGTCGCCTCTATTTGAAGGGGCTGAGGCCTTTTATACCCTTTGCGCCTGGCTAGGGACTTTTGGTGGGAAGAGCTGGGTATTTTCCATTGTGACCTTGGGTGGTCATTGAGAAATAGGAGGGGCTGGCGGTATTTACGAAACCCAGGAGCTGAAACATTCTTATCCCAGTGGACATCAGGGTGTGGTTCCTCTCAGAGGGGACTGGCAGTTTTGTCCTTGGTGGGTCTGATCTCCTGAGCCTTTTCTTTTTTGATCTAGGGAAGGGAGGGGGCCCGCCACCAGCCTTACATAGGCTACCAAGATTTTTAGAAGCTTTCCCACCCCCACGAGCCCAAGTGCTGCAGTAAACATGGAATAGCAGGGAGACCTTGTGTGATCCCAGAGTTTAGACATTCTATGTGGAGTTCCCCTCCAAGCAGAGTGACCCAAGAAGCTTGAGCACCAGCTTTCTTCCACTTAGACTCTCATTCCTTCCCACCCCTCCCTGACCCCCATTGTAGCCAGAACAGTTTGAGCTGAGAGTTTGGCAAGTGACTGCCTCCCTACAGCTGGCTGAGGTTTCCACAGAGAGTGGGGCCCATGCTTTTCTCCTTGAGGACCTGCAGGGGACCTAGGGCACCTGACCTGGGAGCTCCCTGCCTGCTAGCATTTCATGGAGACACATGCCAGTGAGTCAGACACACAGACTGGATCCTATGACCCCAGACTTGAGTGGGTTGCTGGGAAACACGGGGAAGGTTTTGGAAATGGACTCGCAGCGAGGGAGCCCACATGGACAGAATCGACAGGAGAATACTACTGGGGTCAGAGACCTGGTGATCTGGAAGAGCACTCATCCCCCATACAGGAAAGCCATGCTGTTGGATTAGGGCTGGTCCTCCAGTGGAGAAGATCCCAGCCCAGGGTGCCATACAACCAAGCATTCAGGGCCCTCCCCCACAAGCAGCCCTTAGGGTCTGGAGGGCCTGCCTTGACTTTCCTCCCAGCAGCACACCCTAGTGGCCAGGAAAACAGCCTCTGAGATCAACCAAGGCTTTGCAAAGCCTTCCAGGCTGGTGTAACCTAACCATACTCTGCCTTGCTTCTCCACCCACCTGTGCTGTGGTGGAGATCGAGCAACCCCCTGGTAGATACAGGGCCCTTCCCAAAGCCTGGAGCATTCAAGTGCTCCACCTGAGAGACTAGAGGTTACCACTGACACAAAATAACATCTCAGCAGTTGGCTCTTTCTCAGAAGCATCAACCACTGACAGGGAAAACAACTCTATAGCTCATCAGAGCATCTATCAACTCAAACAGGGTGTGGCTGATTCTTACAAGTACCACCCACCATCTGAGAGATTAATCTGGGCACCCAATACAATTCACAGTAGTGGGAAGAGATGAAGACAGCAGGATAGAGACAACCTAAGGGGACACTGTCAGGAGAGAAACAAAAGTTACATGCAACTCTATCTGTGAGGGGTCTCCCTCTTCCACTGCAAACCTCTGGACTGACTGGGGAGCTGCTCAGTGTCTGTGCAGAGACATTCCACCAGAGAGCAGGTGCAGCAGAAATCTGGTGCATGCCAATCCTAGGATTCTGCAACTGATGACATCCTGATCACTCTGGTGCATGGAGGCAGGTCCACTCAGGACCCAGCCATCCAGCAGTAACCTTATCATCACCCCTGCAAGGCTGGGAGGGAACAGATGCTCCCCCATGTTAATCCTTATTACTGGGGATGAGGACGCCTCCTCCCTATTGTGGAAGCTGAACAGAGTGGAAGCCTCAGATGCCACAGGTACCACTTGGGAAGCCTCAGGCAACTGCCTACAGGGGTCCTAGTTGCGGGGGGGGAGAACCTTGGCTGACTAGCATTCTGGCCCACATACGTGGAACATGGGCCACTTAGAGAAACCCCGCTTGTGCCACTGGGCAGCAGTAGTCCCTATGCTGGTGGAACAGCCCCCCAAATGGGCAGCTCTGCCCCTGAAATCCCCAGAGCCAGCTCTGAAGGTCTTACTGTGCCCAAGTCTCAGGCTTTGCCATGTAGCTCCAGGGCCCCAACAGGGCCTGTGAGCCCACCTCTGAGACTTCAGAGTTGTGCTTGGACCTCAAGATCCCACTACTGAGTCCCCACCACTACCGTTGATCCAGCATAACCTCTTTGAGGTCCAACACTTCACTCAGGACCTCCCATCCCTGAACAACCATCACTTCTGGCCTTAGTTCAAGAGAGTCACCAGCAAAAGAGAACAGATGCCCTGTATTCCTATTAATCCAGAGCTGACAGAAGAGGAGCCAGGTGAGAAGAAACCAGCAGAAGAACCCTGGCTTTATATCTGGGTTCTCAGTTCTGTTCCATTAGTCTTATGTCTCTGTTCTTGCGCCAGTCCCATGCTGTTTTAGTTCCTATAGCCTTGTAGTATAGCTTGAAGTCTGGTAAATAATGCCTCCCAAATTATCCTTTTTGCTTAAGATTGCTTTTGCTCTATGGGGTCTTCTCTGGTTCCATACAAAGTGTAGAATTATTTTTTCTAGATCTGCGGAAAATGATGTTGTATTCAATAGGGGTTGCACTGAATCTGTAGATCACTTTGGATAGCATAGACATTTTAACAATGTTGATTCTGCCAACCTATGAGCATGGTATGATTTTCCACCTGTTTATGTCCTTTGCTGTTTCCTTCCTGAGTGTTGCCTAGTTCTCCCTGTAGAGGTCTTTTACCTTCTTAGTTAAATATATTCCTAGGTATTTTATTTTCTTTGTTGCTATTATGAAGGGTATTGAGTCTTTGATTTGGTTTTCAGTTTGACTGTTGTTGATGTATAAGAATGCTACTGATTTCTGTACATTGATTTTGTAACCTGAGACTTTGCTGAATTTGTTTATTAATTCCAGTGGTCTCATGGCAGAATCTATGGGGTTTTCTAGAAATAAGATTGTATAGTTAGCAAAGAGTTATAGTTTGACCTCTTCTTCCCCCATTTGGATGCCCTTGATTTGCTTCTCTTGTCTGACTGCTCTGGCTAGGATTTCTAGCACTAAGTTGAAAAGAAGTGGTGATAGAGGCCGACCTTGTCTGGTTCCAGAACCCAGATATAAAACCATCCTCATATAGCCATCAAATCTTTGACAAAGTAGACAAAA
>VBSM01001265.1:8191651-8202487 GCA_008086735.1 Cheirogaleus medius | reverse complement strand
TCGGCCTCCCAGAGTGCTAGGATTACAGGCGTGAGCCACTGCGCCCGGCCAGGACCAGGGTTTTAACCTAGTTCAGCCTGACTCTGTAAACTGCTGTATGCTTTTTCTACTAGTCAGATGAAATAATGACAATTTACAAGAAATACCCTGAAGATGCTTTTTGAATATTATATAGTGCTCCACAGACCTCTTTCCTATCTCTTAAGGACTTTGTGTGTGTGTGTGTGTGTGTATGTGTGTGTCCATGTATTCAGTCAGAATAGAGAGAATAACAATACTTAGGTCTTATACAAACCAATTTGTTTGACAAAATTTCTAGGGTGAAAATGTTAAAAACTGACAGTATTTTTAGGTCAAAGGATAATTATAGTGAGAGATTAGTTTAGTCACATCAGAGAGAATTCACTTCAGACATTTTTTTAGTGTCAGCTGTAATACTTTTACTAATGAGAATCCAGGCATTAATAAAAAATAAATAAAGAAATATAAAATGACAGTACATCAAAGGAAAGAACAATGTTCTTTTTGGCTGGAATAGATTTATAATTTACTTCTTTCTTATTGTAAAAGTAAAACCTAAAATGCCTTTTCTTTTCAGTCTGTTTTGAACCAGTATTTCTTGACTAATTCTAGCTCCCCATTCATTGTCATTTAATTCAGACATACTCTGCAGAAATATTCCACTGGGCAGAGATACTGTACACACTGAGAAAATAATTTTTCTCTGCCTCTCATTAGGATAACAGTTCAGAAATGTTGCCAGTGTCATAGTTATGATTATTATCCATACATTTTTTTACATTCTCTAAATTTCACCATAGATCTGTGAATTTGAACTGCATTGGTTTGACCCTAATAAATATTTAAAACAATGGTGTTGCATTATTGTCTTACATCTTTCTCCAGAAAGATTTGTATTAAAACAATCTTATAGAAAGACATTTTCTGGAACACCATTTAGCCTCGTCTTTACAAGGACTCATGGGAGAAATTTTCACGTAACTGTATAAACGTAAAAACTTTTGCCTACAAAACAGGTTGCTTTTTTATCTTTTGGATTCTATCCATGACACAAAATTTTTATCTTGTTTATTGTTATGGATTAATGCAACCAACAATGTCTCCTACTTCTGTTGGGCCCACTCAAGTGTTACGTTGACACTACGCTGAAGTATCACGTCATCAGAAAGGTCTTTCCTGATTACGTCACTCACTTGACTCCCGAAACTCTTATCCCTCTTGTTCTATTATATTTTTGTCTTTGTCACTTATTATCAATTAACTATTATATATATGTGTGTGCATGTATATGTATATTTGTGCATATTTATATATATATTTATCTATATCTATCTCTTTTCCTCCACTAAATGGAAGCTCTATGGAGCCAAGGACTTTGTCAAATTGCTCACTACTTTATTCCTAATGAGAAGCATAGTTCCTGGATTGTGGTAGCAGCTTATTGAGTAAATGAATACAGGAACAGCCAGTATGATTTTTTTTCTCCTGACTATAATCCCAAACCTAGCTCACACCACACTTTCTAAGGTATCAGTGTCTTTTTTTCTCTCAGCAGTTTTCATTTAACCATGCCTTTGCGCAATAGATGAGAATATCCATTACTATACCATAATTGGATCAATTTGAAACTCTTTGACTCTTACACTTTCCCTCTGTGTGGCATGTTTTTAGACAGCTTTCCATATTCACTTACCTTGCAACTGCCCTTAAAGAGGAGGAGCAGCTGCTCCATAAACCATTTCCAGATCATCTTTTTATCATTCTTATTTCATTTTGAGTTGGTTTTCCTGCCTGACTACCAACTCTTCTTGCCTCTATCTCCTGTTTTCTTTGGCAACGGGACGGCTTCTAACTCTTTCTCACAGAGTTTTGCTTGGATTTGCCTGACTAATACAACTATCTTCTGTCTGTAACCAGTGAGTTGGGACCCACTCATGAGTTTTCATCAGATTACCTTGATGGGATGGGAGAGTTTGCACACCAACTGAAGTCCTGTCCCATTACATGAACTTATATCCTTTGTGCTTTATCTAAGACAATGTGTCTACACAAAGTATTATACCTTCATAACATTACTCATGATAAAGCTTTCAGTTGCCATCATTTTTCCTGCCTGCTTTATCAGACAATGTAGGATGTTTTTTGCCTTGCTTCTATAGGAGTCAGGAAGGCAAATCGCAAATCTTCACTCTGTTGCTAACAAATTGAGTGACAGTGACTATAAAACAAATATATATATAAATATTTAATATTAAGAAACACTGTGCTATATGATCACAGAACAAATCCATAGTCATTTATCTGCAATTAGTCATGAATTGCAAATATACTGAACTATGTTAAAAGTTCTTTCTTATTAACTGCTTACTTTACTAAAGCTTCATCTTGCCTTGGTCCTCTGGCCTAATGTTACATTTTTATTGACTAAGGTACATGTACCCTTGCTCAAAGATGAGAAAATTGAGCTTTCTATTTCTATGTAATTGTGCCTAGTTGTTGTTCAACAAGGTTTCTTGAATGAGTGAATAAAATTGTGGGATTGAAGATGTCTTTAAGGTTTAGGATGCATATAGTTACAACAATAGCTTGAGAATATTCTTTGGGGATCATTAAATTTATAATACTAGCTTTATCACTCCCATAAGTGGTAGAACTAATGGGCTACTTACTTACCTGGCCAACTATGTGTATGTGTGTCTGTTGGGGGGCGAAGCATGTAGGAGAGTGATAATACAATGGAACTCTGTAGGGCCTAAAGAACATATTTGATATCTAGAAAATTGCTTCTATGTGCCTTCTCTTATTCTTGTAATTAGAATATTTGTAAGAATAAATTTTAAAAGAGGAATTATCATAATTTGACAATAAATTGGTAAATGTGGTATTTTTTTAAAATGAACTTGAATGAATAACACTAAAATTATGTACAGAGCAGAGCAGAGATAAAGAAAAAATAGCATTCAAGATGTTTTCAGAAGACAAGCTGTTAATGAGTTAATGAGATTCAAAGTAATGATAAAGAAAATTATGAGTTAGATGGAAAAGGAAAATTGATGACAAGAAAAACTATGGAAAAAAATAGTAATCAGCATTAAATGTAGCACATTATGAATTCAACATTTCAATATGAAATTTGACCCACTTGATTTGTGTGATAGTACTTCAAATTTTTGAAATGAGAAAAAGAGGTAAGGAAAACATAAGAATGAAAGAGAGATTTTTAACATTTACTTAACATTTACTAAGAGAAACCACCAGCCAGAATCTAGTCTTTAAGTCTGGGGTCTCCACTCACTGGACCTGAGCCACGGGGCAGTGAGAGAGTCTCAGGGCAGAGAGAGGAGAGATGCTGCACAGCAGGAGGTGAGCTGGGAGTGAGCAAAGCTTCATCTGTATTTACAGCTGCTCCCCATCTCTCATGTGATCACCGCCTGAGCTCCCCACCCTCCCTGTCTGTGGAAAAATTGTCTTCCATGAAACTGGTCCCTGGTGTCAAAAAGGTTGGGGACAGCTGCACTAAGTTATATTACACTTGATCTTAGCCAAAAGGCCGAGAAGCGATTGCACTAAATTATATTAAGAGTGTCACATTCAATTCTTTCAACAATCATATTGTGTAACAATTTCTATCATAGGTGGAAAGTAGGTGTTAGTATAGTATCCTCTTCTGAGATTTGGTGCTTCTCAGGAATCGTTAAGGTTATATAACAAACAAGATATTTTAAGTGTCTATTAGGAAAAGTTCATTCATTACCTAGCTCAAATAAGGGGTATGCAATTCATCATTCTGTTTTAGATTCTCTTTCTTTCTTATCTTACATGCCCTTTTTTGGTAAGTTCATCTACTCCTAAGGTTCTGAACTCTCTCTCTCTCTCTCTCTCTCTCTCTCTCGCTCTCTCTCGTGGTATATACACATACCTAGACCTCTCTTATGAAATTGAGAAGTATATATCCAGCTGCCTTCTGAACATCTCTTTTTGTCTTCCAAATATTTAAACCCAATACTTTCTAATCCAGATTGTTTACCTTCCCCTCTCTACCTTCTTGTCCTTCACTGTTACTCATTTAAGTAAATGGTGCAACCATTGTCTAATAGTTCAGTTTAGAAATGTGAATATCTTTCTTCACTACTCTTTGTGCCATACAATCAAATATAATACTGTAAATTCTTATCCACATGTTTCTCACACAAAAGTTTTCTCTCCATTCTCATTATCATTCTTTTTTCTTTCTCCTTTTTTTTTTTTTTTTTGAGGAGGGTCTCTTTCTTAAAAGACTTGAAAAGCCTCCTTGGAAATTATAGTTTCCTTCATGTCTTTTTTTTGTTTTTTCATTCTCCCCTGTTCCTTTACTTTGTCTCCAAAGGAATCTTTCTAAAAAAATCTGACTTTTTCAGTCATCTGCATAAAACCCATCAATGGCTATCCATTTATTTGGATATAGCATATATTGTTCTATGACCATTTAAGTTTAGATAAGTGTAGATTCACATGCAGTTGTAAGAAGTAATACAAAGAACTTTTGTGTGCCTTTAACCCCATTTGCTCTAGTGAGAGCTTACTGCATAACTATAAAACAACATTACAATGAGGAAATTGATATTAGTATAATCTACTGACCTTATAATTTTTTATCAGGCCCTTTATGATGTTGGCTTTGCTTAAAAGCTCCAACATTATCTTTTGCTAAGCCCATTCTCAAACATTTATTTATTATGACAAATATTATTAATAATTACACTTTATAGATTATTTTTTAATATTAGTAATGCTTTCACATCTGTGATCTTGTTAGATTCTCAAAAGAACCTCATTATAAAGGAAAGCTGTATATATATATATATATCCTCAAAGCCATCACTTTACAGATGAGCAATGTGTGCAAAATTCACTGTTTAATTTGGGATCACAAAGTGAAGTGGTGAAATAAAGACAAGTGGATGTCTATTATGTACCCAGAACTTTACTTGCATTATATCATTAACACACAAAACCACCCTATGAAGGAAGCATACTATGATACTAATTACATCATCTAATCTACAAAATCACCCATTTCACATGATGTAGATGAGTCTCAGTGAAATTATGTAATTTACATAAAATCACACTGCTATTTACTGATGGAGACTACTTTTGTTATTATTTTCTTTTCAAACTCCAGGAATACTTTAGTCCATTCTTTAAGCACTTGTGGAAGATTGGAATTATACCTTGAAAGTTTCTATAAAAATTTAATTCTCGTTACAAAAATGTTCTTTCTTTAACACCTAAAAAAGTACTTAAGAACATGAAATTTGGAGAATTTTGTTGTTTTATGAATTTCCCTGGTATTTTCCTCCAGTCACACACAGGAACATTTAGAGTAATTATAAGCGCTGAGACCACGTTAGTTTTATGACCCTGGTTTCACACTCATGAATAGATGATGCTCCTCAAGTTCTCATTTGCTTACTAAAAAATGGTTTTAAGAAAGCAAGAACACACAAAGGCATCAACTGAAAAGGAAAGTCAAGATATAAGCTGTGGAATCTTTCCTTCTGACTGCAGTTTTACTTCCACAAGTTCCTACCCTAGAGTTGTAAAACTGCTTACTTATGTTGGAAACTGTTGCCTTTTGTGTAGGAGGCAGATGGCATTTCCTTGGCACAGCACAGAGTGAATTTGCAGAACTAGCAAAGGAGGAGGCAGCAGAGAAGGAGACACGAAATGTTTTTTCATGACACTTCCTCCAGCAACAGCTGCGTGGACTGCAATTGACTTGGCATGGAGAAACCATTCCCAGCTGAACAGAGGGGAGGTCTCAAGAGGCTCCATTAAAAATTGCAAAAGGAGACACTTATCTCAATCCCCATCTGAAAACTGTAGGGCACTCAGAAAACTGGCAGTGAGATGAAGGTCTATTCTGCCTACTACCCTGTGCTGAAGTGAAAATTTTAAAAACAATCTATGTGAGTAATAATATGAATCTGTCCTATGTTGTACCATACTTTCATTGTTTTAAAGAAACTTGACATATAATAGTCACAAATTGGAAACCCTGTGATTATATGTAGTTTCCAGACATGTTTGTTTGTGACAGATAGAACTTAAAAATAAATAAAGAGTTATCAATATTTAAAAATAAGAAGACTTCATAGAAACATCTTTTGAAGAATTATGAAGTTCAGCCTCTCATCACTGCCAAGCACCAACAAGCTGGAGCTGAGGAGACAGAGCACGCTCTGGAGAGTGTCTCAAATGCTTTTTAGCCTCATGACTTCAGACCAATTTTTAATCTTAAATCAGATACTATAGGATCATTTATATGTATTTTAATGATAAAAGAACATGTTAGTCTAGAGTGAGTTCATTTATGTTTGGGAGAACACTAGATTTCTAGATGTCAGTAACGAATTATGTAGTTGTTCAGTATATTTTCTAGACCTGAAAGTGACCTTAGGGATTCAGTGGCTTATAAAATGTGGCAGAGAGAATTCTTGGCATTTATGGAAGAGACTCCACGCTCCAACTAAACCCCTTCTCCAATCAGAACAATTCCAACTATATATGTCTATATGTGGCATGGGTTCACAGAGCTTCAGATAAGTGTTTTATTGGGAAAAAATAATTTAAAGCACTGTTTTAACATTTGCTGTATCGAGGAGGAAACACAAGATAAAAGGAGAATATATTTTTTTCTAAATCATCTGGCTTATAAGGAATCTGTGTATAGGAGTTGGGTTTCTATCTCATAACCAGGAATAAGATCTTTTTCATCCGTTTGGGACAGATTTGCTTAGGCTGTTACCCAACAATTAGACTTCAGAGGTTTATGCTGAGGGTATAACATTTCTCATTTAGCAGCATGAAGCCTTGATTATATTTATAGACCCCAAACTCATTCAGGAGTATCGGCACTTAGGGAAAAAAAATCTGTGAATCCCTGTTCCACCCTCACACAGACATACCCAAATCACACACATGCACATAAACATCTCTGTTGAACATTTTCCTCCCTCTACTCTCTCCATGAAGATTATTAAAGGTTTTCCCATTACTTCTCCATGAAAGTTCTTTTTCTTAAGCATTTCTTGATATGTGCAGTCCTCATACCATTAAAACATAGTTGGCCCAAACATTTTTCCCAAGAAATCTGCTAAGGAGGCAATGTTGTAGCAAGGACTCAGTTTGCTTGGACTCAGACAGACTATAATGTTTAGATTAATCTACTAGCAGTACAAATTTGGGCATGTTATTTAACCTCACTGAGCCTCAGTTTCCTCATTTTAAAATGGAAATAATATCTACTCTGTATATGAGTCGTTAGAATTAAAGAAGAGAACTTTGAAAGTATCTAACATACTGTCTGAGAAATAGTTGGAGATTAACAAGTATCAACCCCTTTCCCCAAGTGGTCAGCTAATCAACCTGAAATATCCTTACCAAGTAACATTTAAATTTTAATAGTGGCCTTTAGTGTTTTAAATCACTGCAGTGAGTGTATGAGAATTTTAGTGGCTGCTAACAAATTAGATGGGGAAAACATTTGGGGGATTAAAAAAAATCTTTGTTTTCTTTGAAACTGAAACTAAGCAGGTCCAACTTCAGCAATTAAGCAGTATCTCAAAATAGTTCCACCTCCTCAAAAAAAAATAATAAAGTCAGACTATTTTGCATCTGCAATTGTATTTTGCATCTGTAACTGTCTGTAATTGTGTATAGGGTATATCCAAAGTATTTTCCAAGTATGTCATTGTATTCTTTATTTTTTCTGAAATACAGCTACTTTTAGGGAACAGTAGAGCCAGTTAGGTAGTCTAGAGAAGCTACTGATGTTTAGATACTGTGCTTTATTCCAAGATCACTTCAACCCAACTCTATGAAGAAGCTTAAAACTCCAGTGACTGCTCTGTCCCCTTCCTGTGGGGCTGTTCCAGAGGACTCCTAGTATGAGGGCTGTTAAAAAGACATGTGTCCTGGACAGTAAATGTGAACTAAATAAAAACACAGCAACAGGGAACCAGGCTTCATTTGTGCTTCTTTGAAATGTAAAAATAACACCCAGTGTAGTTGAGAATCCCTGAATGCTGATCACAATGCATAAAATAAAAAGCGCAGTCCAAATGAAAAGCATATCATTCCCAGTGACATATTTTTCATACATAGCTTTGCAGTCTGAACAGTTACTAAATGCAGGGCCTCCTACTTCCTTTTTGCTCTGTCCTCCAGGGGTAACAGAGTGCTCCAAATACAACCTTAATTGGCCTGCTCTGGCTTAACAGAGCCATCTGTTGTGGCTTCTAAGACTGTCTCTCGGGTCTCTGTTCTGTTCCCTGAGCATGGCAGGGATCCTTCATTCTGTCTTGCATCAGCTAAATTTTTTATATATTCATTTCACTGTAAAGACTTTTTTTTTCCTAAAGGAAAGATTTTTTAAAAGTCACTCAGGTCTTTTTGTAGGAATTTGTGCTTAACTTTTCCATTAGCAATGTGAAACATAATCATTTTTAAAAAAAGCCAAACACAAAAACAACAACAAAAATCAAGAGACATACGGTGTCTAAACAAGAAGTCTTCTTAATATTTGTGAATAAGGCAGGATGCATAAGAACAAATTTAGCTCAGAATGGAATTCCTACACATTACAAAATGGTTTTATGATGCGTTCATCTCCTTGGCAAACACATAGTACTGCCAAAGTGAATATTGTACCTATCAAGGTCTGGTTTCTACTACTAGAATCAGTGTTTTAAAATAATCAATTTTACTGTGTCTTGTTTTGACTGAATTATGCCTAATCTCTGTTTCCTCCCAAAGTCATTGATAATATCTGAGTAATCATGGGCCTTCTGCAGGGTGTACCTGCAAATATTCCTTTCGTGTTCCGTAAGAGGTTGCACCTCAGGGTGACTTGGTCACTTGGGATGCACATTCATGAAACTGAGAAAATTAAGCCCATGTGATATTTGGGAAATTATGGATTTATCAAATCTCTCTCAAAGTCAGAGAGCTACTAGATAATGCATATGTAATATTCTCTGTTTTGATAAATAGGATAATATATAATTATAAATATTTTAAAGCTTACATAAAATTTCCTTTAGAGATCCAGCCAAATTGAAAGCTTTCTATTCGAAACCATGTAACTTTAAATTGTACAGTTGTGATATTGTGATTTATTAATATAATAGGAAATATAGTCATGGATCACTTAACAGCAGGGATAAATTCTGAGAAATGCATCATTAACTAATTTCATAGTTGTGCAAATATTGTAGAGTGTACTTATGCAAACCTAGATAGTATAGCCTACTACATACATAGACTATATGGTATAATAGCCTATTGCTCCTGGGCTACAAATCGGTCAAGCATGTTATGGTACTGACTATTACGGGCAATTGTAACATGATCATAGTTATTAATATTTGTGTATCTCCACATATTTTCCCCCTGAAATGTCTTCAGAAGCAATAATACACCTTGAGCTGTCATCTCCTATGATAACAATCAATGCCTTCTTCTGGAATACTTTCTTAAGGATCTGCCTGAGACAATTTTACAGGTAACTTAAAAAAAATAAAACTAAGAATACTCTCTAAAATAACAATAAAGAGTACAGTATAGTAAATACATAAATCAGTAATAGTTATTTATTATCATTACCAAGTATTATATACTGTGCATAATTATATGTGCTGTGGTTTTATAGGACTGGCAGTGTGGTAGATTTGTTTATACCACCATCACCATGGAACACATGTGTTGTACTATGATGTTACAAGGGCTATGATGCTACTAAGTGATAGGAACTTTTCAGCTCCATTGTATTCTTGTGGAACTCCCGTTGTATAGGCATGCAGTCCACTGTTGACCAAAATGTGGTTATTTGGTGCATGACTGTATATATTTTGGTCATTGTCCCTAGTTCCTGGCATCGAGCTTCTAAAACTCTTTGTAATTTCCTAAGAGATAAGGGCACTAGGAGCATCTTTTGTTCTGATATTTTGTTTTTGATTCCAGTTCTTGACACAGAGTTCCTAATTTCTTCAAGGTTCCTGGGTGATAGGAGCATCTTTTATTCTAACGAGGTGACTCTTTTTGGCTACTGGATGAGAGTTGGTCACTAGAAAGACCAAGTCATAATTAGGAGCTTGGAGTTCCAGCCCAACCTTCATGCTCTAGGAAGAGGAGATCTGGAGATTGAGTAGATCATGCCTGCATAATGAACCTCCATAAAGATCCCTGAACTACAGGATTTGGTTTCAGGGAGCTTCCAGTTGGGTGAATACATCCATGGGAGGGTAGTGCACCCCAATTTTATGGGGACAGAAACTCCTGCACTTAAGACCCTACCAAACCTTGCCCTATGTGTCTCTTTATCTGGCTGTCTGTTTTTAGCTTTTGTTTATTTTAATTTTTTTTATTTCAGCATATTATAGGGATACAAATGTTTAAGTTACATATATTGCCTTTGCCCCACCTGAATTAGAGCTTCAAGCATGTTCATCCCCCAGATGGTGTGCACTTCACCCATTAGGTGTGACTATACCCATCCCCTCCTCCCCACTCCCATCTGCCTGACACCTGATGAATGTTATTACTATATGTGCACTTAAGTGTTTATCAGTTAATACCAATTTGATGGTGAGTACATGTGGTGCTTATTTTCCATTCTTGTGATGCTTCACTTAGAAGAATGGGCTCCACCTCTATCCAGGGTAATACAAGAGGTGCTAGATCACCATTGTTTTTTGTGGCTGAGTAGCACTTCATGGCATACATATACCACATTTTATTAATCCAATCATGTATTGATGGGCACTTGGGTTG
>VBSM01001265.1:8165276-8183002 GCA_008086735.1 Cheirogaleus medius | reverse complement strand
CCTCTTGTATTTTCCTGGATAGAGCTGGAACCCATTCTACTACGTGAAGTATCTTAAGAATGGAAAGACAAGCACCACAGGTACTCACCAGCAAATTGGTATTAACGGATCAACACCTAAGTGGACATATAGGAATAACATTTATCGGGTGTTGGGCAGGTGGGAGGGGGGAGGGGGGAATGGGTATATACAAACATAATGAGTGAGATGTGCAACCTTTGGGGGATGGTCACGCTTGACGCTCTGCCTGGAGGCGGGGGCATGGGCAATATACGTAACTGTAATATTTGTACCCCCATAATATGCTGAAATAAAAAAATAAAAATAAATAAATAAATAAATAAATAAAATAAAAAAGAGCAGACCACTGTCAACAAGGCTGATAGCTGCACCACGTTTATTGCCCTGGATGACAGTGGCCAGCACTCTCAAAAACCATGTATAAATGGTGTATTTCAGTGACTTGATTATGGGATCTGCCATTCTTCTATTATCTATTTATCATGCCCAGGGCATTGTAAAGGGAAGATTGTAGTACCTAGAATGAAAGTCAGTAGTCTAGGGATTTTTGTTGAATTGTTATGTTATAATATGGACAAAGAGCAAATACATTTAGGCCCTACAATTCTCTTGAACAAAATAAAATTATTATAAATTTTCTCCACAAATTCTTGAACACAGTGGGTACAATTTTGTCTTCTAGATCTCAACTAAGAATCTCCCTGTGCTTAGAATGTTCCTAGAAAAAATTTTTCTTATCTCTTGCTATTAGTATGAGTATGAAATCATTTATTTATCTGACTTTGGTATCTGGCTGTAGGTATTGCTGACCCTTCCTTTTGGTTGAGGCAAGATAAAAGCAGATAGCCAATTTCTCATTGTTGATAAAATCTGAGAAAGTAGCCCCAGGGACCATACTAACTCTGAGTAACTAAATCATTTCCCTCACCAATGTCATCATTTATTTCAACTGCATAATCCTTTTCAACTTTGGAATGCAAATGAACCCACTGGCTTCTTGGTAGCTTCTGATATTTGGAAAGGAGTCATTGAGTTCTAAGCAGCTTTGATGGTCTCTAAGTGAAAATATCTGTCAAGGGATGGCCGAAAAGAGAGGGAAAAGCAAACCCAAGAATTCATAGTTCTCAATATGCTATTATACTCAGATGTTTGTCTCTTAGAAACCAAAGAGAACCAAAACAGATCTTTGTAATGCTCCCATCTCCTGAATCAGGCACCCTAGAAATTATTGCAACTATTTTGAATATGGCATTTAATTGGCAAAGCATTCCTAGATGTTACAGCTAAAAAGAGTTGGAAGATACCTCCACCATCAATATATGCCAAAAAGCCATTACGTATTTGTGGGGAGGGGACAAAAGCTCAGGAAATCTTCTAAGTATGTATCTATTGGAATAGTCTTAGGATGGAATTATCAGAAAGAGTGCTAGTTTCTTCTTCCACTTTCTCATTTCAGCCTCTCTCTTTTTATCAGGTAATATAATGATTCACTCTGTATTTTCCTTTCTTTTTTATGTTGCTTATTTCTATGGTACAAATTTCTTCATATAATCAGTGTATGTGTGTTTGTGTTGTGTAAAACTTTTTCTTAGGAGTTTCATTGCTATTAAAATATTTTTATTTGAGGATGTATCATATTTTATGGCACATAAATCTATAGCTTTTTTTGTATTTATTTTGTCACTACTCGCATATTGCGGAATACAACTTAATAGATTTTAAAGTGTTTCAATCCACTTTTTCTTTGGGTTTTAAATTTGATAATATGTATTCTACAAGTTCTGATGCCACTTTATAATATTTAAGCTTTACATTTTTTCTTATTTCAAAAGGAAATACTACTGAGTTGTCTAGAACTACCCCCAGATTTGTTCAATGATTGTATTATGGATATCTTCTTTTCTCCCATTTCAATGCAAATGACTTTAGTTGGTTTCACTATTAAACATAATACTATCGTTTGTTCAAAATACTAGTTATCTTAGATTTTCATATATTTGCATTCTTACAGCATTCTTATAGATCCCAGCATCCCATTCAACACCTACAATGCTCATTTTTTCTACCATCACTCTCATCATTCCAGCTAATCATAACTTTATCACCTACTTAGCATATTGTTATATTTGTTGACTGAATTAATAAATAAAAAGAATAAAATCTAACTGATTAATTTGAATTGCTCTTCAAAAGGATTCATATTAATTTGGTTTGCATCCTAAGTGTTTTAATTGGGGTAAATCATCCCAAGCATTGGTAAATCTTAGTTTTCACAACTTTTGTGGTAGAACTCTTTACAGTGTTTTCTTAGGCATTCAAAATAAATTTCACAGAGGACAACTAGCTGTGTACTATTGTCAGGTTTTAGTCTGAAATGTCAGTACTTAGTGTGCTCAAGGCCAAAGAATGACCAGACACACCAAAGTAAGGCAAGCACAAAAATGAGGTTTATTGATGAGAGAAAGATAGGATTATAGGGCAAGAGCAACATATAGGTTTACAGAGTATGATACATACGCCACAGACAACTGAACCCATTGCTGAAGCAAAGGGAGAGCAAAAGGAAGGGCACAAAAAAGGGATGGTTATGGTCTACGTCCTGTTTTATAGCACCCAGATCGGGACCTTTGGTGGCTCAGATGTCACCATGGAACCACTTTGATTGGACTGTTGGAAGTTGTATTACTATGCAATTTCCAGACTCAATGGTACCTATGCTGCTTGGCCTGTGGGCTAGAGAGTCCTCTGCATGTTTTGCAGCTGGCATGCCAAGATGATTGACAGATTCGTAGGGTGTTTCCTCCTCCCCAGGTATGGCAGTAGCTCAGGAGATTAGGGTGGGGCAGGACCAAGATGGGGGCCTTCTTCACAGGTGTCTTCCCACTTTTGTCCCTAGGAGACCCAGAAGCCCTCGCTCTCTACCTAACACCATCACAAACTAAAAGAAAATTTTCGTCCATGGGAAAGGAAACCGTGAAAGAAAACAAAAACCTTAAACAAATAGTATTTCTTTTTAATTCTCCTGATTTATCTTACCAAATATAAATTAATACAATCTACTTTACTCTCTACTTAAAATCATTGATTGTTTTCCTTCCTAATATATTATCTGCTAACCAATTATTATGTGCTTATGCCTAAGTTAAGAGCCAAGCATACAAGGTTATATATAAATAAATCGTTGCCCAAATTTAAAGACAGTGTATGTTAGGTTTAACAGACCTATGGGAGGGGTCATTAATATAGGACAAAGTATCCTGTGACAAAACTGCCATATGCAGGATGTTCTGTTCTTAAAATATTGGGACTCTTAGATTACAGAGAAGTTTTTTTTTTTATCCCCTAGCTTGAGGTTCTTTGTTTAGTGAAATTTAAAATGGACTTAGAACATATTGCTCATTGATCCTAAAACTTTGTATTTCAATGACAGCATAATACAGCCCAGATATAAATTAAATTGTAGTTGTTTTAAATTGTTACTGAAAGTGACATGCCCTACATCTTTCTTCTTGACCTTTGTGCAATAATAAAATATCCTGTCTCCTTGGCACTTTTGTTTTCATAGTTTTCACTTCTTTTAGCTCTTTAGGGCACTTTTCCAGACCACCTCAGATTCCAAATAGAATGGTATGATTTAGGCATAATAGCTCCTGACAACAGTGGAGAAACAATCTTTCTTAAAGAATTTATGGATTTTTTCGGAATGCTATCTGGGATGCCACCTCTGCCCACATCACTGATTCATGAGTTCATCTTTGGCAAGACAGCCACCAAATTACTTTTCTAGAGAGAACTGATAACTTCTTGGGGGAGAAGAGGGTCAGCCTGTCAGTGGGTGAATATCATACAACATAAAGCCCAAATGCTATGAAGCTATAAAAAGTCATCAAGTATTTTACAAAATGAGGTTCTTGCTGCTTGAATTCCATCAGGCAGCAATTTTTACTCTGATTACCTAAAGTCCCTTCATCTGTCTCTCAGCATTCCCCTGCATGTAGCTTATCACTTTTCCTCTAAAGGGGGTTTAATGTTCTGTCAATTTCCCTATTGTTTTTGGCTGTTTTGTTCAGATGGTATCTTAAAAGAAACAAAAAGTCTGAACAAGAAAAACAATGTCAACCTGTGTTTGTCTCTGCTGAACTTCCTAAGGTTTGCAAACCCTTCCAGCAATTGATAACATTCCAGCAGATTCAGATCTCTGTGTTTCTGTCTCATACTTATCTAAGTTTTCTTTAAACTCTTTTTAAAAATAGTTTCTCTTTTGTTTAGAACTTCTGAAACAGGTAGCAAAAATTCTTTCTGACATTCTTATTTCTACTCCAGGTTTGATTCTTGACACATCAATTCATTTGTGAAATCTAAAATACACTAAATCAACTCAAAATGGATTAAAGACTTAAAGGTATAACCTGAAACCATAAAACTTCTAAAACAGAATATACAGGAAAAGCTCCTTGACATTAGCCTTGGCAATGGTGTCTTGGCTATAACACCAAAGGCTCAGGCAACAACAGCAAAAATAAACAAGTGAGACTGCATCAAACTAAAAAGCTTCTGTACAGCATAGTAAACAATTAACAAAATGAACAGGCAACTGACCTATGGATTGAGAGTAACTATTTGCAAACCAGATATCTGATAAAGCATTAATATATGAAATATGTAAGAAACTCATTCAACTGAATAGCAAATAAATAAATACATAAAAATGGGCAAAGGATCTGAATTGACATTTTTGCAAAAAAGACATAAAACATGGCCAAGAGGTATATGAAAACATGTTCAACATCACTAATAATCAGAGAATTCAAATAAAAACCACAGTGAAATTTCACTTCACACCTGGTACAATAACTGCTATTAAAAAGACAAGAGATAAGTATTGGTGAGGATATAGAGAAAAGATATTCCTTGTACAATGCTTGTAAAAATGTAAATTGGTACAGCCCTCTTGAAAAATAATATGGAGTGTCCTCAAAAATTAAAAACAGAGTGACCAAATAGTCTCTCTTCTGGGTATATATCCAAAGGAAAAGAAATCAGTACCTCAAAGAGTTATCTGCACTCCCATAGTCATTGCAGCATTATTCACCATAGCTGTGGTATGGAAACAACTTAAGTGTGCATCAGTGGATGAATGAATAAAGAAAATGTGTTATAGTCTCTCCTCCAGCTACCAGGATGCCCAAAGGAAAGAAGGCTAAGGGAAAGAAGGTGGCCCTGGCCTCTGCTGCTGTTAATAAGTAGGAGGCTAAGAAGGTGGTAAATCCCCTGTTTGAGAAAAGACCTAAGGATTTGGGCCTTGGATAGGACATCTAGCCTATAAGGGACCTCACCCACTTTGTCAAATGGACATTACATCCGGTTGCTATGGTAAAGAGCTATCCTCTATATGCGGCTGAAAGTGCCTTCTGCAATTAACTCATTCACCCAGGCCTTGGACCGCCAAACAGGTACTAAACTGCTTAACTGGCCCACAAGTGCAGGCATAGACAAAGCAAGAAAAGAAGGAGAAACTGTTGGCCTGACTGAAAAGAAAGCTGCCAGCAAAGGGGATGTTCTCACTAAGAGAATACCTGTCATTTGAGCAGGGGTTTATATTGTCATCACCTTGATGGAGAACCAGAATCTCAGCTGGTGGTAATTGCAAATGATATGGATCCTGCTGAAAGCCCAATGGGATTTCTCCTTGATAATGCAGGGGTTGGAAAACTTCTCTATATTCTGAGTGTTTGATAACTGGGCCTATGAAATAAACTGAGAGCAGACAGATGAAAAGGAGAAAACGTATACAAATTTATTATGTGCACAGGGTCATTACAAGAAAGAAAAGGGAATACCACCAAACCCAGTGAGATCTAGAATCTTACATACCCTAACTATAGGGGAGATGGTTGGGGGGCGGTGTTGTGGCCTGTTTGCAGGACGGGGTATGAACACAAAACACAAAAGAAACACACAAAGAAAGACATGGACATACACAAAGATGGTACAAGACTGCAGTGCTGAACGCACCAGTCATTTTATTTTTATACCCTAAAAATCAAAGTTACTTCCTTATATGTGACCACGCAGGCATTTCAGCAATGGCCATAAATTCCGGAACACATAGTCTAAGGACACAGATGTCCCCTGACTCAAGGTTTCCAGGCAGTTGCTCAAAGCATAGGTCAGAGGCTGAGATAAGCAAAGGTCAAACAAGGCAGCCACAGGGGGCACTTTCCATCCCCAGTTCCTCTTGGCTGCCCCTCCGGCAGCTGTGCCTGTCTTAGGTTGTTCCTCCTTGAGGAATCTTACCCATCACCGACTATCCAGCCATCTTACAGGGCCAAGCAACAATAATAGGAACAATGTGCTTATCGTGTGGCCTCCAGGCCCCTATTATCATGGGGCTGGGCAGCTCTTGCCTATTTGCAGAAACTCAGACCCTTTGTTATGTCTTGAAGCAGCAACCTTGTTTGTTAGGTGAACCTTGGCTGGAATGTATGACTCTCACGCCGCTCTGGGCTGGGCACATACTCCTTTTTCTAAGGTTAATTCTTAAGCTACATAATCATATTGCAAGTCCTCAACAGGGCGAGGTGTAGGCAAGTTGGGGAGATAAATGATTTGGGAGAAAGATAAGTGGGCCCCCAGAAAAATAAGTGATAGTCTGTGGCAAAGTGTGTCTATGGGTACTTTGGACCCCCAGTATCCTCTCTTATGATCTGAATTAATCTTCTTTGGTTGATGAGATTCCTGAGGATGGAATTCGTAACAGCTGATTCTGTTTTGGAGGATCTGTCTTTACGCAGTCAAGGGAATTTCAGAGAAAGGTCTTCCCCGTATTTGCTGTTTCGCAAGTGTCCTCAGTTTAAGTCAGGGTTCCTCAAACTTTTTAAACAAGGGGCCAGTTCGCTGTCCCTCAGACTGTTGTAGGGCCGGACCATAGTTTAAAAAACACTATGAACAAATTCTTATGCACACTGCACATATCTTATTTTGAAGTAAAAAAACAAACAGACAAAAACACCCGCATGTGGCCCACGGGCCATAGTTTGAGGACACCTGGTTTAAGTAATCAGCATACCAAAGCTGCATATTTTAGGATGGTATTTTGTAAAGTCCTTAATAAAATGAGAACATATCAACTAGTCAAGAAAGCAGTTACTATAAAAGTACAATGGATACTATTTAATGGGAATCTTCTAGGATATTTGCAACTCAATGGGCAATCTAAGGACCATGAAGGAGCTTCTTAGAATTGCAGACTCTTAGGTCCCCCTTTGGACACATTAAATCAAAATATACATTTTGCCAAAATTTCTAGGTGATTTGAATGTATATGAAAGTTTTAGAAATGCTGTTATAGAAATCATACTGGACTTAGGCTATTTTCTTTTCTACAATCCTCAAAACAATGCTTCAATGTTCAATGTAAATAATACCATTATAAGGGTAAGAAATCTGGCTTTCAGAAAATTTAAGTAAATTTCTCAGGGTCTTACAGGTAGTAAATTAGGATAGAATGTAAGAAAGAATTTGTTAGAATTATGTGAACCCAGGTATATATGATTCTAAAACCTGTGCAAAGAACCTATTCTTCATTCTGTTATAATGTAGTAACCTCTGTTAAATCTGATGTAAGTGCTCTCAGCATTTTTGGATGTCTTCAAAATATTAATTTGGAGTTTATATAATATACCTGGAAAAATTGAGAAATTTTCTACTTCCTCAATGAACTAAAACTTTGGTAAGAGAGTAATGTAGAGCTAATGGCAGCAGAATTAAAACATTTTTTAGAGAATTTAGGATGTGCATGTCTTACAAACCTCATCTTAGTTATGTAAATATGATTTCATGCTTGCATTAATTTGCTACTCAAGGAAACACTAAGGACAGTAGTTCTGTCTAAAATATCACGGTAAGGTCTAAGGTAGAATAAATAAAGATTTCAATAACCAAACTAAATAAGTACATAGGTAAAAGTATGTAAAGATTAATGCTAAGCAAAGTCATCTCCTCATTTCTTTGTAAAGATTATAAAATGCTCTCATAACTTTTGTCCTATTACTAGTTCCTGAGGTTTGAAACACTGTGAACTGTTAAAAAATGAATAAAAAAATCCTTCAGAAATTAGATAGGCAAGAAAAATCTATGTGCATGCCTAATACAATAATTATGCTGATTTTTAAGCCATAGCAGAAAACTAAATGTATGCTCTGCAGGTACCACTCAACATAAGAGTGGATTATAAATGCAGGAACTATATATTATAAATGAACAATCAGAGGTAATCTGACAAAGGATTTTAGTAAAAGAATCACGTAAGACCTATAGTTTGAATGTGAAAATATTTTAATTTCCAAGACACCTTGGGGTGTTTTACTAAGACAACAAAAGAACTCTCAAAAATAAGAGATGCATGTTTCCCTTACCTGTAAGTTATTTCCCATAAAACAGGTTTAGTGCTAATCATTAAAAAAATGCTCAGAAATAATGAGCTAAAAGGGATTCAGTACAGATTTAATGATTTTCAATTTCTCATAGCAAGAAAAGGATGAATCTTTAGTTCTAAACATTTGTCTTTCAGACCCTTTTTTTGTTTATAAATCCAGCCCAAAGCTTTAATCTTTCCATAATATAGAATGGTTTCATCTTAGTATGTCATATGTAAATAACAAGTTTTCATTCTTCTCCTTTTTTGATGACAAATGGCAAGATGTTTTATCTTTGATGAGAAATCTTCATCAGTGACTTCTATTTCAAAGTCATTTATAAGAATCCATTGAAGCAGATGATCAAAGAATCCATTGAACTTGCTTTCACACATATCTGTGAGAAGCATCCCTGTGTAACATTAATAACATTATATTATTTACACACTTAATTCAATGTTAAAAGAGACTGTTTTAATATCTTGGTTTGGGATGATTACTATAATTAGTAATTAAACAGTTAAGTGTCAATACTTTTTATTTTAAAGTAGAAATGTTTGACTATCTATGCAAAATTTGCCATCAGGGTGGCCCTTGACCTTCCTAGCTTCCTACCTGTACCCAAACTTAAGCCAAACATGGTGACAGGGCTGTTGCAAGCCTGATTTGAGAGAGATCCATAGTGAGGATTTCTTGGGAGAGAGTTATTGAATAACTCTCTACTTCTTCCTCCTTGTTTGTTGGGATGGGAGCAGGTACAGAGTCCATCTTAAGCCTAGTGATGGGCCTTCAGTGTGTCCACTTAGAAAGCTTCTCACGTGCTATTTGGAGTATGGAGGAGAGAAAAATGACTATATGCCTCTTGCCTGGAAAAGTCTAAAAGGGGCGAGATAATTGAGCTGAACTATAGGTCCACTGATTGTCATGAAACAAGGTACTATGTTTTCTCTGTCCAGAGTGAACCCTACAAAAGGGCACCAAAGATGCAGCCTGGTGAAGAGATCCTCTTGGAGAGTTCTGCTTAGGGACCTCAACTGAAAGAATCTGCATGGAATGTAGGGAGAAGAGTCAAGCATGGAGTGAGGGGGTCTTTTGTTATGCTAATGTTAAAGCATTTCAGATAATTTGCTTATTAATATAAACCCATTTTAAAGTAGTATTACAATGTTAAATCAGTGGGAAATTCCTCCACCAGGCTCCTTCAAAAATTCACTCCTGGTGACATCATTTAATAAGAATAAGAGAATTGTAAGACAATAATTGTTTAAAACAAAAAGAAAAGAATATGTGGTTAAAATCACTAGACTTCAATGGCAATTAATGGACATTTATTTACAGGCATAGGAGTAGATGAGTTTCCTAGAACAACCATCGCTGAAATATTTTATCATGTATTCTAATTTACCCCTAAAGGAAGTGGAGAATTAAGTTTTTAAGTTTAAGTGTAAACAGTTTTACTTCCATCCAGAAATTGCATGCTTCACACCAGGAAAGAGTTCAAGGAAAGAAGGAAGGTGAGAAAGGACTGTGTCCAGGTGTGTGACTATGAAAGGTGGTTAAAAGAACTGGGAAATGGATTTGAGTACCCTAAATATGCAACTCCTGAGAGGAAGAACCAGCTTTTGGGTATCTTTGAAAATCAAAAGACACCTACACCAGATTAACTGTACTTGCCAAGTACACGTTTTTGTTTTTTTTTCCTGCATCTTCCATGCCATTATGCTTCCTTTGTGAGGAGGCAGAGACAGAGACAACCCAGTGAGTGGGAGAGAAGGACTAGAAAGTAAAGTGAAGAAACCAGTGATGAGAATAATTTTAATTTTTTGTTGCACCTCTTTTGGTTCAGGCTTTGAAATCCAGTAATCCAATTATACACATAAAGAACAGAGCGTGAATAATTGCAATACTCAGAGGACCCAAATTATATGATTTTCACTAAACATGGATATGTGATTAACAACTAATGCTTTAACAAGCATTTATTTACTTCTTTTTTCTTAACAGACACTTACATAGAGTTTTCTACATACTATACAATTTTCTAGGCACTTCACAAATGTTAACTTAATGATTAATAACTTTTGTTACTGTCAAAATCAAATTCTAAGGGACGTTTTCCTGAACATTTCTCTCATTTTATATTTACTGGAAAGAAATTAGAATAAAAGATTATGGTAAACAGACACAGACACACACACATTTACTCAACTAATTTCATTGTTTGCATTTTATATAACCACAAAAGTACCTTTGCGAAACTACTTTAGCTGGTGCTTTGATTTAGGCTAATAGCCAATTTTGTGAAGACCTAGGAAAGTAGAAGTGTAGAAATTCACTTCTCTAAAGCTTAAGAGTATGCAAATCGCACTTTGTTAAAACAAAATTATACTGGATGTTCATAAGACCCTTTATAACACCTTTCGAAAATGTTAATTGAATCTATGTATAGCTGGTGGCTGAAAAGAGTCAAAATTTCTATACATTTTACATCCAGATGATCTTCCTCAGAAAGATCTTACATAAAAATATCAAAGGTTGAAATCCATTTGTTAAATTGCATATACTGTGAAAATAGCTTAAACCCATACACTCAGCTCCAACTTCATTTGGAAAAACTGAAGTAAAGAAATAACTCTTTCTGTACTTACAAATTACTCTATTTTTTTAAGTCTAATGGCTGATTCATTTGAATAATATACTGTTCATTCTCATCTCAAGTTATACCAAACAAAACTGCTTATAAAATTTGATATATGAAAAATTTGTCTCATAAAATAATTGTGAGAATGACATGATCTCATGAGTATAACTCAATTAGCCCAATGTCTACCAGATATCAACACCTTTGGCAGATATTAATTATAAGTATTTTCATCACACTTTTCTGAAGATACCGTTTCAAAACCAAAACAGTTTTTGTCTGCCATCACCTCTATTAGCTGAGCCATATAATCTCCCTGTCACATACTCCTGGGTCTCATCCCCCCAGGATGTGTCTGATTGAAAGTTTGAGACACAAGCAGGTAGGACAAATGAGAGTTGGCATCAAGTTTCAGTTGATTTTTTTTTTAACAGATCATTTTATCTTCTTTGATTTTAAATCCTGAAAGGAAATTTTGGCTTTTTTCCCATTCTACCATGCCATTCAGTTTCCCTTCACCCCATCTTTCTTCCCTTTGCTTTAATGACACCTGATAAATAGTGAAATTAACCTTTGACTAATGTGATCAATGGTAAGTAATCAATTCAGGTTTTTATCACTATTATATCCTCTCAAAATGATTCCTGTTAAACCTAGTGCAGTATTTTAGCATGCAAGTCTATAAATAATGCCTTAAAATTAAGTATATAGTTCATTTTAAAGTGCTTGATCTTGCCTCAGTATTTTTGTAGGAGATCAGCTGGAGTCCTGTCTTGTGAAAGGCTATTATTCAGGTACATGTTTTGATTCTGGGATAAGAATGAAAACCATTACTGGATATGCTATAAAGCCTAAAGACACATTGATCTTTTAATTGCCACAAAACTTGTCTTACTGTACAATAGAAATCTACAATATTATAAAAGGGTTTATAAAGCTAAAAATAAGAGTGACTGAAGATAATTTTAAGAGGAATAATGTGCAGAAATATGGTTTGAGCCTCCAATTCTGCTGTTTTGAACTACCCCAAATCCCACTATTGCCTTTACCATTCTTAAAAAAGAAAAAAAAGTACTATGCTTAAATTATCAACAAAGGACAAGGAGATCTTTAGATGTTTTTATGTTCCAACTGTGTTTTCATATATCTAAGATGTTGGTTGAGATATGATTCTTCCATGTGAAAATAATTTTTAAATCTAAAAGACACATTTATATCTATTTTAAATATATTAAAAGAATATTTAATGAAAAACATTCTAATTGTCCTAAAATGCCAGCATCTGAAATGACTGACAAACTTTGCCACTTGCACCAGTATCACTTTGTAGTTAGAATTTTGTCTGATTTTTACTTTGCTAATATTAAAATGTGAATGTTAAATCTCATACCACTGTGTGCCCTAAAGCTATTTGAAATCCTTAATGATGAGCAATAATACAATGTAGTCGAAGTAATTTGGGAATAGAAGTTTGATTTTGGTTTAATTTTGCCACAAACTACCTTCAGTCCATAGGCAAATCACCTTTAATTTTGTTTGTTTCATTTTATAATGTTTTTGTTTTTCACTTGAAAATTGCACCTAGGTATACCTGCACTGTTTCATAAATTTTACAGAATTGCCCAATGTGACCATGTATATGAAAATGCTTTAAACAAACATTTTAAGTAAAGTTTGCTGTGTGTAACAAACAGACCTGCTTTTAATCAGTGGTTCTTTAGAGTAATGGATGCTTTCTAAAATTTTGTGAAAAATATGGATTATATATGAGTAAAGTGTACAACTAATTTTAGGGACTAGATTAGGATTTGGATGGTCTTTTATATAATTTCAGTGTGGGAAGGTGACCAATTATGCTAAATTGAAAATGTATCAGAAAAGAAATAAATTCCACAAGGAAACCATTCTTTTTACTGAAATTCAGTTTAGAAAGGCAGGGGAGAAGTTCTTTTTCTCTCAGTACTTTCTTGAATTCTTTCTGTTTCTGTTTCTTGCTCATTTCTAAATGAGCAAGGACTTTATATATCATCTATATATCTATATATAGATATATATCTATATATATAGATCTATATATATATCATCTAAAGGACTTTATATATCATCTATAACTGAAATTATTTCTAAGACGTGTATCTTAGAGCCATATAAAGTTCTCAGGATACTCTCCTGGTACACTAATCTTTCTAAGATTTGGTTGGCCATTCTCTATGATGACTTCTATTCTCTCCCCTGCTACTCAACCAAATATTAAATATTTATTTAACATCCACATTTTTTTCTCTCTCTTTATAGATGCTGCTAATAAAATAAAGTAGATCTTAACAGTCCTTGTCATTTTATATAATTGTTTGTTTATTTTCATTTACTTTTATTTCAAAATATTAAGGAGGTACAAATATTTTTGTTACATGGATACCTTGTATAATGTTTAAGTCGGAGCTTTTAATGTCCCCATAACCAGAATGGCGTTCATTGTACCAGATAGACAAATTTTTACCCCTCATGCCCTTCAACCCTCCCCTCTTCTTGGTTTCCAATGTCCTTTACATCTCTTTGTGCCTGTGTGTGCCCACTGTTTAGCTCCTAATTATTAGAGAGCATGTGTGGTGTTTGTTTTTATATTCCTGAGTTACTTCACTTAGGATAATGGTTTCCAGTTCCATCCAAGTTGCTGCAAACAACATTGTTTCATTCCTTTTTATGGCTGAGTAGTACGCCATGATGTATATATACCACAATTTCTTTATCTACTCATGAATTGGTAGGCACTTAGGTTGATTTCACATCTTTGCAATTGTGAATTCTTCTGCAATAAACATTTGAGGAGAGGTGTCTTTTTAATAAAATGAGTTCTTTTCCTCTGGATAGTTACCCAGGAGTGGGATTGATGGTAAGTCTATATCGATTTCTTTCAGGAATCTCCATACTGTTTTCCATAGAAGTTGTACTAATTTACAGTTCCACCAACAGTGTATAAGTGTTCCTTTCTCTCTGCATCCATGCCGACATGTATTGCTTTTTTACTTTTTAATAGTGGCCATTCTGACAGGGATAAGGTGATGATATCTTATTGTGGTTTTGATTTGCATTTTCCTGATAATTAGCAATGTTGAGCTTTTTTCATATGTTGGTCATTTGTCAATTTTCTTTTGAAAAACTTCTGTTGATATGTTTTACCAACTTTTGGATGAGGTTGTTTGTTTTTTTCTTACTGATTTGAGTTTCTGGTAAATTCTGGATATTAACCCTTTATTGGATGTATAGTTTATGAATATTTTCTCTCATTCTGTAGGTTCCCTATTTGCTGATTATTTCCTTTGCTGTGCAGAAGCTTTTTTTATTATTTCAGAACATTGTGGGGGTACAAACACTTTGGTTACACATATTGCCTTTACATCACCCGAGTGAGAGCTGCAAGTGTGCCATCCCTCAGATAGTGCACACCGCACCCATTAGCAATGAACAAAATGTAGTATATGTGTACTATGGAGTACTACTCTGCCATAAAAAACAACGGTGAACTAATAATATCTCTTGTATTATCCTGGATAGAGCTGGAGCCCATTCTTGGAAGTGAAGTATCACAAAAATGGGAAAACAAGCACCACATGTACTCTTCATTAAATTGGCACTAATTGATCAACACTTGTGCACATATGGAAGAAGCTTTTTAATTGAATTAAGTTTCATATATTTATTTTTGTTTTTGCTATATTTGCCTTTGGGATCTTAATCATAAGTTCTTTGCCTTGACTGATAAAGGGAGCAATTCAACAAGAAGATATAACAATCCTAAATATATATGCATCTAACACAGGAGTTCCCAGATTCAAGGAGCAAATTCTGCTACAGCTAAGTAAAGAAATAAACAGTAGCATCATATTTGCCAGGGACTTCAACACCCACTGACAGAGCTGGAAAGATCATCAAAGCAGAAAATCAATAAAGAAACAGCCAAGGAAACTATCACGAGAGCAAACAGACAACCTACAGAATGAGAGAAAATATCCACATGTTACACATCAAATAAAGGGCTGATAACTAGAATCTATACAGAGCTCAGGAAAATCAGCAAGAAAAAAAATCAAACAACCCTATCAAAAAGTGGGCAAAGGACATGAACAGAAACTTTTCAAAAGAAGATAGACTAATGGCCAACAAACATATGAAAAAATGCTCAACATCTCTAATCATCAGGGAAATGCAAATCAAAACCACAATGAGATATCATTTATCTCCAGTGAGAATGGCCTTTATCAAAAAGTCCCCAAACAATAAATGTGGGTGTGGATGCGGAGAGATAGGAACACTCATTCACTGCTGGTGGGACTGCAAACTATTAATAGTACAACCTCTGTGGAAAGTAATATATAGATACCTCAAAGAGCTACAAGTAGAACTACCATTTGATCCAGCAATCCCATTACTGGGCATTTACCTAAAAGAACAAAAGATATTCTACAAAAAAGACATCTGCACTAGAATCTTTATAGCAGCACAATTCACAATTTCAAAGATGTGGAAACAACCCAAGTGCCCATCAATACATGAGTGGATTTATAAAATGTGGTATAAATATGCCATGAAGTCCTACTCAGGCACAAAAAACAATGGTGATCTAGCACCTCTTGTATTACCCTGGATAGACTTGGAGCCCATTCTACTAAGTGAAGTATCACAAGAATGGAAAAACAAGCACCACATATACTCACCATCAAATTGGTATTAACTGATCAACACGTATGTGCACAGATAGTAGTAACATTCATTGGGTTTTGGGCAGATGGGAGGGGGAGGTGGGGATGGGTATATACACACCTAATGGGTGTGGTGTGCACCATCTGGGGGATGGACACACTTTAAGCTCTGATTCAGGTGGGGAAAAGGCAACATATGTAACATAAACATTTGTATCCCTTGTAATATGCTTAAATAAAAAAATTTAAAAGAATAAATAAATAAATAAACAAACTGGACTTAAATGGGACTCCAGAACAAATGAACCTAACAGACATTTATGTTAATAGAACATTCAACCCCAAAACTGTATATACATTTTACTGAACATACATCAGCACATAGGACTTTTAACAATCATATCACTTTTATGATATGATTGATCATATCATAGGCCACAAAATAAGTTTCAGCAAATATAAAAAAATAAATTATACCATGTATCTTCTCGGACCACAGTGGAATAAAACTATAAATTAATTCCAAGAGGAACACTCAAATCTACACAAAGTCATGGAAAACAAACAACCTGCTACTGAATGATCCTTGGGTCAATGGTGAAATTAAGAGGAAAATCAATAGATTCCTTGAACTGAATGACAGAGGGAGTACAAGCTTTCAAAATCTACTGGATACAAGAAAAGCAGTCCTAAGGGAAATGTTCTTAGCCTTAAATGCCTACATCCAAAAGACGGAATGATCACAAATTAACAATCTAATATCACATCTCAAGGAACTAGAAAAGGAAGAGCAAATCAAACCCAAAGCCAGCAGAAGAAAAGAAATAAAGCTCAGAGCAGAACTAAATGAAATGGAAACAAACAAAAGATACGAAAGATCCATGAAACAAAAAGTTGGTTCTTTGATAAAACTAAACAAAATTGACTGATCACTAGTCAAATTAACCAGAAATAGAAGAGAAAGAATTGAAATAGAAATGGAAAAGGAGGCATTGCAACTGATGCCACAGAAATACAAAATATCATCCACGAATACTCCAAAAACCTCTATGCACACAAACTAGAAAATGTAGAGGAAATGGATAAATTCCTGGGAACACCAACCTCCCAAGCCTGAATTAGGAAGAAATAGAAATCTTGTATGGACCAGTAATGAGCAGTAAGATTGAAGCAGTAATAAAAATTCTCCCACCAAAAAAAATGTCCTAGACCAGAGGGATTCACATCCAAATTCTACCAGACCTACAAAGAACTGGTATCTAACATGCAGAAATTATTCCTAACATTGAGAAGGAGGGAGTACTCCGAAACTCATTCTATGAAGCCATTATCACCTTGATACCAAAGCCAGGAAAGGAATTTTAGAATATAATTATATTGGGGGAAAGTAATTAAAAAGAATAATAAAACATATAAATGAATTTTAGACCAGGTTGTCAGGGGAGGCCTGAGATTAATGGAGGGCATCTGGTTGGACTTATCACCAGGGCTAATCCTAAAGTAGGAATGAGCTTGGCATGTTTTTGTATGCTTTGTTGAAGATTAGATGGCTATATGAGGATGGTTTTATATCAGGGTTCTCAGTTCTGTTCCACTGTTTAATATTCCTATTTTTGTGCCAATACCAAATGATTTAATTACTACAGCTTTGTAGTATAGTTTGAAATCTGCCATATTGATACCTCCCATTTTGTTTTTATTGCCTAGAATTGCTTTTGATATACGGGGTCTTCTCTAGTTCCAAATGAAGCATATAATTATTTTTTCTATATCTGTGAAAAATGATGTTTGGATTTTAATAGGGATTGCATTGAATCTGTAGATCAGTTTGGCTAGTATAGACATTTTAACAAGGTTGAGTCTGCCGACCCAGAAGCATGGTATGGATTTTCGTCTGTTTACATCCTCTGCTATTTCCTTCCTCAGTGTTTCATAGTTCTCCCTGTA
>VBSM01001265.1:8077437-8150165 GCA_008086735.1 Cheirogaleus medius | reverse complement strand
TGGTTCTCAATTTGATTGTTGTTGGCGTATATGAATGCCTCTGATTTCTGTGTGGAGAACAAACCTTTTAACATGCTGAAAGGCCTTGTAAACCTAACCTCGTTATCCAGCTAGATTATATGTTTTGAACTCCAGACCAATAGGAAAATAGATTACATACAAAGACATTCTGTTTTGAAGCTGCCTGTGGTACATTTCTGGAAAGTAAGTACTTCTGTTTCTCCTAATCCTTCCCTCAGTGCAGTGCTCACCGTGAAACTTCCCCACATGCCAGCAGATGCAGGCTCATGGTAAGCAGTGGCTCTTGTATAGAAGATTGATTAATGTGAGAAACATTTATAAAATGTCCACTTACTGTGTGAACATTGTTCTAGAACTGTATGTCAGCTAAAACTAATACAATTAGAATGGCACCAAAACAGGGGACAGATAATTTAGATTCAAGCTCAAGTTTTATCACCAACTAGATATTAATAGACAAGTTACTCAACTTCTCTATGTATCTAAATTTACTTATCTTTGGGTTAAGCATAGCATCATGCCTTATTGACAAAGTTCTGTGGTAATAAAAATGACTGGGGTACAATTTTTAAAAATTAAGTATTATGTAGAAGATGGAAGTTATTACCATCCATTATTATAAAAGGTAAACGAAATATAGACTCTGCCTTCAGAAACTTATACCAAATGATAGGATGGTTGGGAAATGTTCATGGCAACTTACTTAGAAGAAAACCTTGGTAAAAGAGTAAAAGAGAGTCGTTGAAATATTAATATGCCTACCCAATTTTCAAGTTCTGCCTTAGGTTTCAAATTTACTATGTTGTCTTCCCTGTTATCCTACACACAGATTTCTATTCTTCTCTGAACTCTCACAGTTACACCAGTCTTATATCACTGTATACATGACATTTATAAATATTTTGTAATTTATCTTATGAATTAGTATACATGTGATTTGACTTCCCATATCCAGAGTTTTGAATGAAGAAAGTGTATAAAATAACTTTTTTTAAAAGAATATTATGGGGGCACAAATATTTAGGTTACATATATTGCCTTTGTCCTGCCCAAGTCGGAGCTACAAGTGTGTCCATCCTCCGACAGTGCACACCACACCCATTAGGTGTGAATGTACCCATGCCCTCCCCTCCCACCTGCCCAACACCCAATGAATGTTACCACTATATGTGCACATAAGTATTGATCAATTAATACCAATTTGATGGTGAATACATGTGATGCTTTTTTCCCCCCATTCTTATGATACTTCATTTAGTAGAATGGGCTCCAGCTCCAACCAGGCTAATAATAAGAGGTGCTGTTATAGCTAAGTTAATTGTAGTAACATAAATAAGAAATGGACAGTTTATAGAGGTGGGAGAAGAAAGCATCCTATGTGGAGAAAATATAATTTGTAAAAATCCTGACTGAATAAACAGATTATTTTTTTATTGAACTTCAATATCAATTTGGCTGAAAGTATAACAAGATCAAGAGCTGAAAGTATAACAAAGGTGAGGCTCAGAAATAGAGCAGACTCTTACCATTTCTATAACTGTTTATGTAATTTCTAATGCCTATTAATGCTACTAACCTGTAAGGTCTCTGGGGCAGACTCAATATTTGTTATACACTTAGCATTTTCTATATGGCGTGACAGTCCAACATAGTTCTTTAATGAATACATGACTGAATGGTTAATAAGTATTTTGATGCCAGATGGATAATATTAAAAATCAAATCCTAGCATGGTTATTACAGTCAAAGCCAGAACAATGAATCCAAAATAACTTATCACTGGAGATAGTCAAATTCACTGTTAATCAAACTGTGCTGCATATTAGAAATACCTGGGGGGCTTATAAAATGCTTAATGACCAGACTCACCCTGTAGCAATTAAATCAGAAGTCTAGAGGTACAACTCAGGCATCAGTATTTCAGTGTGCATGAAAGATTGAGAGCCAGTCAGATAAACAACAAAGAGTCAAGGAACACAGCCAAATAAAGATGTCTTAAGAACCAAGGAAGCAGAAAGTGAAGGACAATTGGATTAGGCACATGGGACAGGGTCTGAATTAATTCACCTGCCTTTGATTTGGGTCTTGCAGAAGAGACTGGCTGAACTGATCACTTTTTTGTCTCTTTGCTCAACCACTCAGAAAAGTGGCATTATGCCTCACTTAGGTATTTATATATTGTATATTAGAGAAAGGTATATTTTGATGTGAGAATAAACCCTAAATCTTCAGTACTGTGAAAAAGGAAAGTGAGTCCAATATGTATTCTCATAGCCAACAAACTTTCAGTTTTATAATGTTCTTTCAAAATCAGTTTTTATTATAGTAGAAAAAAATTAATCCTATTCATCCTGGTAATTAATAGGGATGAACGACTTGGAGCAGAGCTGACAAGGGAAACACTCCAAAGGAAAAAAAAAAAGTTTTTAGAAATTATGCTACTATGACTGAAATTATTTGTTTTCTTCTTAAAGTAGAAAAATAATATTATAAGCAGTTTTGGATGGCTGCTTAATTGAAACAAAAAAAAAAAGCTGAGACCTCTACCTACTGCATGAAGCCATTAATGAGAATAGTTTAGACTCTTGGGTATTGTATTTGTTCTCTGAGTTTAAAGAAGGTTGACCCTAAAATATAAATCTGCCTTCTTCTTACCTTCATGTGAGACCTCTAATGGAACTCAGTGAAAAGAGTTATTTTCCTATATATTTAATTCATTTTTAATTGCTGAGCCTGGTTGATCTATTGTCTTCTTTAACAAAGTTTAAATAAATTAGCAGTTCATAATTTGGAAATGTACATTTACCCCAAAATAGAGACAAAGCATTCTTTTAAACATCACTTTTTAGTTTTCTCCAGGTGCTGGTTGGACTGTCAGTTTTCAAGAGACCCATCTAAAACAATCATACATGCAATTACTATCAGGTATTAAATATGTCATGCTACCTGCTCTTAACCTTTTTCAGAGAGATTGCTGTCATGATTGATCTTAGTCTACTTAGGCTGATATAACAAACTGGTAGTTTGTCCAAATGGGTGGCTTATTACAATAGAACTTCATTTCTCTCAGTCCTAGACAGGCTGGGAAGTCCAAGATCAAGGTGCTGGGAGATTCAGTGTCTGGTAAGGGCTCAATTCCTAGTTTAGAGATGGCCTTCTTTTTGCTGCATCTTCACCTGACAGAAGATGCTAACAAGCTCTCTGGAGTCTCTTTTTTTAATAAGGGCACTAATCCCAGACATGAGGGCTCTGTTCTCATGACTTAAATACCTTCAGCAGGCCCCATTCCAAATACTATCACATCGGGGATTAGGTTTTAATATATGCATTTTGGAGGAAACAAACATCCAGTCTATATCACAGTACCTTTCATAGGGATACTGAGTCATGGGACCGGGCTTCTCTGGATTCTATTGTATTTCTGTTGTGCTCTCGAATTCAAAAATAATTTTAACAATGGGCTGGGGGAGCCACTTTTGGACCATGTATCCACCATTCTATAAAGAAATAGAAGAATAAAGCACCTGGTGAGAGTGCGTGCATCTCAGAGAGGGAATGAGACACATACCTCAGAGACACATACACTTCCTACCCTGAGTTCTATGAAATACTCTTAGATTTTTCCAATATATTTTATATTTGATAAAAGTCCCTTAAGTCAGTTGAAAGTGTCACAAGCTAAACTTTATTTCATTTATGTGTCTTTACTTTGAAGATTTTAATTATTGTACTTGAATGGAACTAAATAATCTGATTCATATTTAGTTACTTGTCATCAACAACTCTTTTAAAAGTAAACTTTGTCGTTTCCTTAGGCAAATAAAGACACATTACAATACTGATAAAAGCCCTATAGCAGGTCACTGATTAATTGAGCCATTGGATTGAATGCCATGCAACATTAGAAGATACGACGGTGAGAGCTATAACATTAAAAATGCTTGCTATAACATTAATTAAATGCATAGTTCACTAAAATCAGTAGAAGAAAACATAGAAAATATTCATTTATAAGAAACCATATACAAAGCATTGGTTTATAAATTTAATTATTGTAGTTGACTAATTGTTATAAAAACCCTTGCAATCTCAATTTAACAGAAGAAGAAACTGAGATCAAAGAGGATAAATATTTTGCCCAGTATTAGAGTTTGTAAGTAGTTCCTCTACAAAAAATAATTTTGAATAAAAGCTGGTGAGAATCACATTAAGTGAAAACAGTGGTTGAATAAGAAAGTAAAACTGTTGGATAATTATCTCTTTATAAAAAAATTTTCATTGTAATTTTCTTTTATTATTGTCATAAAAAACATAATAAAATTTAAAATGTCTCCAACTGTCTAAATTGTTTTCTATATTTTTGCCTACATTTGAAAATAAAAATAGAATTCATAACTTAAGAAATTATGATTTAGAAAAAAATATGTTAAGATTTAAAGGATAAAAAAAATTTCTACAAAGCAAAATACTGTTACAGCTATTTTTTCTCTCTACTTCTTTTTTTAGTCCATCAAGTATATGGATGTACAAATTAATGGGCCACACCATTCTCCCCTAAACCTTCACAAAGCTGCCTGAGCACTCTTAGGTGAATAAGGGTGGCTCTCTTTTACGTGGCTGTATCTTGGTTGCTGTTCCCTCAACTCTAGAATCAGGAGTCAATTTAACTTAACCTTCCTTGATCAAAGATGAACCCCTGGGAGGATTATTGATGCCCTTTGAGGAAGTTTAAGTAAATGGCCAGTCAATTATCTGGTCTTCAGAAAAGAAATGATTAGATTTAGCCTGGGAGAAAAGTAATGTTAAATCCTAAGAGAGAGAATTCATCTCCCTCACTGTTTCCTTCTGCTTTTAGCAAGTCTTCATAAACTGATTAATCATAAATTATTAATGCCAGTGGGACTGAGATATTTTTCATCTCTTTTTATTGAAATATGTCTGCGGGGCACCCTGGCAGTGGGTTTGACTGATAAGCCAATAGCACTGGCATTTGCATAATCGTGTTGGCACCTTGCTGCCACGCTAACTTGCTGTGGTGTTGACAGACTAGCTCATGATATATTTGCACTTGGCATAATCTTGATGGTCCAATCAGTATTTTTTGGCTGAGGAGAGTATAAATAAATCACTTTTTAAGTTGTAATTTTTCATCTGATTAATGAATATGTCTAATGATAAACAGTTTGTGGAGAAAATAATCTGTCTCCAGTTGGTGAAACTATGAACTGGACACAGCCTTGCTGGAAGATTTTGAGGGCTGGGATGTGGCATTCCTAGAAATGACTAGACTTCTTGAATAACCTGGGTTATTCATTGGGGATGGCTGCTACTATACATAGAATGTAAGATTAAATAATTCCTATCATATTAGACAGAAAAATCTTATACAGCTCAGTGTTTAGTAAACGATGCTTAGTTAGTAAGAAAGAAAAAGAAGAAGTTGTTTTCATTGGGTCACAGATTTGGAGCTTGACAGGATTTTCCTTGACCCGATAGCATTTGAGGGACAGTCTGACATAAAGTAACCAGAAATTTAAATGTCTGCTTTTCAATGGAGCAAGCTAAAGTGGATTTAATGAATCCACCAAATGTCTACCTAGATTATTAATTTCTAAATGATTTAAAGAGAAAAATAATAGAAGTAAACTGGGAAATTAAATATCTTATTTTAGTTTTTAGAATATCTAATTCATATGAAATTTCTGAAGTGATTTATTTGTCCCTCATCATTTTACAAATAATGAAATTGAAATGCAAAATAGTTAATTGCCCAAGACCACATAGTTGGTTATTGCCAAAGCTGGGCAATATCTGGGAAAAGATCAGACAACTTCAGTTCTTCCATATATATCAAAAGCTATTTGTTTTTAACAACCTACAATGCCAAGAGCTCAATGATTTAATCAAAATATGGTATAGACTGTCTGGCTAGTTGTTTACAGAACCATTCCTTCCCTTCTGGCACACAACTAGACTACTTTTCTGGCTGCAGAGGATGCAGAAGAGGACTCTGAGGCCCCAGAATATGGTGACATTATGTGTTAAAGGTTAGTTTTCCATTGTTTTTTATCTTAAATTATTGCATGGAATAGAATCATATGTCTCTCCCAAATCTCCACCTCTCTCACTGCCATTAAGCCACTAAGCAGTTTGGCGTTTGTTTGTATTGGGGGCTGACATTACTTACTCTAAATAATTAATTCAAAGGCTATGGTAGACCACAGAAATAATTTGACAAATATACACTAAAAAGAGGCCTTATTTGGTCCTAAATTTTTGGTATTCACAGATGAAGAGAGTCTGAGTAACAAAGAATTCTGCTGTCAAGTAAAATTAATTCAAGCCATTTCTATAGTCTTCTTTGTTCTCCTTTAGAGCAAAACTCTTCAGAATAATTATCTGTATTCCCTGCTACGTTTCCTCACCACAGTACCTTTGAACCTATGCTAATCATGTTTTAGGAGACCACTGCTGATCTTTATATAAGGGATTTCTATTGACCTCCTCAGAGAGCCTTTCCTGAACATCCCATTTGAAATGGCACTTGGCATTAATCTATAACTATCTGCTTTATTTTGTGTGACACTTATTGGCATCCATATTATATTACATATCTACTTACTTTTTTCTATCTTTTCCAATTGAAAATTCTAACTTTCAAGCCCTGAGGACAAAAATATCTCTTTTATATCGTGGTTGTTGTTGTTTATTGTTTTACTTGCATTGTCTAGAATAGTGTCTGGCACTCAATATTAGGCAATAAATATTTCTTGAAGCAATCACTGTGTAAGGAAATGAATGAATAATGAATTAGTAAAGGACTAAATGAAATCTTGTATCTTAGGATACTTCATACTGATTATGATCGTCTTCAGATATATGTTTTCCTTTTCCCTAACAATAATATTCCTGAATAGTAATATTTTTATAATATTTCATAGATTATAAAATAATTTTGAATACATTATTTAGCTGAATCCTCAAAATTAGGACTTTTCCTCTGGTTTACTACTTCTCATCATTTAGGTCTCAGCTTGAATGTCATCTTTTAAGGAAAGCTTTTCTTGACAAACCTATCTGAAGTACATGCTCCAATTTTATCCCTTTTCTCTGAACTACATTTACATTTCTTTCTTATCCACATATTACTATTTATTTTAGTTATTTATCCATTGGCTTTTTTCTTTATTTCTCTTTCTGATTCCTACGGCCATCAATTGGGTTTGTCTTATTCACTGTTTTTTACTCAGTGTCTAAACAGTGCTTAGCATATACAGATGTTCCACAACTTATGATGTGGTTACATCTCCATAAACTCATCATAAATTAAAAATATCCATCATAAGTTAAAAAAAAGATAAGTTGGAGAGAGACAGGTTATTCTTAGAAAGAGAGAGAAATTGGATCATGGAATTGTGAAGGCTGGCAAGCTCAACACAGGAAGGAGTTGCAGTTGGAATCCAAAACAATCTTTTGGCATAATTCCCTCTTCCTTAGGGAGGTCAGTCTTTTCTCTATTAAGACATTCATCTGATTGCATGAGCCTCACCCACACTATAAAAAGTAACTTACTTTACTCAATATATACTAATTTAAATGTTAATGTTATCTAAAAAAACATCTTCATAGAGATATTTAGAATAATGTTTGACCAAATATCTGGGTACTGTGGCCTAGCCAAATTAACAGACAAAATGAACCCTTATAAGTATTTAATATGCTAGATATAGGTAAATGGTAAGGAGGCATATAAATCAGGGCAGGAGAAAAGAGTGATAGGTGATCATATTGTCAGAGTAACCAGGTAAGGTTTTACTGAAAGATTGACATTTGAGTAACGGATGGAAGAAAGTAAAAGAATAAGCCATGGGGATATCTGGTGGCAGAGATGGCAGAAAGATCAGCAAGCACAAAAGCTGCAAGGCAGGAGCCTGCCTACTATGTGCAATGGATGAAAAAGAAACAAAGTGAGAGAGGTTGATTGGGTAGGGTGTTGACAAAGTAGAGGAGAGGCCAAGTCCCTAGGGTCGTATAGACATTTGTAAAGACTTTATCTTATACTTGGAGTGAGCTATAAAGTAGAGGGCTACAGCACATGATTGAACTTAGTTTTAAACAGGATTTCTCTAGCAGAAATGTTGAAACTAAAGATCTGAAGATTAATAAGGCTGGAAACAGGGAGACCCAGTAGGAAGCTTTTATAATGATCAACATGAGAAATAATGGTAGCTATTAGCTGGGAGGGAATGTTGGAGTAGATAAGAAGTCATCAGATTCTGGACATATTTTTGAAGATAGAACTTACATTTGTATTTGCTTAGACATGAATTGTGTGGTGAGAGAAAAATGGAGTAATCAAATCAGATTTTAACCTGAGCAGTTGGAAAAATGGAATTGCCATTAGCTGAGATAGAGAAGTCTGAAGGGGAAGTTTTGTTAAGAAGATCTAGAGTTTGGTTGTTAACACCTTAAGGTTGAGAGAGACATTAGTATTTAGTATTGCATAAACAATGTCTAATTAATTTATATAAATAAGCTTGATAATTTATTAAGTGCAATATAAATTTAGAAGAGTATGCTTATCTTATTGAAATCCTATATTACTCCATAGAATATTTTGGATGGAAACTTCTAGTTTTACATATTACTTTTATATTTCTATCCCTCATTAAGTTTTATTTATTTTTTTGTATAATAGCTTCAATTTTACCTATATTTGTCCTCATTCACATTTCCTCTTCAGGTAATGCAGAGGATTAGCTTTTGAATAATTTAGTATAGGGAGATATGGCTCATTTTTAATGGTTCTTAGGCATTGCAATCCAGAAAGTAATTCAAGTCAGTCATCATCACGCTATCTTTCGCAAGCATTAAGTTAAAATTTGTTGTAATTTAAAAGGAAAACTAGTTTTTAAAAATCTCAGTGTCAAAGATGTAAAAACAGATATTTATGAGCTCTGTTGTTAATCTGTTTTGATGTATTCCATGTGGGAAAACTCATAATCAAAACATTCAACTTAGAAAAACATAGACTAGCCAATGAAAATTAATGCAGATCTGATAAAATTCAGTTACATGAAGCTGTTTAGATCTGAATCAGTTAACTATGAAAGTTGAAAAGAGATCATTTTATACCTGAGAAATTGGAAGAACACAGAATGGATACTAAACTGATGAATAAGAGTGTTCAGGAGAAGGACAATTCACATATGCTTTGAAATACTTAGAAATTTTATAAGAAGTTATTGGCCAGTACATGTCAGTAGAATACACATTACTCTCTACAGGACAAATAAAAGAAAAAAGAAAAAAAGTTAAGTTAAATAGTAATATACAAATTATTTTGAGATTCTAAATAAAGTGATGAAGAAATATATACGTATCTCATAATAGGAAAAGGAATAGAGAAACATGAATTAAGTAGTTTCTGAATGGTTCTCATTAATTAAAATTATGCCTAATCCTTCTCTTCCTTTTTGAGTAACTTCACTGTTGGATTTTTGCCATTAACACAGATGAATAAAGAACTAATATGCATTTAAATAGTTGCTAAGGGGACAATTTTGCTTGTGTATACAACCTCCAAAGATCACTGCAGTGAGACCTCTTTGGGGGTTCATAATGCATGCCAAATCATTTATTATTCCTTAGATACTTCAAAATTGAATAATTTAGCACAGTTCTTTGTGTAGAGATCATTTAAGTTGTTCAGAAAGTCGATTTATTTTTGAGATTCAATCATTAATTAATTATGTTTTATAGTCACTTTATTCCTTTCCAGGTTATATTTTCACATTAATGTAATAACTCTCTGCATATCATTTTTGTATGTGATATAATATAATGTGAAAAATATTAGGAGCAACATATTCAGCTGAAGATCTTGAAGTGATAGTAATTCTCATATTTTAGCATGCATTGCTATCAGCTGAAGGATTTGTTAAAACCCAGATCTCTAGTTTCACCCTCGAGAGTTTCCAATTTAGTAGGTCTGGGGTGGGGCCTGAAAATTGTCATTTCTAACAAGTTTCAAGATGATCCTGGTGGTGCTTGTATGGGTATTGAAATTTGAGAACCATTTAGAGGAATAGAGGGGATTTTGACAAAAATTTCTAGTTGTCATGATATATTACAATAAATATGTATTATTATTCATTAACTATCATACACCTTGCTACATAGACACATTCACAAAGAACTATTTTCTCTTAAGAGGTCAGAACTTGCTTAGATGGTAGCTCCAGACAATGTCTGATTTAAGTCCACATCAATAAACTTAAAGAGAAAGTTAAATATTTTAAAATTGCAAGACAGCACAAAGTCTCTTGCTTAGTTTGGTATAATGGTTAAGTGATTAGTAGGAATTCCAGTCATAGAAGTGAGAAGAGAATATATGCTGCATACAGGATTGGCTTAGCTGACAATAAAGAATCCTGTATACATGCTGGGCATCCCATGCACATTCTCACAGATCGTGAAGAAGTCAAAGGTTGCCAACCAGGAATGAATCATTTCAGGAGATGTGCAAGCCATATCTCTCAGGCCCATGGTATTACGGAAGACTTGTGATCAACAGAAAGGCCACACAACCCTATTAGGGAACATTAGCTTTATAGGAAGCCTTTTTATCTGGCACTGCAGAAAAGTAACTGGAGCAGAAAGTGGCCCAAATTCCCATCAGTTTATTGAAATTTATTTTTGATTTACCTTAACCTATAAAAACATCTTTCAATGTTTTTGTATAATATGACCTTAGAAATCAGCCTAAATTATTTGCAGTAATCATTGTCTACAATACAACTGTTATTTGCAAAATAATAATGGATGCCATAACATATTTTTAAATTCATAATAACTGATGTATTTCTCTTAGATATAAATGTAAAAAAAGACACAGTTCATTTACTTTCCTTCTCATTTGTGAAATGAGTGAGTAGAAAATAAACCTTTTCACAGGAAAAGTGCTTTAGACTACTTAGCACAAAAGCATAATTTTCATCAACTATATTTTCTAAATATAAGATTCATTATGAAAAAATCACTTCCTAGGTATAAGGAAACATATTAGGCACAAAGAAGTAAATAATTTTGTCACAGACCAAAATGTTGTATCTACAACCTCAAAGAGTTGACCTTAAGATTTCCTGAACAAATTATATTATATATTATTATTTCCAGAGGGATATAGTTCCAAAAGAATACAGAATCATATTAATAGAACTTTACAGTTAAAACAAAAACACTAACAAAAAACAGGGATTCTCACATTTTATAAATTATCTAATTGTTACAGCTTCCAGGCAACAGAGTTTGCTCTGTGGCTGAACATACTGATGCCAATCCTAATCTTATTTCCACTCACAGTATTTCTCATCTTCTGATATACTTTGGATATTTGTTTCCTCCAAACCTCATGTTGAAATTTGATCCCCAATGTTGGAGGTGGGGCCTGGTGGGAGGTGTTTGGGTCATGAGAGTGGATCCCTCATGACAGCCTTGGTGCCATCCTTTTGGTAATGAGGGATTTCTCATTCTATTAGTTCTTAGGATAACTAATTGTTAAAAAGAGCCTGGCACCTCCCTTCTCTCTCTCTTGCTTCCTTCCTCTTGCCAACTGATGCCTGCTCTTTTTGCCTCCAGCCATGAGTGGAAGCTTCCTGAAGCCTTCACCAGAAGCAGATGTGGTGCCATGCCTCTTGTACAGCCTGCAAAACCGTGAGTCAAATAAACATCTTTTCTTTACAAGTTACTCAGCTTCAGGTGTTCCTTTATAGCAATGCAAATGACTAAGACACCTTCTGAGGTTATGACAAAATTCATTTTATTAAGACATATATTTTTTCCAAATACTTAAGCAATTGATTAAGAAATCTAAAAAATATCTTAGAAATCATAATATATACTTCCATTTTAGGCAGTATGGCATACTAGATGAAGTGATCAATCCTGATAAGACAGCTAAAAGTCTGGATTAAATAATAATTTTAAAAATTGTGGGTAAATGCTGAGCTGCCACAATAAAGGAAGAAATCTGCAGAGGCAAAAATGATGGGCAAGCAATACCACGCTTGCAAAACTGTCTTTGTCCTGAGAATTTCCACTGTGCCCAGGGTAACTTGAGTTTTGCTCTGATGCCTACATGGGGAAGAGGGAGTGGGAGAAAAAAGTCAGAGCCCAAATATGTGGGAGTCTAACAGAAAATATGTATATAAAACTGGGACCAATAGGGCTACATGATGCCTTTGTTGTAAGGCTAAAAGGAAAATAAACTTGCTTGGAAAAGGGTGGCTACAAAGAAACTTTTCCATCTTTAAATTCTGTGGTGGTTGGCAGGCATCTATAAAAGAACAGAGAGTAAATATTTTAGATTTAGGATCTCTTTCATAACTATTCAACTCTGCCATTTTAGTGCGAAAGCAGCCATAGGCAACACGAAATGTTTCGGTGTGACTATGTTACAATGGAATTTTATTGATGTGAACTAAAATTTAAATATTATATAATTTCATTTGCAACCATTATTAGCTTACAAAAAGAACAAAAGTAGGAGATGATTTGTGTTTGACCTACAAGCCATAGCTTGCCAAGACCTGATTTAGATAGTGATATTGGTACACAGACACATGAGTTAAAAAATGAAACAGAATATAAAGCTTATTAATGGACTTGCACAAAGTGAAAGTTATTTACAATAAAGTAGTCTTTCCATAACTGTAAGAAAGGGTGAGCTATTTAATACATGGTTCTGGGAGAATTGATAGCTTATGCAGAAAAGAAATTAAAAACACCTGAAATTAAATCTGTACCTCACATTGTAATAAAGGAAACAAATTTCATATAAGTGAAAATATTATCAATGAAAATAAACATCTTAGAATTAATATAAAATATTATTTTATAATCTTATGTTAAGTAATAATCTTTTAAACAAGATGTAAAACATGCAACTATAAAGTTAGACATCAATACACTTGGTGACACTACTATGAATAATTTCTGTTCATCAAACATCAAAAAGAAAGTTAAAATATGTCACAGATATGTGAAGATAACTCATATTTAGCAAAGAATTAATATCCTGAATATAAAATCTCTGTGATTTAATATAAAAAACAAATAAGCTAATAGAAAAATGGCACAAATAATAGGAATTTTGCATAAACATAGAAGAGATGTTCAACCTCATTAATAATCAAGCAAATGCAAATTAAAACTCATGAGATACCATTTCACAACCACCACGTTTACAAAATACAACAGTGTGTTGGGAGAATAAATTGGTATCCTTTGGCATTACCTGGTAAGATCAAGTATACGCATAAGCTCCCCACCTATCATTTCCACTCTCAGTTACACAGTAGGATGTGAACAAGACTGTTCGTTATAGCATTATAAATTAACACACAAACCCAGACAAGCAAACATTCACACACACCCAAAAAACAATTTTAAAAAAATCCTTCAAATATACATCAATTTTCAATTATCATATTTTTAGACAATGAAATATAAATTAGCAGTGGGAAATGCCTGAAAGAAAATTTCATGCATCAACATGGATTGTGCATCTTCAAAATATATTTTTTTAAAATTATGCAAGTTAAAATAAAATTTATAGATTATAGTTATATAAAGTTTAAAAGCAGACAAAAATCCAGTGTATTTTGTTTTAGGGATACATAGAGCAAAAATATTAAAATGAAGAAAAATTTTCATTGACATGAAGTAGTCACTTTGTGTGGGTCAGAGAAAGATACAATCTATTAATAGAAGAGGTACATAGAACTTGCTTAACTGAGTGATGAATATAAGGGGTTTTATTTTAATATTATTCATGATTTCATTTTATACATCTTTTAGTATATAAACAAAATCTATAGTAAAAATGATGTATTTTTATATTTAGCTATTGATATTGAAATCATTCATATTGTTATTCGAGTATAGTACCCAAACCAAGTTCAGAACACAATGAACATTACAACAGCTGTATTGCCCATTAATGGTGAGCCTGCAAGTCTTCAGATAAAAGTTGTCTACCTAGAAACTTTGTTATTACTTATTAGTCATTTTATGTGCTTCTGCTTTGTTATTTATTTTAAATTTTAAATTCTCGATTTCCTAATGCACATAGTATTAAAGACAAATCTCTAAGAATTTGTTTCTCATAAAAGTCCAATATCTTGTGTTTATCCACTTCTCCACTCTATTTTTAGAGATGTATTTTCAGAGCCCCTAGACATTTGTTCAAACAGTTCAATATCTTCCAGATTCAATAAAGATACTACTGTAGATTCTGGGTGTATTTTAAGCCATTTGGATTTTGTACATTATGAAAGTTGGCTGGATCAACAACAACAGAATTTGTATCCCAAAAGCAAACTATTTAGATCAGGGCAACTATAAAATAGATTGACCATCTAGATATTAAATGCTTTGAAAGAAAGTTTCTATCCAAGTACATTTTCTCAATCACTAACACCTGCACACCAGCAAACACACACACAAACATACTTCACACAAATTAAATGAGTTGATAACTGAAAAATGCTTAAAATGATGCCTGTTACTTAGCATATGTTCTATAAGTGTTTGCTAAATAAATGTTCATGTGAAAAGCATATTCAGTACCAAAGATCTAAACCTCTTTTAGGAGGGTACAGTGATAATTCGCATTTCAGAGAGAACAAAACTTTGAATGACTTCATAACCAACTTTGTACTACTATTCTTTTCTCATATCCAAGTATTATGAATATTGACATTTTACTTTTCAACAGAAGCAAAAATAGTTTAGTGAAATGATTATTTATCACTATAAATAAAGAGAACACTTGTAATAAGGGAGGTGTTAAAATATTTTTCAAGAATATTGTTAAATTTAGTGGAAATATTTTAGGACTCATCTAATTATTTCGACAGCTTCTGAGAATATAAAAATTGTGGCAAAATCTGCATGTGCAAAATTACAGGCTATGTTTTACAAGGATTAATGAAATCATGTGATGGATTTGATGAATCTACTCATAAATATAAGAAAGTTCAGGTCAAACTTCTCTTTTTATTTTTTTGGTGCTTATATCTATTCATCTATAATTTTCACTGCCAAAAGAAATGCAAACAAAAAACAGGTGAATTTATGCCTAAATTATGAGACAAATTATTTCAATTTATACAATTATTTCAGTTGTCTTTTCCCTGCACAACCAGATAATTTGGGGAAAAATAAAAATGGTTAAAAGCATATTTAAATGAACTCAACTTGACTCTTATCACTTGTTTATCCAAATATGACTGCATAACCTAATTCAGGCTCTCCTTGAGGGGAAAAATTTCAAAAGGTGATTTGAATTCGTTAGATTCTTTCCTCCTTAGAGAGTGTAATGATAAATATTTGTGTGTTACAGCACTTCAACAAAGTGAAGTACAATAACTTCACATAAACCAGTTATTCTGCCTGGCAATTAATCTTTAAATAATATTTAAGCCATTTAAGTTAATAGTTTTAAATATCAAAGTTGATAAATATTATATAGTCATGAAATCTCCTGAAAATCTATAAAAGTCTTTTTTGTTTAAAGAAAAGGAAATGAAAAAATCACTAATAGTTGCTGCAGGGAATATACATTGATGGATGCTACAAAATGGATATTAAGGAGAAACAGAATATTTTCATAGACTCAAAGTGTCTCCCTGAAATTTTACTAATTACTAATTAATAAATTTACTGATTACTAAATTTACTAAATTAGTAATTTTACTAATTGTTGTTAAATATATGGTCACAAATTCATTGATACCCCTTCCTGTAGGAGTTAGGGTTTTATGTCTCAGTTCTTGAGTGGGGCTGCTCTTAGTGAATGGCTTGTATGAATAGAGTATAGAATAGAAAAAAAAATGAGTAACTTTACATGGAGAAACTTGGTAGATACCACCTTAACCAAGTAATCAAGGTGAACATTGTTAACAAGTCATCCTAATGTTATATGTTCTCTAATATGATGCAATGAGTAAAGTTTATCTCTTCTATATCATACTTCCCTTCCCCCATATCCATAACCTTGGCAATTATGAGAAAATATCAAACATTGAGAGATATTCTACCAAATACTCAACCATTATTTGGCAGTGTCAGTGTCATGAAAGACAAAAATATAGACTGTCAGAGATTAGAGGCGATTAAGGACTTCAGCTAATGAGATTAAGGATGACTAAATGCAATGTGGCATCCTGTATTGGATCCTTGAACATATCACCAGCAGATTTGTGAAAAAACTGGAAAAATTGGAATCCAGTCTGCAATTTAGTTAATAGGAATATCACAATGTTAATTCCTGGTTTTGATAAATATGCTATGGTTACATAGGAAATTAATGCCAGGGAGAGCTGGATGAAGGGCACATGGGCACTGTCTTATCAAATCTTCTACAAATATAAATTATTTCAAAATAAAAAGATAAAACAAAACTTTAAAAATACTCTTTTCTTCCAAATTTCCAAGGTAGAAATTTTCTTTTTCTCAACTGAAAAGGAAGATGTGTCTCTAAGAAACCATATGCCCTCACTACCTATTTCAAATACCTTTTGGTTTTTGTGTAATCAGCATCCATTTCCTACCCATCCCCAAACCCTGTTCCTTGTTCTTAGATTTCCCTCTAAAAAGTTATCCCTCTAAAGTTCCACTCAGTCCGTGTCGTTCAAGTGGAGTGGCTAAGAGCAACAGGTGCTTGAGTTTAAGCAATTCCAGGGTGTACATTTCCCCTAGTCTTAAAGATTAATTCGGAGATGGTTTCATCATTCTTCTATCAGAGCCAATGAAATGAAATGAGACTTTTACTGAGATTTCTATTAATAATAGATAGATGTGCTCTTTCCTATTGAACTTGAATTTGACAAGATATGAAGAAATGTTATCACCCATGCTTGAAAAGTAGAACAAAGAAATAAAGAGACCCTACTGATATTATTTATGTCTGATCAGATTGTATCTTATGTTCACTCTACTCCTGGACTTTTCAGTTATATCTTTCAAATAAGTCATATTGGGGTTTTCTGACTCATGCTTCCAAAGGAATTAATATAGTAAGTCGAATTAACATGAATAAAAATTCTCAAGATGTTTATTTGATCAGAAAAGGAATAGTATATTGTGGTCATAGTATTTGGGCCTGGAGTTAGACAGATTGATATAAATTAATATTAATTAATTATTAGTGATACTCATTGTTCTTGTTGTTGTTATCATTAGAGAAACTTGGCTATGGCACACCTTATATGCCTTGCGAAACCATGCTTTTTTATTGCTGTAGGTTTCGTGTCCAACGAATGGTCATTAACAGAGAATAATCTCTGGGAGTTCTTATGAGTATTATTTGATATCATATAAATGCAAATATATGGCTCAGTGTATAGTCTTGAAAACAGTAAATAATCAATAAATGGTATCTCTTTTTCTATCTTGTTTTTGATAGAAAAGCTAAAGTAATTTATTTTCTTGAGAGTCACATATTACTTGCAGTTTTTGCCATCCAAAATGCCAGTATTGGCCAGGTGTGGTGGCTCACGCCTGTAATCCTAGCACTCTGGGAGGCCGAGGCAGGACAGTCGCTCAAGGTCAGGAGTTCGAAACCAACCTGAGAAAGAATGAGACCCCGTCTCTACTAAAAATAAAAAGAAATTAATTGGCCAACTAAAAACATATAGAAAAAATTAGCCAGGTATGGTGGCACATGCCTGTAGTCCCATCTACTTGGGAGGCTGAGGCAGAAGGATCACTTGAGCCCAGGAGTTTGAGGTTGCTGTGAGCTAGGCTGACGCCACAGCACTGTAGCCCAGGCAACAGAGTGAGACTCTGTCTCAAAAAAAGGAAGACAAAATGCCAGTATTTTGAGAGTTAATCAACTTTCAAGAAAACACATATGAAAGAGAATGTTGTATCAAATGATCATATGTAATATAAGTTTTTCCTATCTCAAAAGCCACAGGAGATCATCATACTTTGTGTTTGACATTGCTTAATATATACATGTATATGCTAGAGTGGTGTTGTCTAATTTTGTGGCCAGTAGCCATCTGTGCATACTTAGGTTAAAATTAAATAACATGACATTTTCAATTGTCTGATCATAATAGCCACATTGCAAATGCTCAGCATGTGACTAGTGGATAGTCACATAGGATATACACATAGGATAATACATTTAAAGCATTCCATAACATAGGAAATTCCCTTGGACAATGGTATAATAGAGTCAAAAAAATTTTTTAAGAGGAAACAAACTATCTCCAAAGGTAAAAAAAATTTATTTAGTTATAATAAATGGGGGTATAATGACTGAAAATATAATAATTGTTCAGTAAAAACACTCCCTGAGGCTAATTTCCTTGAGACTTCCCCATAATTTCCAGAGTTGAAATTTATTGCTCTGCAGAGAACACATCTCATCATCAAATTTTCCATGTGGTGATTCCACATTCTGATAAAATCTGAGCTTTGAATGTCATACTCGTTGTCCACTAAAGGTCAATACTTCTACATTATCCGTCTGCAAAGTAATATGTGTGAGCTAATAATTAAATTTTTATAGATGTCCAATATCAGCTACTTTCTTTGGTGTTTCCCTGATCCAATTCACTTCCCACAACACGGGCAGAGTTATCTTTCTAAAAGCAGTTCTGATGACATCAATTTCTTGCTTAAAAACCATCAATAATTCTCACTTCTGAGGAAGTCCATCTGCCTTAGCAGGATTTACAAAGCCCTTCTCAGTATTAGCCTAACCTATTGTTTAGCCTCATCTGCCACGTTCTTCCTCTTTTACCTCTGGAAGCATAAGCATCCTTCACTGTACACTTTGCTTTTTTGGCTCCCTATTCTTTGTTTGGAATGCTGTTCTTTCTGTTCTCTGCTTGAAATCTCCTTTCATCTTTCCAGACACAGCTCAGATGCCCCATTTACTATTGTTTCTCAAGTGTCTAAGAATCACTTCACTGTTATGGTCCTAGGATTTATGACACACCTCCATAAGAACACGGGTATGTTCTACTCTAAGATTTCTGTGTGCTCCTGTATCCCTCACTAGACTTTGAATCCTAAGAGGACAGGTATCATATCTTATCCCAGAAGCTCCCTCACCTACTATATACCCAGCACACAATAGGTGTTCAATATATAGTTATTGACTAAATATCTTTTTTTATACTTGTGCTATCAACTTTTCTAAATTTTGTTCATTTGTGGAAGTATAATAGATTATTTAGTCTAACCTGATTATTTACAAATAAGGAAACTGACACTGAAAAACTGAAGTTACCCTCAAGGTCACATTACTCACAGAGGTGGAGCAGCTAAGAGACATTAGACTAGGTTGATGATTAAATATTCAATATAGATAATGTCTCACTAGATACAGCTAAAAAAATCAAATAGAGGAAAGGAATAACTTCTTCTAACTTATTAAAAGCAATAAAAAGGAGGGAAATAAAGAAAAAATGTTAGATTGGGATGCAAGAATCCAGGATTCTCCAGACTAAAATATAAAATACTGCTGTAGCTCATTCCTTCTCAGTTGTTTAAATAAAGGAGTGGTGGTGGGAAGGGTGAACTGTTGGAAAAATAGACTAAAGCAGAAATGGTACAAAATCAATATCTAGGGGTGTGTGTATGTATACACACATATAATTATTCAAATAATTGTGTGTGTATATCTTTTATTTTAAAAAGGAAAAAATGAAATAAAATATTGTCCACTTTGACAAAATTTCCTATAAACAGACCAGTTCTTCTGGGGAATAATACAGAAAAAAAGCCTTCATCCAGATTTATAAAAGAATATTAAAATAATTAAATATGTAAAAAAATGAACTCTAAGGTAATTACTTGGTATCAGAAAAAAAATCTGGACAGTGTCCATCTGTAAGTGCCATCCTAATGTGCACCACAAGTAAGGAATCGCTGTTTCAGACTCTTCTTCAGTAAAAATAAGTGATATGTATAGCAGAATGACTTATGATATGTTTATATTCCCAGGCTATTTCTAACTTTTGACCTTTGGCAAAAAGCATTCATTTATACTTAATAGAGTAGATGATTAATTTGGATGACTCCCTGTAGTAAAAGGAACTGAGCTTATTTCAAATCAGGATATTCCTAATCATGATTTGATTACAATCTCCTTAAAAATGTATTAGTTCAATATATACATGTTGACTATAATCTATATGTACGTAGTGAAAAGTACGATGGTTAAATTTGTAATTGAACAGATCCGAGTTTTAAAATTTGCTCTGCAATTTGTTATATCTGTAACCTTTAACAAGTCTTATTAAATTTTCAGAGCTGTAGTGGTTTTGCTTGAAAGAACACTTTTCACAAAATTGTGGTAGGATTTAAATAATGTGATACATTTAAAGATGCTCAATGAGGATAATTATGCTATTTGCCATTGAATTTGTTATATAAAGAAGATATTTTGTGTCTTTAATAACTCCATCACTAGTGATGAAGCTAGAACAGTGTAAATCAGAATTCAATATCAATTCAGTGCAGGAAAAAGAAGTCAGTAAATTTTCAAATTACCATTGTGAAAGTTGAAAACTTCTTTCCTTGGAGATTTTCCAGTTTGGGATCTGTTCAATCTAACTATCTAGTTACAAAGCTCCAAATTGTGTCTACAGCTGGTACGAATTTTAACACCAACCAGCTTTTATTTGTATTTGTATCTCTGGAATATACAGATAAATAAAACAAAATTATTGTTAAAGAAATAAGTTATTATAAAATTTAAAATGAATAGAAATAAATTTAGGCTTACATTACTCCCTGGATAAAAAGGTAAAGTGCAAAGGTAAAGAAATGTTATTGATTTGTCTATATTTTATCATAAGAATCTTTGGCTATTTTTTAGTTCTAGGCCTCTAAATGTTAATTTAAAATTATATGGTATTTGTTTTACATGAGTCATGTAGTTTATTTCCACAGCTGAATTCTAACAATGTGATGAAGATAAATACAACCAAAATAGAAGGCCCCATTGTTGGCTTTGATGCCTGAATTAACATGTCTAATTCATCAGAACCCTGTTTTCTAAATATTAAGAAAAGACACAATAATTGAGAATTATTTGGCTTGTGTTTAAACTTAAGTATAAACCACTGACTTATGGTATGCTTAGAGTTCATTTTTATACAGAATGATGTTTTAAGACAACCCAAAATATCCTTGAGTTGACATTAAATAACAAATGACTATAAATCAAATAGGACATTTCTTTATAAATTTGATTGTAATTTGGTAATATAATCTTATTGAGGATTGACGGGTCTTCCTAATTCCCTTCCAAATGACAATAGTTTTCATATGTTTAGATTTTCCAGGGAAAAATTCAAGCCAAAGGCAAGAACATCTGAACTCTTTGGAGTCTAAAACACATGTGTAATATTACAGAACATTAAATTGTCTGTAGCTTTTAGTTGAACTGATCCACAACATGTCTACCATATTGCCATTTTTCTCTTTTTAATCCCTATTATATGAGGAAACATTTATTGCATACTTACAATGCTGTAGGTACCCTGTATGAGCCAACTCCAGCATAGCCCTGAAAGAGCCAAATACTGCAGCCAACTGGTGAAGACATTGCCTTCATCAAGAGAATTTCTGTTAAGAGACCACTCCTGGGGATCTTGGGGTGAAAGGACTAAGTATTATACATCTACCATATTTAGATATCACCCAAATAAGACTGCAGCTATAGTAGTTGAGAAAATCCTTTCCTCTTTTCCCTTCTTTCTGTTCAATTTGGACTCTCATGGTCCACAAACAGCAACTGGGAAGTGGGTGGGGAACTGGGAAGTCAGGAGGTGAGGACTGACTATTTTCCTTTCTGTCCTATTGGTTTCTGTCCTACTGGGACAAATTATGTGTGTGTACACATGGGTGGGATGGAGCTTTATATGGATTCAAGTTGCATTTTATATTGGAAGTGGACTTTTTAAATTACTGAATGACTAAGGCATGACAAGAAAAGCTATGAGAACTGCCTGGGATTTCCTCTAGGAAAGTTATAATAAAAAATAAGGTATGTTTTTTATTGCACATGCCAAGTTAGTTACATCTCCACTGAATCGTCTGTGCCTGATCAATGCCACGTAAGATTAAGAGTTGTGAATTGTTTCTGCTACCATTTGTAGATGACATGATTCTTTGTAATAACACATAATTATAGATAGACAAATCAAATCAGGACTGTGATTTATGTAAATGTATCAAAATGATGGGAGTTTATTTGTGGGAAAATGGGGACATCAGTATGAAAGAGGGTAATCACATTTCTCCCATAATTGCTCTGTAAAGCTTCTATCCCATTTGTTAATCCCAATCCCAGTATTTATGAAGAATTACAGGTACCTGTTTCACATTAAGTATCTGCTAGAAAGGTTACACAGATCCTATTGGATACCACTACAGTCAATAAATGTGGACAAAGATTTGATTGGAAAAATTTTCAGGAAACTTTGTGTATTTAGACATGAAGTCACACACATAATGAAGTTTTTCAGCAGAGCCAGTATGTCTGCAGTAGCTCTCTCTTCAAAGTATAAAAGCCCCAGCTCCATTTCCAGCTCTGCCTCCCAGCTGCGACATAATTTAAGCAGCTCTCTTAACCATTCTGAGCTTTTGACATAAAATTGTTTCCTACTTCAGAGAATTCCAATATGTGCACTGGTGCACTAAAGGCCTTCTTTCACAAATGTTGTTATAAAGCATTTCCTCATACCTAGGTTTGTGACTAGAACTGCTATCAAATGGTTGTCAGTTTAATTCTCCAACTAGAAACCTGCCTACTTTCAGACACAATTAGAATGCTTGTATTCTTAGGTTTCTGACAATTGACTGGCATCATTTCATACATAAGAGATTGCCTTATAAGTTGAAAGAGAATAGAGTATGCATAAAAATAGTTATTTCTGAGTCTTAAAATCGTTGCAATAATTTTGAAAGTATTAAAAACAATGAGTTATCTGTGTCTGTACAATAGCACTCAACCAGTTTTATTTATTTATTCTTTTTTTGGTCACTGAAATTATTGTTTCTGAAAATTGATCACCAGAATTGACCTGTTGTTTTGATGTTATAAAAGCAAAATCTATGTTACTCTGATAGGACCTGTTTCCTAATAAGGGTCATTGATCCATGGAAAATTAATCAACTGAGGGCTGCACAAGTACAAAACATAGCTTATTTAGTTAAATTTTTTAAAAAACAATATAATAGAAAGTAATCATTTCTCTTTTTTTCTAAATAAAAAAGCAAATAAAATGGTTATTTACACTGAGAACATGTATAATCCCTGAATATATAACATTTTAATAGTGTGATAGTTTAAAAAATGGAGGACAGAATACTAGAGACAGAAAAGGAAAATAAATTAAAATATATGCCAAATCCTACAGAAAAGCTGGATGAGAGAATTATGTATCCATACATAGATATAAAAGGGAAAAGAGAATTATAAATATAAAGAAGGCATGCATTTTGTGGTATGTATATGTGTGTGTGTCCATATACTTATAAGAGAGCATAGAAAAGAAGAAATAGATTTCTATATAACAATATTATTTTATATTAAAAAAAGCTCCACATTGCAGTTCTTATTTAAAGGTTATTCTCATTCTTGTAGAAATAAATATTGGTCATTAAATATGGAATGTCCCATTTCAAATCAAAAGTGTAGTTTATTATATCTCAAACAAGAAGCAGTACAATTAGTCAAAGTCTGCTCCAAAACTATCGACACGGTTCTGCCATCTTAACAGTAGCTCATGTATGCCAGCAGTGAAGAAACCTGGAGAGTGAATGGCAATGAAATTGCCAAAGGCGTTTTCCACCACTTGTTGAGAATAGAATATTTTTCCTTGAAAGAAGTTGTCCAAAGCCTGGAAGAATTGGTCATTAGTTAGTGCAAGGTCTGGTGAACATAGTGGATGACAGAGAGTTTCCAAGTCCAGCTTTTGTAGTTTGAGCAGCATTGTTTGTGTGACATATGGTTGAGTGTTATCTTGCAAGAGGATTGGCCTGTCTCTACTCTCACCTGCTTAATTACAGGCATCCTCATCACTTCATCCCATTGGTTGCAGTAGACATCTGCTGTAATCTATTGAGCAGGTTTCACGAAGCTGTAGTGGATAATACCAGCATAGGACCACCAAATAGACACCATTAGTTTTTTTTTTTTAATGAATATTTGGTTTTGGACTGTGTTTCAGCACTTCATCTTTATCCAACCATTGTGCTAAATGCTTGTGATTGTCAAAAAAATAAAAAGACTGTCTCTTTACCATTGCATTGTGGACTTCATGAAATTAAGTTCTGGGCTAACATCTTACAGTCACCACTCACACTTCATAAGTAAACCAAATTTCAGTTCAGTCAGTCTGAGTTCTCATGCCTTTCAAAACAGTAACAAAACAAAGACAAATAACACTTCCAAGTAGAAAAACTTTCACAAATATTTTCTTTTTAAAAACTGGCTTGTCATGTTTCCAATATATGTGATCATTAAAAGAGACATCTTCTGAATGGGTTTCTAAAGTTACAAATTCATAAGTCAACTTAAATAGAAAGAATTTATTTAAAGAGACTAGAAAAAGTCAAGAGTTGGGATTTAGGTGCATGTATTCTAAAATCAAGGTCTGGCATTTATTAATGATTTAACTTTAAGCAGATTTCTTAAGTATTCTGACTTGTTTCATTGTCTTTAAAATGAAAGGTTTATTCATATATATATATATATATTCAAGTGGGTCATTGTAAGGATTAGAGCTGATATATGTATAATACCTGTAACATTAAGTTTCTGTATAAAAGGTAATAGTAACAATTGGCTCTCAAGTTCCAGGGCTTCCAAGTCAAGCATAACTGTCTAAAAACTCAATATGAATATTCTGGCAGACTTGTATATGCATAAAAATTTAAAAATATTCAATTCTTTATTCTTAGTACCTCCTAACTGGGCAGGAGAACAGAGAGAAGCAAGGTCTTGCAAACTCTAAAATACCATTTTTATCTAATTTTATAATTCACTCAGTGATGTTTCTGTTTCAGTGGATACGTCTTAATAAAATTTCCATTTAAGTTAGTATTACAATGTGTTTATTCTCCCCAAAGACATACCTGCTGACAGAAGAATTAACAATTTTCCATAAATAATTGGGAATCTACAGTGTTTATGTGTGACTAATGCCATACATACAGAAATATCCACAGAGATAAGGCCTGTTGTCCATTTATCTTAAATAGTTGGAGAATTTTGGCACATTTATTTTGCAATAATGGGGATTTACAAATTTCATTACAATAGCATTGTGAAACCATTGTTATATCCATTTCCCCAGCTCCAGTACCAAATTTTGATTTAATCTGTTTGTTCAAATAAAACAAGCTATAGGTCTTTCCAACCAGATGTTGCTGTTTCTTGTTCTGAAAAAGGAAACAAAATTGCTGCATTTCAGAAACAATTCAGTGTTTTCACATTAGAAAAAACAAAGATACAAATGTTTCTTAATGGGATGTAGTATTCAATAAAAAGCAAATTCAGATACCAGGTATTGTACTTTCTTTCCACTATACGAGAAACTTGCCATCAGCCCTGGAAATATCAAAATGATCATTCTCAATTTTGGATATTAAATTCATATTTATTGTTGTTGCTGTTGTTCTCTAATTGAAATAATACAGTAGTAATTATTTTCCTATTATTTGTCTGGAATTATGTTACTTTTAAATATATTATTTTAGTCTGTTTGGGCTGCCATAACAAAATACTACAGACTGGGTGGCTTAAACAATAGAAAATTTAATTCTCAGAGTTCTGGAGGCTAGGTAGTTCAAGATCAAGGTCTAGCAGTATTTAGTTTCTGGTGAGGGCTGCTTGTCTTGCAGATGGCTGCCTTCTCGCTGTGTCCTCACATGGCCTTTCTTTGGTGATGCACACGGAGAGAGGGAGAGATTGAGCTCTTTGATGTCTCTTTTCTTAGTGACACTAATCCTACTAGATTAGGGCCTCACCGTTATGACCTCATTTAACCTAATTAGCTTATAAAGCCCTATCTCCAAATACAGTCACATTAGAGATTAGTGCTTCAAGGTATTTATTTGTCAGGACACACACATTCAGGCTATAATATATACTAAGATGATATTAAACCACTTAATTTGAGCAAAACTTTTTAAGTCGAAGAGACTTAGTTCAAATCCTCTCTCTACAGTCTGTCTATGATTAAGGCAAAGGTAACATCATTAGTTTCTAATGATCTTACTTGTGCCACAAAATTGTTCTAGGTCTTTAATAAAATCTACTTAAAAATAACTTCATCCAATGTTTGCAGCATAGTGACACTCAATAAGTAATGATGACAATGATAATGATAATTTCATTAATATTATCATTATTAGTTCTGCAGAGGTCTTAAAAAACAAGTCAACAGACTCTCCCATGTCTTTAGGTAGAACTTAAATAATAGCCTCATACAATAAGCAAGAACAAATGAAGAATATAGGAAAAGGAAACTAAAATATGTTGAGATACACATACGTGCTCAGCATAGTACTTTATATTTTAAGTATTATCCTTATAGGAAGTATAAATGCATGTTCCCACCTGTAAGGAACAGGATATATTATATTCACTTAATACTAATAAGTAAAATTAAATTACTGTGCTTCAAACTTCCATTCACTGTGTTGGTAGGAAATAAAATCCTGATAAGCACCCCACTCACCTCCTATGCAAATAAAATTTCTCAAGCTTGCAGGAGTTAGCAAATACCTTTGGTGCCCCACATCACATTGATACATCTCATCTCCATTTTTAGCCACAGCTGTGGCAAGCAGTTATATGCAAAATTAGATTCATATCACTCTGAGAACATCCCATAGGAAGCACAAGCTATGTCTCTATCTAGTTCCTAACCAGAGGACTTTCTCCTGGGTGTCAGGAGTTTATTTGATCTGCTCTACAGCATAGAGTTGTGTATAGTTAATCCTTAACCAATGGAGGATAGGAATCAGACTGTTCTGGGAAGATTTCTGTACATATTGAAAATATCTGGCAAAATTGAGCACTTTTACCCACTTGGCAAAGTGGTAACTTTGCCAATGCACCATTCTATTAGCTTTTCTGTCCTGCCTCTTTAAGGTAACCTTTGGATTATACTTAATAAAGTTCCTCCCATTCTTTCACGTGTTTTTATTTCCTTAAGCAATATCTGGAATACCCCTATTTCATTATTGTTTTTGAGAACTGTTATTCATTTTTTATGATATAATATAACTGTCTTCTTCTCTCTTCTTCTAGGAAGACTTCTCAAGTTCCCTTAAGGATTGATTTTTCTCTCTTAGTCTTACCATAAAATTTTGTTGACACCACCAGAATAACACTTACCATGTTATATAATATTCAGCTGTTTAAATGTTGATCTTTCCTAATAGACTATGATTCCTGTGAGGAGCCTCATCTTTTTCATTTCTCACTTCAGTGTTTAGAATATGCCTTGACATATAGTAAGTATTTAAAAATATATGTGTTAAATGAGTTTCTTTTCTTACAATGAAACTACCCTTTACCTGAGATGCTAGTCAAAACTCAAAAGATCAATTTCTTGGTTCATCCTTTTTCATTCCTAGCCTTTCATTTTGAAAATGCTAAAAATGAAAAAAAAGGACACAGTTTACCTAGAGAACTTTCTTGTAATGAGATATCAAATAGAGGAATCAACAAATCACTGAAAGAATATTTCAACATCCATATACATACACACACACTCATACACCAAGTTGATTTTGGTTATTCAGGTTTGTTAAGTTCTTTAAAGTTGCTGCCAACACTGAATTGGCAGATATTGAACCCTTGTTCCTAGGAGAAATATAGGGATAGATAGCTGTGAACCTTTGGTCATGGCATTTTCAACAACTCATTTCTACATAACCTTGTTTTATGTGTGTTTCTATTTAAAGACATGGTATTGAATATATATTGTTAATTCATTAATATTGAACTCACAGACAACAGCACTGTAACTCATACCTGAATGCAGCATATCTAACACAAAAATGTTCTTCACTGGGCACATCACAACTTCTCATGTTTAGGAACACTAGAAAACATGTTAGTACTATACTTGGGAACTATTTTAAATAGCAAAATCACCCAACAGAAAGCACAAAAATACAAAAACATGGTACTACCACTCAAAAAAATGGTGAAATAATACCTTTTGTAAGAACCTGGATGGAACTGGAGAACCATTCTTCTAAGTGAAGTATTGCAAGAATAAAAAAAAAAAAAAACACGACTTGTACTCACTGTTAAATTGGAACTAATTGATCAACACTCATGGTAGTGCACATGGTAGTAAAACTCAATGCAAACCAAGCAGGTGGGAGGGAGGAAAAGGGGATGGGTAAACTCACACCTAACGGGTACATTGCACACTATCCAGGTGATGGGCACACTTATGTCTGTGACTCAAACTGTACAAAAGCAAGTCAGGTATCCAAACCCAGAATACTATATGTACCCCTGTAATATTCTGAAATAAGAAAAAAAACATGACACTGAATAAACACAAAAGGGAAACTTGTTTTCAGTAAGAAATCTTAGTTTGACATTAGCTGGGAAATATTTTCATAGGGAGACTGAAATTTTGTGCAGATATGCACAGGTACATGTCTGCGAATGACCTCAAAAGCACTATGAATATTGATTTAGGATTACAAATAAATTTTAGCTAATAGGAGAATTTGCAAATGCAGAATTGACAAATAATGAGGATCAACAATATATACGCTTACATTTTGATGTGTTTTAACTTACATATGTATAATATACGTATTTTTCTGAAATCCACAGACATTTACCCATTCCCTAAACATACATGATCCAGAACTATTGCAGACAAAAAGCAAAGAAACCTACAAAAACCCCACTGCCTTTATATCATAGGATCATATAGAAAATAGCTCCCTTTGTTCCTTGGGTATTACACAATCAGGTATTACACAATATGGAGAAATTGTTTTTTAACTGCCATGTAACATGTAGCCAAGTAATCAGAGGCACATTGAGAACCCTACACAAGGTTTTATAGTGATTCACAATAAAATGTCATTGCTTTTTATAAAAATGTATGAATCGCTTTATTGGCTATACTACTCTCTCTTTTAACAGAACATGATTTTAAGATACATGAACCTATTTTATTTAAACTTAATGTAGCCACTACTTGAAATCAAAGTTTGTGTCACAAGATCCTACTGTCTTGCTAAGGCATCTTCAAAGAGGTTTTACCTCATCGTATCTTCTTCCTTTTCACTCTTGCTATTAAATTCACTCTTACTGTCCACTGAGATTAAAGTCTGTAGACTAGTTTACTTAGAAGAACAAAGGAAGAATAGAAATAGGAAGTTTATATAGAGATCCTTTGCAGACTCACTAACTCCATTTGTTCTGCTATTTTCTCATGCAGGAAATATATTCAGGTTGTTAGAATAGGAAGGTCCTGATTATTTTTAATCTTAATATGAAAATGAATTTCTGACTTGGGGGAATGCTGTTAACTTTTTAATTTATTTGGCTTCTTCCATATACATTCCTGTGAATTCTTCGTATTCCTGTTTAGTCTCTTGTGGAAATATATTATTTATATTGAACAAGGAGTTGACACTCTACTGCAATGCTTCATCCAAATCACTTAATTTTAAAAAATAGGGTAGAGGGAAAAGACATGTTTACTTGAAAGATTAGCTTTTAAAGTTAAGCATTTGCTTTTCTCCTGTGTGTTTTTCCTTTGCTCCAGAGTCCGAAGCAGTATGAGAATAAAATAAAATAATGAAATAAAAAACTGTGGAAAAGATCTATTGCTTTATTGGCACCATTTTTACTATTTAGACCAATCATGAAAACTTAAGTCAAAATTATAAAGATCAAACTATCTAGTCCTTTCTCTGAAGAAGCCCAATGAACCATTTAGTGTAATGGATTTGGAGAAAAGAAAGAATTGCTGAATACTTCATTATGTATTAGAGCATCCTATGGTCCTATGGAGCACAGTGCTCTAAAGAGTGAGATGGCCTCTCAATATTTATATCAACATTTCCTGAGGAAATTTTCTAATCAATTATAAAAATAAAGGTGGATGTTTGGTAAGGTGAATACTTTAAGAATATATGATGACCAAGGCTCTACTCATTATCTTACTTTCCTAAATCTGTCTGCAACTACTGACTTAGTCTTCACAGAAATAGAATAACTCATTGCGGCAATTGGTCCACATTTTTGTGTGGTATAAGAGAACTGTTAATACCACCTTTCTAGGACTCAGTATTTTGCATGGCTGAATTTTATACCTAAAATGTGTTTGACTAGGTGTTTGACTTTGGTCAAGCCATTTTATTTCTCCAGCCTAATTTTACTTAACTTTTTTAATGGATTTAATAATACTTCCCTATTTGACTTTATAGAATTTAAATAATAAATGAAGGTTGCCCTATAAAGTATAACTTGCTTGACATAGCTCTTTGGAAGCTCTAACCAACATTGTTTGAATGATTCACAGCCAAGAAATAAAATAAATATATGTAACCAAATATTAAATTGAAATTTTGAACAAATTTCCAACCCTCCCCCCGCCAAAAAAAAATCTCAAGGCAAAATCACCATGTGCAAAATTTACAAAGGACATTAATCAAAATTAGTTTCACAATTCAGACCCTCAGAGAAAACAAGGTTATAAAAATGGAGCAGAGTGATTTTTTGCTCTCTAAGTCCCCATCTTACTCCATGTCATGAGGAATGGATGAGGCTAATCCTTTTGCTTCTATCCTAGTGATGGTAGCTTTTATATAGTTAGTGTTTCCCACAGCCAAGAATAACAGAGGACTGGTATCTGATCCATTCTGACAAAACAAGCTAAGCTGCAGGAAAGAGTGATTTGCGATGATATAAACTTGCACTTTCAGAATCTGTTTGGGATAAGGATGGATTAGTATATAGCCATACTGAGAAAAAGAGTCAGCTTATAGATATGTTCTCTATAAAAGAGCTGCCTAGAGACGTGAAGAAACCCAACATTGAGACCCTGGAAATGAATATTTGATTCCTTAGGACTAAAAGAAAGCAATTGACCTTCTGGAATAGATTATTCTACTACCCAGGAAAGAGGACAGAGTCATCAAGCCCAGTGACGGAGTGCCATATACAAATATTAGGCATTCTTAAGGACAAAACAATAAGGGGAGACTTTTCCTATACTCTTCATACTTCTCCCTTCTTGTCTATGTATCTGATCCAGAAGTGATGAAGGGAAAAGGGAGGCAGAGGAGTAATGAAGAATCCAACTTTTCAGCAACATATTATTTGCCATTGTAAGTTTCCATTTGGGATCTGATTTAAGCTATGGGAAGGAAAATTCATCAAATCAACTTCTAATTTATGATTCATATATTTTTCTGCACATTCTATATACGGAATAGAGGCCATATGTGTAACAAGGTGACTATTAAACTTCTATTTTCTTACACAGAGTGCATGGACTTTTCTAAGTTTCATTTTGATGTGAGAGAAAAGCCTTTTTCCACTGAGTAAAGTTTAACAGAAATAGGAGAAGCCAAAATAGTGAGGTTTCCTTTTCATCAAGTCATGAGTCATGCTGGTGTAGCATTTTTGTTAAAATAAAAGCAACAAAATTAAGCCCAATCTTCATTTTCTTTCTCAAATGGTGTTAAATGGGATTTGATTTGGAAACTCCACAATAATTTTCATAGTCCCTTTTCCCTTTTTCCAGTCACTTTTCTCTTTTGCCATTGCTCTCACAATCCATATTTTCTAGTACCTCTTGTTTACTAATCTCTTAACCTTAAAAACTCATCTCTCTTCCCTGAGCAAACAGTGTATTATTTGTCTTCTCACGTCATTTTTCTTTTATTTCTTCATTGTGTATGTAGTCTTAAATTTTTCACAGATTCTTCTTCAGGCAGTGTTGGGTGGGGATAGGAGATTTCCAGAGTGAAATCAATCATATCTCCACATGTATCCAATAATAAATTGTATCCCATCGCATGGTTCCACAGTTACTCTTTATCATAGTCTGTACAAAAACACACTCACACACGCACACACACACCCTCCAACCACCACTATCAAAATACAATCCAATAAGCATGTTATTCCTTCTCCTCTCCTTTTTTCCTTCATCTTTTTCTTCAAATTTATTTCTTCTTCTTCCTTTTCCTCTATGCTGATGCTCTCAGGTAGAAACCAGCTGATTCCATTATAAACTCCTTTAGCAAATAATACGATAGAGGAATAAATAACCTTTTTTTAGTAAAAGCATTAATCTGAGAATTTAATATCTACCAGTATTTTTGCTAAGGAGAGAAAAGGAGAAATAAAGAGACCCTATTTTTAAAAAATATTTCTCACAAAGTCAGTGTGTGACCAAAATTCAAAATGTCAAAATGTAGCCCATCCACTGGTCATAAAAGAGGAGATGAGTTACCGAATGACTACAGAGGACACTATGAGCTAACCTTCTGATGACAGGTAAATTAGGAGCACAGTTACCAGCTTAAACTATAACAGTTGCCTATGGAGGGTCTTGTGATTATACAATTGGGTTTAGGAAATCTGTGTACAGGCTTTTGTTGTCATTTTTTCCCATCTTGAAGAGGTACACATATCCTACATATGGGGCCACTTTTATCAAACTTCCAGCTTCTTAAATCCCACAGATATCTATGGATTGCATTTTATTATTTGCTTCTGATCCTTTGTTGACCAACACACCTGCCTACTATTTTCTGCTATCCATGTTTAAATTTCCCATCTGTGAGACTTCAGTTGCCCTTCAGAGCAAAAATCATTGTTTATTATATTATTTATTATTTCTGACTGTACATCATCCCCATATAATTTTAGCTTAAGTGCTTCATTCTGTGACTTGCTGGCAGACAGCCCACTAGCGTAGTTCTTCCAGTTGGAACACAAAGACAGACCAATTTTCCCTGGGTCACCAGCATGCTGTATTGAATTCAGATTATGAATTCCAGTCACTGTCCATTCTGTCAAGCACTTGTTCTAGTCCTATACATAAATGTCATCCTATATGGATTTTGGTCAAAAATGACCTTTATGACAGTCATCATAAACTCTAGTAAGCTGGAAGTGTCTTTTTCCTCTTAGCCTGTCTTTCCATGTGTGATTTCTGAGGCATATTCCAACCATAATTCAAAGTCACTTTGTTTGGATCCCAGCTCATTAGTTACCTCCACTGTGTTAAATTTTTCTATCGGTGGTTCCTATGCTAGCAGTTCCAAAGCTTTTTAAATCATAGGTCTACTAACATTGCGCTTTGCCCCCTACATGAATGTCTTTGCAATAATGGAATTCAGCATTAGCTTTGAATTAACTTAAATAAATTTAACCTCATACCTGTATAGTTATACAAATGGACTTCAGTTTGCTAATGAATAGTAAACAAAGAGTTAAAATTATTATCTTGTTTGCCTCTTCCCAAGTAATTTTTTCCTTCTAAATCCAGTCAGTTTTTGCATCACTAAATACATTTAGTTTGCTGTCTACCTGGAATATTCTGTTCCAAATAGCACACATCCCACAATTTGCAACTTTGAATTTGTCATTTTTTTTCCAAAACACTGCCAAGCTATGGAAGAGTTATTCAAATAATCACAATGACTTATAATTAAAGACCCACTTCCATGACCCATGGTTCTATGATTTGACCAGGGCTTAGTAAAACGGGGGAGGGTATTAGCCTGAGGTGTACCCCCCTATTACTTGTCTCAAAGAAGCTGCCTGGCCTCCTCAGGTGTGAACCTATTGGAACTAACCCTGTATAACTTACATGATGTCACATCCACAAAACATTTACCGCTATCACCTGCCCTTCCCCAACCTTTCTCTCTATTTCCTATCAAAGATAGCTCCTTCTCAGAGTTCTTGCTTTCCTAATTATCCCATCTCTTTATTGTGTAGATCGAGTTAATATCTCTTTCTAAAATAACATTCTAGTTCTCTGCCTCCTCTCAGATTCTGTACTTTTCTGATCATTCTTTCATTCTGCATCACAGATGGCAGCTTGCCTTCAGAGAGACTGCAGAGAAAGAAGTAGAAATGAAAATAGAGTACCTATCACAGTTCTTTCTTTGGACAGTGGAGCACCATAAATATTCCGGCCTCAATTATTTTCTGGCAACAAAAACTATATGACTCCAGAGATATAGATTATGTGAGGGTGTGACATTTTAATAGCATCAATTAAAAATATATCAAAATGTTCATATTACCAGCTACATATTAGAAAGTCTAAAAACTCCTGGAATTAAAGTGGTTCTAGATCAAGCTAAATTTAGGATTGTTGTGGTGAGAGCCAGTGCCTTTCCAATGCCTTTTCATTCTGATAGCATTTCAGAATGAAACACTTATCTTTATTTCATGGGTTACCCTATCAGCATACAAATTAAATTAGATTAACATTTAGGAAAATATTGTAACATCTACAAGAACTCTTTTGGCACATTGAAGGACATTCAAACTTTTCCCAAATGTTTCCTCTACATATGGGTCTGGAAATACCCAAGAGGACTTATTTATTTTTATATCTGCATTTCTTCTATACATGACTGACATTTGGAATGTCTACCCATGCCACAGAGATGCTGTCTTACCTAAGGACCCCAACAGAATAAGAACACATCTGCTTACAAGACATTTACACTGACAGTTAAAAAAGAGATAGAAGTATATGAAATTTTTCCATCTTCTTTTTATATGTTGAGTAAAATCAATATTGTTTCTTTTAACATGCAAACACCTAGATGGCAAGGATTACATCTTTTGAATTTACTAGAAGGATGACTGCGTAGTCTTATATTCATGGCAGTAGCTTAGTACTCTCTTTGACCTAGTTTCAATGAATCACACAATTATTCCACATTGCAATTCTATATATGCTATCATACATATGTACATATACATGCATGCTCATATATGATTGCTTTGATATTAAAAATATGTTTAAAAATGCTTCAACTGTTATGCAGGCTTTCCTCAAATTTTAATACAATTTACTTTTAGAGTGCATACCATCAAATTGATTGTCATAAAAAGTTTTATTTCAAAAATACCTTGAGGTTTTGCATTTCTGACCAAGATCAAGGAATTCATTAAAAGATATGGCTAACTATAAGCTCTGAAAACATATATATAATTTTTCTAATGTTTAATGATATCATGGCATGTATCTTAAACACAAACATGAATATATACATATATTGAAACATACATAAGAGATGATATATAAAATATATATATTCATATTTACTACACATTAAAATATGTAGTTTCAATTTCTTATATACATGTATTTTACATGGAGTTTTAATGTACTATATATACATATTATATTGTATATTTGGTACACTATAATACAGAGTATATTATATAATATAAAATGCCATATGTAAATATATAAATATATACATTTTATACATATCATTAAATATTTTGTATAATATAAATGTACCAATGTACATTTTTATATTTGTAATATTAACTTTGAGACTAAGTATATTAGAGATATATGTATATATATTATGTAATAAGTGTATTATATATAATCTTTTGTTTTATATCTTACTCTATTTTTATCTCTCTTGCAACATCTTATGCTTTTAGTCTAAAGTTAATATTTACATTTAAATTTTAAATATTTTATCTTGACATGCTGTAAGTATAATGTTTTCAGGAAATGAGTTGCACAAACTCAATTGAAAATATGCTTTCGTTTTATTTGGATAAATCTCTTTCTCATTTTTTAAAGCAGCAACAAAATCATTCCACTAACTTGAAAATAATTTTGTAAGTGAATTTAAAAATTAGCATTGTGGAAACCTCTCCACCTCTGAACATTCTGTGATGTTGATAGTAAACACATTAATGAATACATAAAGCCACAGAACTGATATGTAGTTCTGTGCCTATAGTTATGTAATGAACAAAATGTTCAGACAGAGAATATATGTATGTTATATATATATGTGTGTGTGTCATGATGTTATTTATATATGTAGTCTAGTTATGAATACTAAAAATGCTTCAAAAAGTGCATGTCACAGAGATAGGGCTCAAAAATATTAACTATTATTTATTCAAAGAGATAAAAGCAAATGCCTATTCTCTCTATTTAGATATATTCATAATTTACTGCTTAGCTGTTATTCATAGGTTCCACTCTACTCTGCCCAGGTAAAAGAACTAGATACAAAGAAATGAAAGGAAATCATTCTTACCATAATTATGCTCCACTTAGGTCCCTTCATTGTTATACAATGCATATACAAAAGTGGTTAAATAAAACTCTAAAGGATTAAACAGAAAAAAATGTATTTGAATTAAATAGACATGCATTATCCAATATTTTCATTGATGTATAATAGTGTATTTAGGTGGCCTTCAAATGATATGCAATTTTGAATAAATCGCACAGACAGAATATGTTTCAGGGCATATCATAGAATACAATACTGCATAAGGAATCTTTTTTTTTTTTTTGGAAGATAAAAATTATGCCGCTTTTCTAAGGTTTACATTTTTCCTTGCTGTTTCTTTTATTGATATCACTATATGTCATGAATACATTTTCTTTTTTGAGACAAGGTCTCACTCTGTTGCCCAGGCTGGATTGCAATGACATGATCATATCTCACCGTAGCCTCAAACTATGGGGTGCAAGTGATCCTCCTGCCTCAGCCTCCTGGGTAGCTAGGACTACAGGTGTGTGCCACCACCACCAGCTATTTTTTTTAAATGTTTTGTCAAGACAGGGTCTGGCTATGTTGCCCAGGCTAGTCTCCAAATCCTGACCTCAAGTGTTTTCCTGCCTTAGACTCCCAAAAGGCTGGGATTATAGGCATGAAACACCACACCTGACCATTAATAAATTGAATACAATGGAAAGTTAAAAGAATAATTTCCATGTACTATTTTATATTTTTATGTTCCAATCAATTATTCAAAACAACAAAAAATTTATTTTTTTCCATAACCCTGTCCCACCCTCCCCCTTCTTACTTTCCAACGTGCATTGCACTACTTTGTCTGACCATATATAACCTCAATAGTTTAGCTCCCACATATAAGTGAGAACATGAGGTATTTGTTTTTTCATTCCTGAGACACTTAGGATAATGGTCTCCAGTTCCATACAAGTTGCTGCAAAAGACATTGTTTAATTCATTTTTATGGCTGACTAGCATTCCATGGCGTGTGTGTGTGTGTGTGTGTGTGTATATATACACATATGTATATATATGTGTGTGTGTATATATGCATATATACATATATATATATATATATATATATACACACACACTACATTTTCTTTATCCACTTATCAGTTGATGGGCACTTAGTTTAATTCCATGTCTTTGCAATTGTGAATTGTGCTGCAATAAACATACGAGTGAAGGTGTCTTTTTGATATCAATTCTTTTCCTTTGAGTAGATACTCAGTAGTGGGAAGGCTGGATTAAATGGTAGGTCTACTTTTAGTTCTTTGAAGGATCTCCATACTGTTTTCCACAGAGGTTGTGCTAATTTACATTCCTAGCAAAAGTGTATGAGCATTCCCTTTTCACCACATCCGTATCATTGGTATATCTTATTTTGAAACAAAATCTCTTCATATCGTTTGTCTACTTTTTAATGAGGTTATTAGTTTTTTTTACTTCCTGATTTGTTTTATTTCCTTGTAGATTCTGGATATTAGTCTTTTGTTGGATATATATTTGGGAATATTTTCTCCCACTCTGTAGGTTGTCTATTTGCTCTGTCAATTATTTCTTTTGCTGTGCAGAAACTTTTAGTTTAAATAATTTCTATTCATTCATTGTTATAGTTGTTGCTTTTGGGGTCTTAGTCATATATTCTTTGCTTAGGCCAAGAATTTATGGATTATGTTATAGGATAATATTTTCAATAAATGTGTAAGAAAACTAGAAAGCACACTTTGAGTACTGTTGGTTACAGATAATTTATTGAATTAATAGCACAAACATAGAAATATACCAAAATCGCCCTGTCTGACTCAGTGTTATTACAATAAGAACATCTCAGTTAATTCCTGTTAGACAGCTATCATCATATGAGCTGACCATTATAGTGGTTTATCATTGCCATTGTCAAATGTACAATTCAGAAGAACGAAAGGAAAATGCTTATTTCCACAAATGCAATCTATTAGATAATTGATGTTCTTATCTTGAGAAGATACCTTTCCTTTTGTGTTTGATTTTGACTTTTTAACACAGCAGGCTATTATTATAGGTGTCAAAGGTTTAGAAATTATGTCATGCCTTTATATTTTTAGACAGTCCACTGGTCAGATTATTTTAACAGAATTGACCGAATAAATCAGTCAGAATGGTAATTCAGTCCAAGAAGTTGGGACTTTTTGTCTGACTTAATTCCACGATCAACTCAGATAAAATGGCCCAAATCTATTGACAAACAGATGAAGAAAAACTACCTGCACTTTGAGATTTGAAATGTCTCTAGGCAAGTGAGGTAACTTTACTGGAAAAAAAAATCCTTGCCTCTATACAAAAGTTTAAAAAAATGAAACTGAGAAAAAATAAAACTAAATTGAAAAATTCAGCTGCCTGGGTCTCTTTGCTCTGAGCAATACCATAAATTCATTTCTTGTAGTAACCACAGAAAACAATACCTTATTTCTACCTTGGGTTCTATAAAATCAATAAAAATGAGACAGATGTTTGAGAAAGTGGGTGGGGTGGCATAGAAAGCACAGATTCCAGGTGATAAACACAGATGCTAAAATGTGGATGCCACTGAAGAATTAGCTGTTACATTTAAAGATTTGAAGCCTGGGGAAAGTAGCAAGGTGGCCTCAGATTTATAAAATAGCAAAGGTTTTTCTATAAATAAAACTAATAACAAATACAACAAAATAAATTATTCTGGAGGTAAAAAAAATATATTATTCATCTAATATTAGAATAATATTAACACTAACACTGAATCAGAGACACCTCCTGAATAAACAAAGTATATTTTGCCATGCTTTCTGTAAATTTATGGGAAGTACCACATCTAATTTTGAGTCCAGTACTTTCTATTTTCTTAGTGAAACTTCCACATTCTATGTACTTTCAATGAATTGATACCAAAGAGTAATAAAATAACATTGCAATTTTACAGCTATAGGCATAAACAAGTCCATAGAAGAGTTTACAAGGTAGATATAACATCACAATAGATTTGATAAATGTTATTGAGTTTTTCTTTTAAGTCAATATCAATCAAGTATACCAGAAGCAGACAGTATTACCTGAGAATTTTGTACCCTCCAAAGGGCTGTGTCCTTTCTTAAAAACCTTGGAAACTAGGGAACATATATTTTCAAGGAAATTTCACAATGTGTAGATTAACAGATGTATGAAAATATTCAATTTGGCATTTTAATACTGATAATCATTATACATTATCTGCTGTGACAAAATCCTTTTGTCTGCTTAATGTTCTACTGATCTTTTTTTGTGCTTCTCCAGAAGCTTTCTGAAGGACTTTCTTTATCACAAATTATTCTTAAATAAAGAACCTTTTTTTTTTTTTGGCTCTTCCCATTGAATGCCACAATGTTTGCAATAAAAATGAAAGCTTCTGATAACAAATATCTACTGGATGACATGAAGCTGAACTGCCCACAGTATCTATATAATTGTGTATATCCAGATATTTGATTGTTGCATATTAAAATTGTGGAAATGTATTGTGGTTACAGAAATCATATTTTGATGCTGAAGGAGGCTGTCAGTAAAAAATATATCTGGATTCCATGCAGTACAAAGAGAAATGTTGATAAACATTTATTACCATAACAACAAAGGCAATAATGCAAAGATATCTTCAAAAAATTCTGAGAATGAACGTACCATACAAGCTTTGTTATGTATTTACAGAATATTTGGATGGCAACACGTTTCCAGAGATAAGAAGATTCATCTACTAGTTACTATCTTTGAATGAAGATACATCTACTAGTCACTACTAACTAGTAGTTACCACGACTAGTTAGCAACTTGTACTCACTTCCAAAAAATAATTTTAAAAAATAAATAGAAAGAGACCTACTCATGAAGAAGACCAACAAAATGGACCTTATTCTATGAACCAATGAAAATGGCTCTATTTTCCATCTGTTTGGCATATTTACATTATTAAAAATTCTACACACCTCATTGTATTTGTGAAACTGATATTATGCCTTTATCAATCAAAATATATTCTTATATAAAGAATCTAGATATACCCAATTTTTACTTGATATTGTTCCAATCCATTATTTAGGGGCTCAGAAAAAAGAACAAGTATCTGGTACTATGATAATCATTACATCATACTAGAGTGGTTTCTTGTGTAAATAAGGATTCAGTTCCAAGTTCTTTGCAATAATAGTTATATAACTTAGGCAAATGTGTTAACTGCTCTGAGTCTTTCAAAAATAATTTTTCAAATAACAATATATACTTATTAAGGTATATAAAGCATTAATATATATTCCTATTTTAAGGGTAGTTATATGCAAAATCCTTGTACATATAGTGGACTCTCAATACATGTTATTTTCTCCAGTTTTCTTTTATTATACAGCCTGACATTTCATCAACTAAAGATTCATTGCTTTTAATTAAACTACCTCATTTGAAATTGAAATGTCTCTGGGAAGGTTAAGACTTTTATATCTTATTTTCAATTAGTTTAATTAGGTTACTTTATGCCCCCATCTAAACTCAACCTCCAAAATCTACTACATCATGGAAAGCAGTTTTTATAGTGATGGTGGGAAGGTGATAGACACTTCAGTGCACAGAGCTAGAAAGAAATTTCATCTAGCTTAAAAGAATTGAACTCAGAATTTTCAAGGTTAACACTGAAAAAGAATTTTCAAATGGAGATCAGTAGCAGATGTATTTACTTCTAGTTCTGTTCTGCTTGGACTTTCACTTCTTGGGGCTTTCTTCTGATTATCACAACATGCTTAATACAAACAATACAATGGAGGAAGTATTGGGGGCATTTTCCCTTTTAACATTTGAAAAATCTCTCTTTTATTTTTAAGAACAGGGCTAAGAGAGTCATGTCTTTAAAAATATTCCCTAAATAAAGTACTATGGGAGAATGTAAGATAAATATGTGTGAAGAGTAGAGAAGCATATATTTTAAACATTTGGCTTATAATCTATTGGGTTATGATACAGCCCTATCTTGCTTTGTCTCTGGGCTTCCCAGGATTTAGTGCTTGTCACATGGAAACCCATTTCCTAATCCCTGATCTACGACACAAGGACACTCTACAAGGTATCTATCAGTGGTTCCAAATTTGGTCTGGTAGTTCAGTTTATATGATGTCAACACATGTCATGCATTTAAACCTCATGACAACCCCAAGAAATAGGAATTCTCTTTTTAAATCATTGCTATTTTACACATAAGAAAAATGAGGCCAGGTGCACTGCTTACAAATAGTAGAGCTGGCATTAGAACTTAGGTAGTATGCTTACCTGGCAGGGGAGATAACATGATCATAAAGATGGTTTTTCCAGGGTGAGACTTAGCAACTGCACTCTGGATGTGCTGACCTCTGTGATTTCCCCAAACTGTACTGCATAATTTGTGGTATTGGGGCACTGCATTCACTCTCTTACAAAAAAAGAATTTAGATGGTATATTTTCAGTGGTTGTGCTCAAAACCATTTTGCTCTACAACATGGAGTCTAGGAAATATATTTTTTTCACACCAAAACATATTTTTGAGTGTTCACTTTATACTGGGCCCATTGATAAGAACTTTCTCTACATTCTTTCATGTGGAACATTCAAAGAGCACCTTCTATGTGTCATGATATTTTATTGTTACCTATGTGAATAAAATAAAATCCTTGTCTAATTGGTTCAGATAATTTCATAGAGGTACATAACACATACCTTCCTACCTGCCTACATACATTCCTATATACAAAAATTATAAAATTTATATCAAACCTATGAATCTGGAACTAAAATTATTCCCAGATTACTGAAGAGAAAAACGAGGTTTAGAGATTAAAGAATCCAACATAATCTATTAGACTTGTAAGCAAATGAGCTTTCAGATGATTTCAGTGTTTTCAGGAGTCAAGTTACCCCCAGAATTCAGGTGTTCCCAGACATTATAATGAATGTCAGCAAACCTGCTGTATCCTTTCTGAGGTCTGGATCCACTGAGCATAACAAAATGATTGTTGTTTATGTCATTGAGTTTAGGGTACATCATTATGCACCAGTAATAACTGAACCAACCAACCCAAAGAGGCACGTAATGCAATGCAACCACATCCTGGTGTTATTTCAAGAATTATCCCAGTGGAGTTTCAGGAAGACATTTTCTCCCAGTGGCATTTTGAAGAACATATAATCCTGGCTGGGGAAGGGCACTGGGCATATGAATATTACTGAAATGTAGTGGTTCTGAAACTTGAGAAAATGTAGACCCACTTAAGTGAGACAAAAGACTCCATAGCTCACCTACAACATCTGTCTGTGCCTTTAGGAAAAAAGAAAGTGTGAGATAATAGAGGGATAAAGAAGAACAAAATAACAAGAAAAATAATGACAGCACAAGTTACAAAAGGGCAAACCTGAAAGTATTTTTAAAATATATATCAACTAAAGGAGGAGAACCACAGCTAAATCCTATGACTATGAAACAGTGTTGATGACATCCTAATTTCAAAGCCCCTGCCCTCTTGAGTGTCATGATTTCGACACACTTGCATTTGTGCATGTACCATTCAATCTTCCAATGAAGTTAGAACTTGTGGTAGAACCAAAGTGCAAGACTTGGTAAATTTTTAGCAATGAAGTACCCTGGTCTTACCCAATGTAATGTAAAATTAAATAGTAAGTCACCAATAAGATGACTCAGTAATGCATTAAAATGGAAATGAGTGGAATATTCAGCTTTAACACACACGCACACACACGTACACACATACACACAATAATAAAACAGACTCAGAGTTTTGGATTAGCTCTTGGCTCATCAAGGAAAACACCAGGAGCATGCTGGTTGCCTATGCCATGTATGAGAGCACAATGTACCTGTTTAGAGCAAAGAAGGCCACAGAGGGTTACTTTCTGAATTCATATAGCTTAGTCCTTCCATTTCTATCCAAGTCTTACTGCCATTTAGGCAGGATTTCAGTTCAGGAACTTCCCAGGGCTAGAAGAAGATCCCTTGTGCAGATCTCTTTGGCAGCAGATTACAGGGATGCTGCTGGCATTGCTCTTAAGCCTCCACACCACCACTACCCTCTCATTCTGTTGGCTCCACATTAATTTGCAGAATTTAATCTGTGGAACAGAAGAGCCTGAGGCCTTTCTAAAGCTTCCACATTTTCATGTTTGAGAACCACTGGATAAGAAGTTGTCCATTTTAATGCTTTCTTTCTCTTAGTATAATAGATTTGGAAATAACTGGGGCACTCAGCAACAGCCCTTGGAAAATCTGCAGTTTCTTTCATGGAGTTCTTTTATTGCCTTGGCATCAAGGCAACGTATGAACCAAACCAGAGCCAATCGGCTGACAAAGTCAGAGGGAGGTACCTTAACTCCTTTAAACCATGCATTCATTCTTATTCTTCTCTTCTGAATACAGACGAGGATGGCTAGTATTCTTTCTAAAATTCAAAATTCAAAATTGACCAGGTTCCTAGAATATTTTCTCCAAAAAGAACTTTAGAGTCTACCTAGATCATATTACAGAAAAGGAAATTGAATCCTGGTCACAAAAGTAACAGGCCATGCCCAAGGTCACAAAGATACCAGCAAATCTAGAAATAGATCCTTTATTCCTGAGTCTTAATACTGTATTCATGCTTCTAAATTATTCCTTACTAGAAATAAAGAGTTATGCTTTATTATAGAACTAATACATGAGCCTCTGCTCTGTGTATTTAATTATTGGCAGTATTGTCTAAACACACACTATTACTAAATTAGATATTAATTTTATTTTCCCAGCTATTTACAATGACATTATTCATCATCAGTAACATGATTACTCTTCAGAAATAATTATCAGTGTACCAGACACTCTGTTAAGCATTCATGTGTATCATTTCATTTCATCTTCATGAGAACTTCATATAGAAATAAAATTAATATTTGAATTTAAAAATGAGGGAACTGAGGCATAGGACATAAACTACATTTCTGGAGCCACACATCTGGGATTGATGCAGGGATTCTAACACATCTCCTTTTGCTCGGACCTTGCACCTTTGCCTTTTTTTTTTTTTTTTTTTTTTTGAGACAGAGTCTCACTCTGTTGCCCAGGCTAGAATGAGTGCCATGGCGTCAGCCTCGCTCACAGCAACCTCAAACTCCTGGGTTCAAGCAATCCTCCTGCCTCAGCCTCCCGAGTAGCTGGGACTACAGACATGTGCCACGATGCCCGGCTAATTTTTTCTATATATTTTTAGTTGGCCAATTAATGTATTTCTATTTGTTTAGTAGAGACGGGGTCTCGCTCTTGATCAGGCTGGTTTTGAACTCCCAACCTTGAGCGATCCGCCCTCCTCGGCCTCCCAGAGTGCTAGGATTACAGGCGTGAGCCACCGCGCCCGGCCGCACCTTTGCCTTTTTACCAGCTTTGCTTCAAACTTCAGACTTCTCTAGATGCTCTGCCAAATAGCTAAAGTATGGATGCAAATGCCTAAATAAACATTCAGAGATTTATACTGCTTCATGTCAGTGTTGCAAAAATGCAATGCTGCACAACCTCTTCTTGAAAAACCTTTCAAGGCAACAATACAAAATCCATCAGATGGGGCCATAGCTACATGAATGATACCTCTTAGGGCATTTACACTGAGCCACTCTTCTCTTGCCAGAACAGGTCAAAGTATTTTGTCGAAATTTACAGAAATTGGCTCTTCTAAATGATAATCACACAACCTATGTTATTCCCATACTGTGTAAAGTAGGTTGGAAAAATCATAAAGTTTTTTTTTAATAATTAAATAAAAAGATGTGTATATAAAATACTTAGTATAGTGCCTGGAATATAGTTAGTGCTATGTAAATGTTAGCCATGATCATTATTAGCATTCTGCCTTCCTTTCGTCTTCTATTTATTCCTCAACTCCTCTGAACAGTTTGCTTTCTTTCCTTATTTGCTATCACTACTTCATTGAAATTTTTGTAAGAGTAGCAAAGATCCTCAGATTGATAATAGTATTTCTTAAGTGTTCTTTTGCTTATCATCTAAACAGAATGTATTACAACTACTTACTGACCTATTTTTTGGAGGGGCAGAATCTGGACAATTTCTCAATCTCTGCTAAAACATACATTTGACCCTTGAACATCATGGGGTTTGCAGTGATGATCCTCCCCCTCATGCAGTCAAAACTACATGTAAAACTTTTGATTCCTCCCCCAAACTTAACTATTAATAGCTTACTATTTACCTTACTCATAACATAAGCAGTAATTATAACACATATCTTGCACATATATCATATACTGTTTTTTTACAATGGAATAAGCAAGGAAAAATGTTATTAAGAAAATCATAAGGAAGAGAAAATATATGTGCTATTCATTAAGTGGAAGTGTATCATCATAAAGGCCTTTGTCTTTGTCATTTTCATATTGAGTAGGCAGAGGAAGAGGAGGAAGAAGAAGGAGTGTTCTTGGGGTCTCTGGGGTAGCAGAAGCTGAAGAAAATCCATGTGTAAGTGGACCCACACAGTTAAAACCCATGTTGTTTAAGAGTCAGCTGGGCATATATTGACTCCTCTATTTCTTATGGTATCCTATAAAGAAAGAAATATACCAATTTCTATTTTTTAAGCTGTATCAATTAATATCTATGATCTATCACCATGGTAATCCTGTATAATAAGCAACCTCAAACTTCTGTGGCACACAATAAACATTAATTGCTCATGCATCCAGCATAAGCTGAGGCCTATCTATACAGCTGCACTAATCTTCACTAATCTTGGCTGGATGTTTTCATCCCCAGCAGAGCCACTAGCTATTGGAACATCTAACGTCACCTTGACTGGGCAACAGAGATGAATTGGCTCTGCCCATAGGTCTTTATCCTCCTGCAGGTTAGTCCAGGTGTATTGTCGTGGTAATAACAGTAGTGTAACAGAGGAAGTAGAACCAAGTCATGACTCTTAAGGTTTAAACTTGAAACTTCTTTTTTAGCCAAAGCAGTTCACATAACCAAGCCCAGATTCAAGATATGGGAACTTAGACTCTACCTCTTTAGTGGGCACAACTTCAAAATCAAATGTCAAAAGGCATGGTTGCAGGAAAAATAAAGCATTTTTTTATATATGTTGTAACATTCAAAGGAGTTGGAAATTTTAATGACATTAATTCATCCTCTCATAAGAAGAACCTTAAATTTAAAGGATTTAAATACATTGTCCAAATTCATGCACCTAGTACGTTGTAGAACAAGAATTCAATCCAAGGATTGTCAAATTTCAGAGCTGTGATCCAATACATTTTGATCTTTCTTTCCATAAAATATAGTTTCTTCCCTTGTCTTTCATAAAAAAATCTTCCCTGGATTTACTCTGTACTCACTAGTGTTTAGTTATGTCTCTCTTGCTGGTTCTTTCCCCTCTACCTAGTCCTTAATTATTAGACTAGATCCGTATAACAATGGAGAGCCTATGGCCAGGAACCCCATGACCTTGGATGGGGGAAAAAACCCTCCATTTAATTTATTTTCATGAGTCTCCAACTGAAATGCTTCTTTTCTTTAATTGCTAAATGTAAGCTACAAAATGCATTAGTATTAGCAATATCTCACACTTTGTGATGAGTAGAAATAAGTGATAATTTCATATCTCATTATAATTGTTCCAAGAATATCAAAATATTATTTATATTCATCCAAATTTGACATCATACAACATCAAACAACAGCTGATGTTTAATAGTTATTAAACACCAGAACATCTTGATATTAATGTTTTAATGGATAAGCACATACATTGACTATATTTCACATTTGTTTTTAAAATAGTACACATTGCAATACAATTGGCTTGTTTTGTAATCTACTGTATCTTATTTATTTTACTTAATGCATGAACATGACAAGAGTCTTTAGGCATTATGAGATTGGCAAAATCTACACTGTTAAAATTAATTTTAAAAAGTTAAAAACTCTTTATTATATATATATACATTTACTAAATGATATTATTAATTTCCATTGCCATAAATATCTTTGAATTAATGAAAATCTTACTCTAACTCTGATATCTCTTCTGAGTTTGACACTCACATGTTCATCCAGTTGCCAAATGGCACTGTGCTGTTTTTTAGGCACATCAAGGTTAATATGCTCCAAACAGAGACCCTCTGATCCACACATACACATGCCTCTTTACCATCCTGTGTTCTCTGCTGCAGTAATCGTTATTAACACCTAGAAATCATAGTCTGTTCCTCTGCCTCACACCTCCATTGTCAATCAGTGCAGTCTTGTTTGGGCTACCCCAGAGGTCTTCTAATCATCACTTCATATCTGTTCTTATATTCCTCTAACCTATGCTCAGCACCAAATAGGAATTTTTTTAAAAAACACCAACATTATCAGTGGTTTCTCATTTTATTGAGGATAGCGCCCAAATGTTTAACACATATGTCTCTTTCAGGCCTTCCCCTATCTAAATCCACTCCTGCTTTGTCTTCCATTGTTATTCCATTTACCCTGTGAGGTAAAAAATCCACCATCCTCTACTTTTCAAAATGTTCTGTATTATTCTTGGAAATTGTCATCAGCCAACTTTTGCTGCATAATAGACTACCCTAAAATTAGAGACTTAAAGAAACAACTACTTAGCTCATAATTTGGCATATCAACAATTTGGGTTGGACTCAGCTGAGTCTGGTTGTCTAGTGGAGCTCACGTCTGAGTCTGGGGGTTCAACCACCAGCTTGCCAGGGATAGTGTTTGGGGGTTTGGCTGGCTGTCAATGGAGAACCTCTATGGTCCTCCTATGGTTTCTCTTCTTTCAGCTGGCTGTCCCTGCGCAGGTTTGGTTACGTGGCTTATTCCAAGTAAAGCAAGAGTTGAAGCTTCAAGGACTCAGGGGACCTGGCTCAGAGTTGCATAAGATCAATTTCTCCACATTTAGTTATCAGAACAAACCACAAAGCCAACCACAATTTAAGGGATGGATAAATTCCATCTCTTGATGGAAGGTATAGTGAATGTTTTTCAATCTACTGCAGAAGTTAAACAGGATTTTCTGTTTCTCAGATGACTAAAACCATACTCTCTAAGTGTTAGCAATGATGTCTCTGTTTTTCTGGAGCTGATTAAGCCTATCATCTTGCTCTCTTCCCCTGTCTTAACACTCAACAAGATCATTTACTTCTCTCTCAACCTAGACCATATATCCTGTGAGGACAGTGACCAGGTGTGTCTGCCTTGTGCTCTGTAACTTTTTACTGAATAAAAACAGCACTGATCTGTATTAGTTCCCTAGAGATGTCTTAAGAAAGTACTACAAACTGAATGGCTTAAACTACAGAAATTTATTTACAGTTCTGGAGACTAGAAGTCTGAGATCAAGGTGTAGGCAGAGCCAGTTTCTTCTGTGGGGTGTGAGTGAAGGGTCTGTTCCAGGCCTTTCTCTCTCTCTCTGTCTTCACATTGTCTTCTCTCTGTACATACCTCTGTCCAAATTTTCCTCTTCTTATAAAGAAACCTATCATATTGGTTTAGAGCTCACCTTATTTTAATTACCTCTGTAAAGACTTTACCACCAAAGATGGTAGTCTGAAGTACTGGGAGTTAGGTCTTCAACATATGAATTTGGGGAGACACAAAATTCTGGCTTCCCAAAATGCATGCCCTTTTTACCTGCAAAATATATTTAACCATCTTCACAGCCTCGCAAGCTTTAACCCAGTTCAGCATCAAATCTAAGCCCCAAATCACATCTAAATCAAATATGGCTGAAACTTGAATATATTCATTCTGAGACTAAGTTCCTCTTAAGCCAAGAACTTGTGAAACAAGAAAAGTTATCTGCTTCCAAAATACAATGGTGGGACAAGATTAGGATAGAGATTTCCATTTCAAAAAGGAGAAATCTGAAAGAAGAAAGAGGTCATGGATACTCAAGCGAGTCTGAAATATAGCAGAGCAAATTCCATTAGATTTGAAGGCTTGATAATTTTCTATAAAAATGAGCCTAGTTCCTTCATTGTCAAATAACAATTATAATTAAGTGAGAACTTGCAAAATAATAATGTTTGGCTGGTTTGTAAGTTTCCCATGCAGTTTTGTAGTGCAGTGTTTGACTTTTTCTATTTGGTAGAACTGGCATTGAAAATATGCTACAAGTCATGTTGTGTATGAATAGAAGGAAATAACATTGGTCTGGAAATTTAGACCTTCAATCAGTTTCTCTTCTCTCTCTCTTCTCTTTTCTACTCTCTCTCTCTGTCATAAATTTTTAAAAAAATAGAAAATATGACATTTTTCTACTTCTTATATACACATAAGCCACATTGAATCATTGAATGAGATAGTATTTGCCAAAAACCTTATTTTTACACATTTTATAGTTGTTTGAAATGTGGCTAATGAGGAAATTAAATAATAATAATTGGCCTTTCAAATACTTATTTTTATCACCTTTTTAATTATATGACAGACTATTTAGAGCCTTTAAAAATATTTAAATAGGTGACTTTGAATTGTCAGAAGATATCTTTAGACTGGGTATGGCTATATTAGGTTTTGGACACATCTACAGGATTTAAGTTATTATTAAAAGTCCGTCCTGGTAGTAGAGGTCACAGAAGAACTAGTACTAATACAGAAGGAGACAGTTTAGTAAAGATCTGTTTCATTGCTGTTGAGACCATTTTTTTTAAAAAAAAGAAAGTGAATAAACTAGTTTATGTGGATAATAAGCCAGAGGTGACTGTTACTGAATCCAGAGAATCAAACAGTCTTGTCAGAGATCTTTCTGTGTTGTCAGGAATCTTTTTCTTTGTCCATCTTCCATCTCTGAGAGACTCTACTTTATTTTGCATTTGGATTCACCATCTCCTACTGCAGGCAACTTTGCCATGTAGTGAGGCACAATGGTGTCAAGAATCTCTTAGTTGATATTGTTAGGTAGGGATGAGGGTATACAGGTGGTAGGGCAGGTGATATGGGGATATGGTCAAGAGCCAAGGGTCAGGACCAGTCACAACAAGGGAAAGAAACCACAAGTGCAGGGATTGAGGTTAGGCACTTTTCCCGACCAGGAGCATGTGTGGAAGTTAGGAGCCTATGGCCAAAGGTAACCTTTCTTTCATTAACATACATTACCATGGTAAAAATCACACCCCCTAGTGCCATGACAGTTCCAGAGCAAGCCATACAAGAACAGAAAGTCAGAGGGTATCAATTCTAAAAATTCTCCACCCCTTTCTCAGAAAATCATTAATATTCCGCCCCCATCTTAACATAGAATTAGGGAACCAATATAAAAAGGGGAAGTCTTATTAAACTCAGGGTCTCTTCCACTGGTGGAGCAGACCCCTTCTTTCTGGAATGAGCTCTCACTTTACTTTCACTTTGTAAATCTTCCTGTTTCCTGCAATAAAGCAGTTTGTGGAAGTGCTCCATGTCTGTCATCACTCTGTCACACTGGCCCGGCTTGTGATTCTTCCAAGGCAGGAGCCAAAGAACCAGGACAACAACTCTCCAACTCACCCTGACATTATCTGTTCAGCACTGGGGGAAAAATAATCCCGAGGAGAAATCTTATTCTAAATTAATCACTTTGTCAAAAGACCAGGACTTCTGAGGAAGTCATCTCCATTCAGGGCTGAGACAAAATCCCAGCTACTGTGATTACCATCCCATTTGAAATACATGGCATGGGAAGACATCCTCAGACTAAAGTTTCAATTTATAAAAAAAAAAAAAACAGCATAAAAAACAAACAACAAACAAAAAAGAGGGATAGATGGCATACTTGGGAGTCAGCAAAAAATACATGCAGAAAATTTAGTGTAGTACTCCAGAGCACTGAAAGAAGCCAAAGCCACTTTTTGGAAAGAATCTAGTTTCTGAATGGCTGCAAGGAACAGTGCTCTCTTGCTTGAACATGACTGCATATTTATGTGAGCAAGAAGGAAAACTTAATTGTGTTAAGCAGTTAGCTATTGAGATTGTTTGTAAAATCAATCTCTCTTGAATAATTTCAAGTAGTTGATTACTTGTTAGCAATGATAATCTCACCACTGTTCTGGTTATTGTACAGAATACAGAAATATGAAATTGCCCTTAAGAAATTGCTTCAGTATAATTGGCAGGAAAAAAGTTACATGTACAAAGAATAGCAAAAGAAAACAGTGATGCTAAGATTATCAGAGAGAGGAATAGAAACTAGGAGAAGGAGAGATAATTAAATGTATAAAGGAAAAATGGAAAGCGCTGCATGGGGAGGTAGGATACAAATTGAGTCTTCAGAAAAGGGAAGGTCTGTTATAGTTAGATAACTAGTGATAAGGAGGCTCAACTTGGTGACTTAGCATATTGACAACAATCGAGCTGATTGGCCTAATTAGTATTAAGAAATATAAGAAAATATAGGAAATATAATATAGGAAATATAAGAAAATGGTGTGAGAAATGCGCATGTAAGGATGGACAATGTTGCTTCAGAGATATTTCACTACAATAGTTCTCAAGCTGAACTGAGGAAACACGTAGTAAAACAGTAAAAGATTCATAATGCTTATGCTACCATTTAAACTGAGTCCGTGGTCACATCTGTATTAATCACAATACCCTTTCCCGATGACTATAAAGAGGATCTAAAATCCTTTGCACACAGCATTCCGAGTGTCAGTGCCAATCAATCAGAGCTGGCAGTTGAAACAAAGTATATAGTGCATTGGCCATGGGTCAGAAAATCCAAATTCAAGTCTTAACTCCACCACTGATTGTTGCCTTGGGCAAGTCACAACCTCCCTAAACTATATTTCTCTCCTTGGCAACATGAAAATAGTGATTTGTTGGACTACTTTGAAAATATATTCTTATCATCATATGAGCTAATATATATGGGATTGTTTTGTAAATATACAAAAATTGTCATGCAAATTTAAGAAGACATTACTTTTTATATATCTTTATTGAGTTATAGAAATATTACATCTTACATTTTTATTTCCCTGTCAAGTTTAGAGATCACATTTCTTTTTTCTTTGAATTATGTAGATACATTTTCCAAGTACAACAGCTCTCACACACCAATATTAAAATACTTGTCCTTAATATTTTCTATTTCTTAAGAAAACTGAGTTACTTTTATGTACTGGTCATGTGTCTTATAGATTCACATGTGTAGTTTTTCCCTCTATACAAATCTATCTGTATGTTTCCCTTTCTGCTGAGTAACAAGAATAAAAAATACTTTACCAGGATAGAAATTATTTTATATTTGTAAGTAATGAACTATTATTTGTAAAGATTTGATGGTATTGATAATTATGGAAATATGAAATATTATACTTGTTTCATTAAAATAATTTACACAATGAGTTATAAATAAAATGGGTAAAAATAGAAGTCACTGAATACATGGACAGAAATTCTGGACTCAGACAGACCAAAAATTATTCCATTATTTTCTTCTTTTATATCATTTTGAAACAAGGTGCACTAGTATTTTTCTGGCCAGTCCTTGAATGTGCAATGTAATTGTCACTCATCTTCTTTATTCCATTCACCCAGTCAAGTATTTTATTTTAAAAATAATGCTCTATCACTAAATATTGTTGTGTAACACATACAATTTGCATATGTATGTATGGTCCTTTACAGAACAAGCTCCTGACAAGGAACATGCAATATTGATGCAGACAAAAATAACAAAGGTGAAAAGAGACATAACTGCAATCTATTCAGAATTTATGAATAGTATAAAAATTATGGATGTGGATAATTTTGCATCTCATGATGGAAACTCTTGACAAGGAGGAGGTCCCAGATCCAACTTTTATTCTCTGTAAAGAGTTTAAAGATAGTATGGAAGAAAGTCATGAAATACCCAGAATTCCAAAGGGGCCACAGTCAGCCAAATATTTACCTATGAGTGGAATTGCGCACTGGTGGCTTAAATAGCTAGGCCAGACCTGGTGTCCCATGTACATGAGAGTAGTGCAGGGAGACTGACGGGAGAAGTCTTGGTCCTGGACTCGGGTGGCAAGAAAGCCCTGGCAGACATATACAGCAGGAGAGTGTGGAGGGGTGCTCAGAATGGGGATCTGTGAGTGCATTGAACCCTCCCTCCCACGGGAGAACTGCTATAATAGATAAGGATGCGGCCATTGGCATGAATTAGCCTAGCCCTGGTTCCCATGACAACTGAATGCCTCGTGCTCCTGGATAGGAAAAGTCACACCTACAAGGTACAATGCACACTATCTGGGTGATGGGCACACTTATAATTTTGACTCAAACTACACAAAAGTGATTCATGTAACCAAAATGTTTGTACCCCTGTAATATTCTGAAACAAAAAAAAATATTACTAATGAGCCTTTCTTGCTTCTTAAATTATTTTGATTACTGGAAAAATTTCTGTTGCTGTGTAGAATTTTCTTTTTAACTGTTTCCCTACTGTAGTTTAGATATGACATCTTACTTTTTCAAGTATGTAATCTTACTTTTTCCCCCTTACAATGAGTCTAGTTCAACTTTAGCCCAGATGGATTGATTGTCACATGTCTGACCAATGTTCACTTTTGTCTTATCTTCACTAAAGATAAGGTAAGAAACACCAAATTGATAGGTTTTTAAAACATGTTTATCAAAATGAGCTGCCATTTCAATTAAGTCAATTAATTCCACTTAGTATTTTTAATTCATTTGCCAAACATTATTAATCTGCAACCATATCTAGCCTGTGCTCCTGAGAAACTATGCCTAGATTTGAAAAATTCACACTTGCAAGAAATGAGACGACAGTGACAGTGCTCTTACATATGTTTGAAGAGTCTCAATGGAGAAGAATCCTTGACAGTTTCTTTGAACCAATGCTGATTCCATTTGTTCATAGTCTTATTCCAGAATGAAAATCTGTCTTCATAGGCTTGAATATCCCAAAGGCATTCATCTTGAACCTGATCAAGTGCTTGCTGCAAATTGAGATTTTTATTTAGAGGTTTTAAGATGTGTAAACAATATTTGCTAACGTATGAGAAAGGAGCATTTGATTCGAATTCAGAGGGATATTTAGTTTGGGGTAATAATCATTCATGCATTTAAAAAAAATCAGCACACCTTTGTAAATTCAGTAGAGTGGAGAGGAGCATGAACTCTGGAACTGAACTGTTTTCTGTTTCATTTACAGCTCTACTGCGTTTTAGATACACAATTATGGATAAGTGACTTAATTACTCTGTGCCTTAGTTTTCCATCTATAAAACAGTGATATTAATAGCAATTATTTTATGACTGTGGTGTGTATTTACTACATGTTAATTGTTTGGCATAATTGATATCCCATAGAGAAAAAGCTTGTTAGTAGCAGGAACAATAATGATAGTGATAGTGACAGTAGGGCTAGTGGCAATGTTACTCTGTAGCAATCTGTATTATAAATAAAAACATAACTTTCTTTTTTCAAGGAATGCTATTCCTATTCTGATAACCATATTATTATATTCAATATTTCCCTTTGTATCCATAATCTTATTGTGTGTGTTTGTATATATAAGCCAGCAGTGTTAAATGAGATCAGGGATACTATCTGTTATTCAATCTTATATTTTTCTGCACCAAGAAGAATAGTGCCTGGAACAGAACTATTGGTAAATAATTGGCACATGAGTAGATGAACTATTATCACTTTTGGTGTGTTTTTGTTTTTCATCCCCCACCCCAGTGCTTTGTATTGCTACAAACAGGAGAAGAGAAGCATAAAATTAAACTTTCCTATCTCATCACAAACTATGTCATCATTTTTTACTTACCTAAGAGGTGTTAGTAAGAACCTGGATAAATGAAAGATTCTGGTTGTTAAGTCAAACCAAAATCTAGCCTGAGAAAGCCTCCAGACTCATATATTTGAGTCCTTAGGTATGAACCGTAACCTAACTTAGTAGGTAGACAAACTGAAAACCTAGTTTAAAAGAACGCTTCTGTAACAATAGCTGACTGTCAGCCAATCCAGCTGCCATACTTCCACCACTCACAGGTGGCCATCTGTTCAATCCCGGTTCAAGTAAGACAAACGCCAAGCTGTAACCAGTTCAGCTATTTCTGTACCTCACTTCCATTTTCTGTATGATGCTTTCCTTTTTCTGTCCATAAATTTTCTCCAACCACACGACAGCATCAAAGTCTCTCTGAATCTGCTGTGATTCTTAGGGCTGCCCAACTTGCAAATTGTTTTTTTCCCCCTTGGTAAATTAAACTCTGTAAAAACTTTATCTAAAGTTTTAAGGTGAAAGATATAAATCCTACCTTGCATAATCATTCCCAGTAGGCATAATTATAAAATTTTGAAGCAATTCTAAGAATGAATTTTATTTTCTATTTCCTATGTATTATAGTAGTTAGATGGCACTTCCGTATTTAAGAAAAAGAATTTAAACTCTTAAATTAATATTAAACTTCCATTCTACTTTAGCAAAGTTTCTTGTCTCATTTTTGTCATGTTATTTAACAGTTACATTATATTCCCCAGTTTAGACTTTTTTTTTGTTTATACCCAGACTGGTATAAAATGATAAATATCTCCCATTTTTCATTTGTCAAAACTATAGATAACTACTGACCATATAAAAAGAAAAAAGAAAAACAAATATCATCAGTAAAACTCCTGTGTTTCTCTCAAGTCGCCACATACTTGCTTCTTGCAATCTCTAAGCAAAGGCCATTTTTTTTAGTCTCTTCAGGATATCTGACCGGAGTGGATGGGTTCTCTGTCACAGTAGGGACAGGATTGAAGACTGGTCTGCTGATGCCTCAGTTTCATATGTATGAGGGTAAACAGCACTTCCACTTGCCAGTAGGAGACAAGCCTAATTATGCTTGCAGCTGTGTCACTCATGGGGCCATTCCTGCAACAATCTGGCTCTCTACTTCCTTTCCTAGAGTTCTCTACCGTGGGGATGAAACTTTCTAGTCTCTAGTGCTTCGGCTCATGCTAACTTGAATCATTAACTGATTCCAGCTGTTCTTCCATAGCAACAGACAGTTTCACATCTGCAGGGCCATTTGGATCTCTGATGTGAGTGACAAAGATCACTGCTTGAGTATGTTTTGTAATTTCAGGTTGTAGTTAGAATTGGAGTCAATTTAAAATGAAAGTTTTAGTTACCTTATATTCTGAGTACATGGTGACTTTCAACAAGTCTGCCTTTATGTAGGTTGAAAAACTAAACTCTGCAATTTAAAATCCACATTAAAACAAGTAGAGGTTGCACACATTTACAGGCAACCAAAATCAAGGGCTTAAAACTGAAAATAAACTAGGATCTCTCATTAACTGTGAATAAAAAATAAGAATGTTGCATTTTCACTAATGAGCTACATGATCCCAACAAGTCAACTAACATCTCAGGATGTTTTTTACTTATAAAGTAAGGTAGAATTAGATGACGTCTAATGATATCTTATCTTCCTGATTTTATGATATTATAATTTATGTTAAATAGGGGATAGAAATACCAAAATATCACAACTATATGACAAACGAAATTTTTATTAGAAAACACAGTAAATTAAAAAGGCAGTTCTGCAGATTCTAGAAAAACACATACTTTATACAAAAAGTGCCAAACAACAGTAATTGATCAATAAATGGTAAGTGAATTCTGAGAGTAATGGCGATGATATATAATATTCAAAATCTATTATTTTAGAAAATTAAAGTGAATAGTAAAACTAGTAGAGTAAGAAAAGAGATAGATTGGTTTGACAGACTCAAATTTCTGCTCTATCCTTATTGGTCTCTACCAGAAGAATAAACATGCATGTCCTTTCATCACTGACTAATATTATCTCTCAAGCTAACAAACAGGCTTATCTTTGGACTATTTCTTTTATCAACATATTATATACATGAAAAAATTTTTAAGATCTTCTGTTTAAAAGGATTTCTTAAAAGAGGACAGATGTTCTTTTAAAAAATATATTGTGTTTTCTTTGATTTCTGCAGGCATAACTACTTCAGATACTTTTCATTCAAGTCTGGACTTCTCTCTCCCTACTTTCCTCCTTCCTTTTCTCCTTCCCTCCTGTTCCTTCCTTCCTTCCTTCCTTCCTTCCTTCCTTCCCTTCCATTATTTTTTTACTATTTGAATTTACAAAAGATGTGATATGGCTTCAAAACTGGATCAATCACAGTAGTCTCCCAACTGGTCATCAGCTTCTAATATAGTGCCCACTGAAATTATTCTCTGCATAGTTGCACAAATGAAATCATTTAATTTTTCTTCTTAAATTCTTTGATGGTTTTACATGTTCCCACACCCTCCACAAATTTACCTAAACATTTCAGCCTGGAATTCAAGTCTTTCCTTATGCTAGCCCTGATTTACATTAGAAACAGACACACATTGTAATAGTTTTTACTATAAATAGGGTGAGCATTGATCGTACCCTTCACTAAGGCCAACTATTCCAGTGACACTCACTCAAAAGTGTCTGCAAATTTCTGACTACTTCACACTGTTCATTTTACCTACATTCCTCAATTTCTCTTCAATTACATCCTTTCTTCCCTAGAAAATAAGACTTGTTCAAATCATGTACAATCCCAGGGAAGGCATGACTACCACCTGTACAATGAAACCTCCTTACTCTCATTTGGCATTCATAATTTACATATTTCTATAATCTGTTATATATGCAGAAGTATGCTGGTAAATGCTTACCGATTAGCTCTCAAGGGATAAGGTACAGGGAGGGACTGATTGTCAAAGCTTACAGATTTCTCTGATGTAAATATTCTGCCTATGGTTACTTTCAAGCTACCAATGTGACTTGACTGAATGGGGAGTTGAAAAGAGATGTGCACAGTTGAATTTTGTTCACCAGTACAAGCAAGCAGGGCTTGCTTTTTCAATCTGATCCTTATAAGAGACTTGAGTGTAGGTAATATGTTTTAAAATCTTTGAACTTTCCATGTCTTAATAATACTCCAGCTACATTTAGCATCTAATGTAGTATACATACATTGTTTTGAAATTTATGTAATGCCTTTCAGGGACATATGAAGATAAATGTGATCAAGTGCCCCCTTTCCCATAAACCTGATAATTTAATTCTCCACAAAAAATTGTCTTATCTAGAGCACTTTACAATTCATATCCATTATCTATTTATAATTATTTTACCCTCTCACCATCTACACAAATAAATGATTATTCTGCTTTTACAGATGAGGAAACTGTGGATCAGTTGAGATAAGCAATTGTTTTTATATGTGAGAAAGAGTAAATAATAGAGCCAGGACTTGATTCGTGATGTTATGATTTCAAAGCAAGAAGAACAATAACCACAAAAAACGTTCTTCGACATCACAGCAGAATATTCTTGACAAGTATGATCTGAAGGACCAAAGGAGATGCCCCATATCAACTAACATGCGCCCTAAGGTTAAGGAAACATAAGCTACCTATAAACTAAAGATTCAGGGCCTGGCTGGCATGGAAAATTTACTGCTAAAAGAAAAACCATGTCCTTGTTAAACTTCCTAACAATAGGAGCTTTCTGGCTGATTGGACAGAGAATGGGTCATACAAACATTCTTTTCTGATAAGACCTTAGCCACTTTTAACCAGCCTATAGAGGCTGCATACAAACTGTTCTATGTCCTATGCTTCATCTTTGATGTAAAGAGCCACATTACACCTCATTTTAATGTTAAAAGCCTACCTCCAAGAAAACATGGGATATATCTTGCATATGTTTCCTCTTTGCACATGCGCCCAGCTCCCCTCATAAATATATTTTGCTTTCCCCTAAAACCTGCTGAATATGTATGATACAGACTCTGTGAGGCATAAAACCTAATCTATTCTTCCCTTCTTCAAAGAGAGAGCACCTCTGGTCTACCCTGGAGACTAACTCTTTTAGGTTTGCAAACTGATATCACAAATAAAGCTCTTCTTCCTACCATTTAGCCGTCCTGGTGGTCTTTTGGACAATGTAAGAAGTTATTCTGAGATATTTAACTAATTAGACAATGCACGTACATTGTTATTCTTCACTCTTCAGAATTTCAAATTGACTTATCAATCCAAGAATATCCTATATTTTAAATTAAATGAATAACTATTTTTCCTTATATGAAAATATTTCATAATGCCAGCTAATAGATTTGGATGGGATGGATTACTTTATCTTAGGTTTTTTAAAATTATTTTTGAATTGAATTAGTATTTCTTCATGATGACAGATTTATCCAAAACTAATAGCTGTTAAATTAAGTTTAGCCTAAAGCTACCTCCTTACATATTTTAAGTTTGGCCTTATAGTTCATATTTAGTGAACTATAACCCAACTGGATGTGTAAATAGACTGTAACTTATCCTTATACCAATCAGACTTTCAGCCAATCACAGGCAGCCTTCTTTTCAAACCATGTTCAAATAAAGCAAATGCCAGGCTGTAACCAATCCAGCTGTTTCTGTACTTCATTTTCCTCTTTCTGTCCATAAATTTTCTCTGACCATGTGGCAGCGCCAGAGTCTCTTTGAATCTGTTATGATCCTGAGGGCTGCCCTATTTGCAAATTATTTTTCCTTGTTCAATTAAACTCTGTTAAATTTAATTTATTAATATCTAAAGTTTTTATTTTATGAGAGCCATCAACCTGAAATAAGAGAATCAAGCCTATGCTACATAAATTAATTTGGAAAAAACAACCCTAGTACTGACTGAACATTTGAAAATAAGCAGAGTTTGTCTTTGATTCACTTTTCAGAATCTTTTTCTCCAACTACTCTGAAACACTCCCCTGGATCTCTCCACCTGTCTTTATTTGCTTTTTTATATTTTATTCTAGTTAGGAATTGCCTAACTTTGCCCAACTCTTCCCTTCCATATTCTTGCCTGGTTAACCAACTCAGATGCAAATTTATCTAAGCATAGATCTCTATCAAATCTATTTATATTTTAACAGAGGACTAATGAAGATGGAGGCAAGGGTAGACACTTAAAAAAGTAAAGAGAGAAGACTAGAAGGGTAGCAGTTATATTTCTAGTGGGGTAGGATGCCTCAATTTACTTACTCATAAAACCTGTCCATTTAATACCAGAAAGTGTAAGGGAGAAACAAACATGTCACCTTATCCCATTACTGGGTTACTTTTCTCTCTAGTATTGTAACCAAAATTGACAGTACATTTTTTGATCCTCTGCCACACACAAAACATCTTCACAGATAGTTTAAATGTATTTTTATGTACTATATGAATTTCTTTGAGCAGACATTGTGTTTTTTTTTTAAATAAAAAGCAATGAGAACCTTCCCTAGATTCCTCAAAGGTAAAGACTGGGATATATACATACATATATATATATATCTCCAGAACTGCCTCAGTGTCTGAGCTTCTCTCTAATAAAATGTGCATTATCTAATTTAATAAATGAAAGAAGCATTAATTAAATGAATGTGATATATTTGCTACTTATACAGAACAGAATTCCCCATATATATAAAATAGATTTGAAATTGTTAACTAAATTCCTAGGCTCAGCCATAAAGTCTATTGTGTTCTGAAAGAATCAGAAGAGGCAGAAATAAGAAAACTTTTTTAAAACTTGTAATTTTCTCTTCTTTGATTTTCTCCTAAGAATACTAGATATATATAAAATAAAATTGCTGAAATTGCCACTACACATGTGAACAAATGTTGAGGAAAGTTGTGAGATACCAAATATATTTGGAATTATTTGTTCAAATCCTCTGAGATGTTTAAAGAAGATAATCAGTATATATTAAATATTAGAGAAACAATAGAAATTAGAAGAGCTAATTGGACTCAAGCATATCTTTCATTTTTCATGTTCTATTTAATGAAAATAACCTGCTTCTAATAATAAGGAAAACTCCACTGAAAAAGTAATAGTTCACTAGGAATAAATAACAATAATGTATATCATTGAACCTCCAAACACACACACACACACTCTGTATGGTCTGAGAAATAAAATATTAATGAGTTATATATAACTCATTCATAATTAAGGAAGAGTATTTTCTATCTTTTTTACTTTTTTCTATTTTTATTTGATAAAATATCTCACCTAGTATATGTCAAAAATATTCTTACATCATAAATTTCTTATTGTACTTTCTCTTGAAAACAAAATGTTAACTAAAATTATAATTCACAGTAAACTTCTCAATATAGGTAAGATTTTATTGTGAGCAGTGACAATAGGGCTGCTAATGGATTTGATGATAGACTTGATTAATTTCACCCTTTAGTATTTGTAACAAGCATCCCTTCAGACACAATCCAAAAAACTAAATAATTAGCTTAAGATCATGTGTCCAGCATGTCAAAATCAGACCTTTGACTGTTTCTACCACTATAACATATTATTCACCTATTTGGTACAAGAGATTAAACTCAAGTTGTAATTTGAGATGTTCAATTGTTGACTGGGTTTATTAATTGATTCATTCATTTTTTGAACAAATATTTGTTCAACATTTATCATGTGCTTGGCACTATACTAGGAGTAAAGGTATATTGATAAAGATTATGTCAACTATTGCTTCACTGATGTGAAGAAAATAATAGGCTAATTTAAATGTAATAACTGAATACTTTAAAGGATGTATCTACAAGATACATAGCTATATGGTGGAAGAAAAAATGACTATGTCTTCCTACTGAAGGCTTAACTTAGAAGGATAACATCTGAAACGAACCTTGAAAAAATAATCAACTTAGATACACAAAAAGCCAAGAATAAGGTTGTCAGGACAGAGGAAAGAACATGTTCAAAGGCAGATTGATTTTTAGTTGGTTTACTAATACTTTTAAATTCTCTGCAGAAAAGATATCCTTATTATCTACACATAAGGCAATTTGGTCCACCTCAAATTCCACCCCATTCCAACTGCATTTAGCACCCTTCCCATAATAGGTAGCATTTACTAAAAACTTGCTACATGTAGAACCTGCTATAAATGCCTTCATAAATGAGATTTTTCATTTTTGTTCCTCACTTATACAGATGAGGAGACTAAGGAACAAAATGACTAAGTAGTTTTTCCACCTTAACATATCAAATAAAAGCAAAAGAAGGATGAAATCCAAGCAAAGCAGTTTGATTCTTAAATCCTCACTCTTAATCTTTGCACCATTTTTTGTTCTTTTTCTACTTTGTATTGTGTCATATATCCAATTCTTTGTATTTTGAAAATACTAATCAATTCTTTAATGCTGAAAAATATTTTATTTAAAATTATATTTATACCATGTTGACTTCAGTGTTTCATTAATTTATTCCTTTGGGATTCTTAAATGGGCGGTGACATGACGAGTTAGAAATGTTCACCAAACAAAGTGGTTATTTCACTAAAATAAGCTGGGAATGATTTGATAAATTACTTAACTTCTGAATCTATTTCCTTGTATAAAGAATGGATATCACAATACCTGCTCCTGTAGGCATCTGTGATTACTGACTAATCAAAATCTTTTTACCACAATCTTACAATCTCGGTGTTTCTTGACCTTATGAATCTTATCATTCTAAGGTAAAATAAAAAATAATAAAGTAACATTAAAGAAATAGAAATATCATTCAGCTTTCCTTGCAGCTCGAATAACCTAAATTCTTCTAAGCAGAGGCAGTCATGCAAGACATTGATTTGGAAGTGAGCTATTGATGGAACATTCATTCATTGTGCTGTCAGAGGAGGTAATGGAGGCAACCTGATTCTGGTGTCAATAGCAGAAGTTCACTTATTAAGTGGGCACCACAGAGCCTATGAGTTTCCCTGACAGCTCAGCTTTTACAGTGATTCTGTGAGCCTTCTAATACCCTTTAATCATCTCTTCCTGGTGTTGTAGCGAGTACTCATTTTGTTTAAAACATTTTTAACTTTATTTATAAACATGATTTTTTTTGTATTAATTTATGCTGTGGCCCAAACACAGAAAGGTGCTTGTGGGCAGGTGCCTCTTGTTATCTAAAATAAATCAAAACATAAAACTCCATTTATGATTGTTAAGGAAGTATTTCCTAGGCTTATTCCTGGTATAAGAGATAATAGAATTAATAGAATTATTGTCAGTTACTCTATATTTAAATGTTATCGAGAATATCATAGCCTTAGCCCCTCTCATAAATAAAAATGTGTGAGGTAAAGGAAAGCAGGGAAACAAACATATATTCTTTTGATCCATAAGTTTCCATTCACACTTTTAGTCTTTATGATGTTATATGAAGTTATTTGTCTCAAAATATTTTCCTAAAAATGTCCTTTTGATTATGATTTTTTGGGGGATCAGAAAAAATATTAAGATGTGGGACAAATGTAGGTTAAAAAGAAAAATGTAAGAGACTTACTTTCCCCTTATTTAATTCATATTTGTGATCACATGCACTGATTTTGTGATCTAATTGTCTCAATAAAATTTGAGAAGTATTTAATGCACCTTGCCATCTCTGTTTCCCTTAAAACCAGACAATGATTTACATCATTAAAATTTCTTCAGCTGCAGATAACTAGACACAATTCATCAGAGTTTACTCTTTCCAAAGACTTCCTTTCCTTGGCCACCCAGCATTTCTAAAACAAATTATGGGCATCTTAGTGTAATCATTTTTTAATAAGCACTCAATAGTATGTTTGGCAAATAAGCTTTAAGGGTAGAATCTTTTCTTATCCAGGAAAAAAGTTTTAGGTTATGCATGTTGCAGTCACTTCGCAAGAGACAAACATGAAACATTAAATTCATTCCAATCTGAGGCACAGGCATCCAAGGTTCACTCAGCTCTGTGTTGTGCTGTCTAGATTTACAGTTAGCTATTTGACTTTGATTTAAAGTTCCCTCAGAACAGAATATGGGAAGAATTCCCTGATGATAAAGTTATTGCAACTTGAACTTCACCTGGATGGACATTCTATATTGTGTTTCCATTGCTTAATTTTGCCACCACCATTCCTTCCACTCCGAGGAACTGACAAGCAACTACAGAAAAGAAAAAGACCAAATAGCTCCATTTATCTTATGCTACCAGCGTATAGTTGCAATGCAATGATAAATGGACACCAATAAATCTGTTATGGACAAAGAGCATTGACAGGTAGGTGTATTTTCTATTCTTCTTAGAATCAAAGTAGGGAGGAAGAAACATTATCGACAACAACGGCAAAACAGACAATCTCACACACACACACACACACACTCAACTCTGATTCAAGCTGGGAAGTGATAGCCACAAAACTATTTGTCCCGATCACTTTTTTAACACATAAATTCTTTCTTTGTTGCTGAAAAAAAGTGTTAAAAGCTAATCTTTACAAAGGTGCTTATAAACCTGAACTCTAAAAGAAATCTCTGGTTTGAGGAAACATTAAACTATAAATAATATGTTATTTACTAACAGTATTCTTTTAAATTCCTGTATGTAGCCTACATGCTATTGGGTGATAGCCCAATAAAACCATAATATACATGAATAGTTTCTGCTGGATTGTTTGATAACATTTTTAAAGAAGTTTCATGTCATTATAAAATTTAATTCTGGTTTAGGCTTATGTTCCCAGATCCAGTAATAAATCCAAAATGCCTTATATATTCATTGACCTTAGTCATCATGAGTTGACCCTTGAACAATGCAGGTTTAACCCCCTCAGGTGCATTTATCTGTGGATTTTTTTCAACCAAATGTAGATAAAAAGTACAGTATTTTTGAAATGAGAAACCTACATAGACAAAGGGCCAACTTTTTTGCAGGCAGGTTCCGCAGGGCTGACTCCAAGACTTGCATGTGCAAGGATTCTGGTATATACAGAGATCCTGTATGCAATCCTCTCCCTATACTAAGGAATGACTATGACTATAATCCAGAAAAATCTATCACTGCATGAATGCTTGTTTTAACATTACTTTGTACATTCCCTGCTTTCACTCCATTGCTCATCTTTTCTGCTTTCAAATATGCTGTGCTATTAGGGACTCTCTGAATGACCATAGCAAATTCCCCTGCGAAATCAAGGATCTGAATTTTTTATTTAGAAAATAATACTTCATTTTTTAATTAAAAATGCAGACTTCCTTGGAGTACCCTCAAGTAAAAAACATTTCTCTTTCCACAGCCCATATAATTCAGACTTTAATCTGAGTATTTCTCTTCCTTGATCCTCATTTCCAATTTCTGAATTTGTTATTTCAATCAACCCATAAGGAAATTTTTCAGTTTGATCTCTTTACAAAATCATACAGATTATCTAGATAGCAACACACACACATACATAGACACACAAATACATACTCATACAACATTTATAATAAAATTAGATGCAGTGATGTGAATGTTTGTGTCATCCCAAAATTCATGTTGAAATCCAATCCCCAATGTGAGGGTATTTGAAGGCAAGATTTTGGGGAGGCGATTAGTTCATAAGGGCAGAACTCTTAATGGGGTTAGCGGCCTCATGAAGGAGGCCTCAGAGAATTTCCTCACAGTTTCCACCATAGATGGTTCTAGCAAAGATATCACTGTGTGTGAAACAAAATGGAAGCCCTCACCTTACATGGGATCTGCTGGCACCATGATTTTGAGCTTCCCAGCCTCCAGAACTGTGAAAAATAAATTTCTGTTGTTATCATTCTAGTGGTTTTATAGTTTGGGATCTTACATTTATGTCTTTGATACAGTTAGAGTTGATTTTTATATAGGGTGGAAAAAGAAGGATCTAGTTTCATTCTTCTATATATGGCTATCCAGTTTCCCCAGCAACATTTATTGAAGAGACTGTCCTTTTCCCACTGACCGTTCTTGGCACTTATGTCAAAAATCACTTGACTTTAAGTATGTGGATGAATTTCTGTATTCTCTATTCTGTTACTTTGGTCTTTGTGTCTGTTTTTATCCTAGTATCATGCTTGTTTTAGTATTATGGCTTTGTAATTTATTTTGAAATCTGATAGTGTGATGTCTACAGCTTTGTTCTTTTTGATCAGAATTGCTTTGGCTATTGGGATCTTTTTAGTTCCATACACATTTTCAGATTAATTTTTCTATTTTTGTGAAGAATATCATTGGTAGTTTGATAGGGATTGCATTGAATCTTAGATGACTTTGGTTAGTATGGACATTTTTAACAAAATTACTTCTTCCAATCTATGAGCATAGGGTGTCTTTCCATTTGTATATATCCTCTTCAATTTCTTTCTTAAGTGTTTTGTAGTTTTCCTTATAGAGGTCTTTCACCTCTTTGATTGCATTCATTCCAGATATTTTATTTATTTATTTATTGTAGCTATTGTAAATGGATTTATTTTCTTGATTTCTTTTTTTATCTGTTTTGTTGTGTGTGTATAGAAATACTGCTGATTTTTATATGTTAATTTTATATTCATTTATCAGTTTTAAGAGTTTTTTGGTAGAGTCCTTCAGTTTTTCTGTATATAAGCTCATGTCATTTGCAAACAGGGACAATAATTTGACATTCTTCTTTCTGACTTGGATGCTCATTCTTTCTTTCTAGACTTTATTTTTTAGAGAAGTTTTAAGTTTACAGGAAAATTGAGTGATAAGTACTGCAGTCCCATATACCCCTTGCCCCCACACATGCAAAACCTCCCCCATTATTAACATTCTCCATCAGAGTGATGAGCCTACACTGACAAATCATTATCAGCCAAAATTTACATTAGGCTTCACTCTTTGTGTTGCACATTCTGTGGGTGTTGCCAAATGTACAATAACATGCATTTATCATTATAGTATCATACAAAATAGTTTCATTGCCCTAAAAACCCTCTGTGCTCAACCTAATCACCCCTTTCTCCTCCCCATCAAAGCTATATGTATGTCCCTAAATATTATATTAAAAACATTACATTTACAGTTTCAACGTTGTATCTATAAAACAACAACAGCAAAGAAAAATAACAAACATAAAACTTGCTCTAAAACAGACTCCTTCATATATTTTGCAGAGAGATGAATTGATAATGTGGTGTTTTTGACATTGATCACATTAGAAATAAAAAGCAAGATGCATCTGTTTTCATTGTTTCTTTTCTTTATCATACCACCTTTTACATTTTTGGTTTGGGTGAGAAGATAACAAAATGTGCCATTCCTTTTGGAAATGGAAAAGGTTCTTTTATGTACACTCACATACAAGAATCATATGAGGTAGACCTCTGGAATCTTTGATATAATCCTTTTGTTTTTAGAGTCTGTTGTATATAGATACCAGACTGGATGCAGCATCAAAATTCTTATCTTATTCCAAAAAGTTGCTTTTGATGATCTGATTATTTCTCTAGATCTCTCTCATTTGTTAATGCTTGCTATTTTATGCAGAGCCCTGGAGGTTTAAAAGCATTCACTTTTCACTAAGTTACATACTGGAAATGAAATGACACATTTCAGGAAGTTCTTTGTAATTCAAGCAGGAAAGTTTTCAAATTATGATCATCTTTCTTAATTATTAGTGTTATATCTTAATTGGGTTATATTGCCAATAAATGAGAATTCTTCATCTACTTATTTAATGCTGACATTAGGCAATAAAATTTCAGCTAGAGAAATTTCAAGTGGCTTTCTTAGTAGAGATAATAACAGGCTTCCCACTCAGTAATTTCTTTTTTTTTGAACGCTTGATATAAAAGGTTTTTGAACAGCAATTTTGTCAGTGTTCTTTTTTTCAGTAAGTAGAGTGGGGCAAACATATGCTGAAAGTTACGTGAGAAGAAGCAGGACTTTTATTTCATCCATTTTAAGATTTCATTTGACAATTTAAAGACTCTTGAGAGTAATAAGGAATAGTCATGCAATGTTTTTGACAAACATCTATGGTAAGTCTGTAGGTGTTAGTGATAAAGAATAATAGCTAATAATTAATACTTTATTTAGGATATTACATGCCAAACATTTTACGTTTGTTAACTCATTTAATTCTTGTGGCAACCCTGTAATCCTTATGGCTTATTTTGTCTCCATTTTACAGCAAAGAAAGCTGAGGTTTATTAAATTCACATATTGAACTAGTTTCAAAACATGACAGCATAAAAATATTTCAAAGCACATTTTATAAATATGTTCAAAGAACTAAAATAAGCTATGTTTAAAATTAAAGTATGACTGTATGATTCATCAGAGAGTATCAATTAAAAAATAGACATTTTAAAAAGAATAAAATGGAAATTCTACATTAAAAAGTAAGATTAATGAAGTGAAAAATTTGCGAGAGGGGCTGAGCAACAGATTTGAGTTAGTATCACCATTGCTTTTCTTTTATGGTTATCATTTACATGGTATTTTTTTTCCATGCTGTTACTTTCTACCTTTTCATGTTTTTGAATTTAAACGGTATCTCTTATAGTTAGCATATAGTTGGATCTTACTCTTCTGCTCAGGCTAATGATCTTCTCTACATTTTTCAAATTATTTTGTGTTTATAATTAGTACATAATAATTTTATATGTTTATGGGGTACAATGTGGTGTATACATGCATGCATTGTATAATACAATGATCAAATCAGGGTAGGGGGCATGTTTATCACCTCAAATAAGTAATGATTATCATTTCTTTATGGTGGAAACTTTAAAGATTATCTTTTCTAGCTATCTTGAAATATACAATATATTGTTTGTTATTAGCTATAAGAAATTGACAAATACAAAGTTACAGTTAGATAGAAAAAATAAGTTTTGGTCTTTTCTATATTTTGACTGAAGCGTCTAGTCCAGGTATACTTAGGGTAATTCTTTATATTGTTGAATTTATATCTGTCATTTTGCTGTTTTATTTCTCTTGATGTTTTAAGAGAAGATGTGGATTTCTTAATAAAAGAATATAATCTGTAGCTGTGATAATGTCTTACCTAGGCTGACAGATCAGTTCTCCTAACATGTTCCACCTGTTCACATGCAAATTCTTTGGAAAGATGGCATGATTCCAGAGTGATTTTCTAATACTGGATTCATAACTGGGGAAAACCAATGTTATTTTGTGTGTCATGGTCTTTAAGGAACATAAAGGTAGGGACTAGGATGAAGGGGGGTATTGATAAACAAATAATTGCTCAGAGGCTCAACTGAAAATTCCTCATTCCTAATCCAGGATGACATATTGGCCGAACTTCTTTGTCTTTGAAGTGGACTATCAGGTTGCATAACCTACATCCACACAAGTGCTTTCATTGCTTGATCCAAGCTGGTCCTTGCTAAGAATGTAAAGATGGACATAGGAAATTGTTGGGCCATAAGATTCTTTAAAGATAAAAAGACCTGTGTGAAAAGTCATTATTGGTAACCCAAAGTAACAAGATGAAAAGAGACAGGAAGAGTCATCAATTAGGGAAGAGGGAATAGAAACTAACTAGAACAACAAAATTTGTGTTTGAGGCCAGAGTCCCTCCACCAAAGCTGGGGGAAGAGTAGAAAATCTAATCATCCCCTTTTACCTCTGAGACGTTCTGAAGCCCCCTCCCCTTCTCTGTAAGTCACTTGTTTCAGGTCACCAGTTGTGAAGCAAAAGATCCAAGTGATGTGGTAAAGAGCAAAGACAATGAGTGGAGGTATTTGAAGTTATGCCGTACAACTTGAAAGGCACATTTCATTTCACATACACATTTCAAATTAGGCATCCTTAAAACAAAAAAACAAAAAAGAAGAAGAAGAAGAAGAGACATGCCAGAACCTATGTTACTCAATGGGGTTATCAAAATGTATGCATCCTATATTGTGTAAAGGCAAACATATTTAAAATGTGCTGTGCCCTTATAAAATGATTTCTTTCAAACGAAGAACAAAAAATAACAATGCAATTCAGATGCTCAGCTAGAAGTAAAAATGCAGTTTTTACAAACTAAAACAGGCCTAGCTAAGCAGTTAAGATACTGGACCAAAATGTTATGTCTGATTTCTTGGGAGAAAATTTGACTACAACATCCTTTAAGTTTATATTCATGCAGACTTCTAGTGGCCAGCTATAAAAATGCTAATGGAGTCTCCACATCTTGGTTGAAGGTGTCTGAGACTACAGTTACTGTTCAAGTTTGCTGTCTTTTAAGTGGAAATGAAAAGTTTAGGAGAAAAGGCCCTAGGGAGAGTTGATCCTGCTGTGTAGCCGAACCTCTCCACCATGCTCCACCGCACAGGCTTTCCTTTCCATCTGCTTCTCCACCCAACAGATCGCTTTCTTGGGATCTGAGGAAATTGTGCAGAAAAGTATGGAAATAAAATCTAAATGTGGTCTCCCTGATATGTCATGCTCTGTAAACCATTAGAAATACACAAAAGTTAATTTTCTTCTCATCTGTTTGCATTTAATTTTCTATTTGAATAGTGAGTTATTACACAGATATGTGAAATACATTAGAAACTCCAATACAACCTCTATCAAAAGTAGTATGGCAATACCTCAAAGAACTAAAAGTAGAACTACCATTTGATCTATCGATCCCACTACTGGGGATTTACCCAATGGAAAAAAAATGTTTTATCAAAAAGACACTTAGACTCAAATGTTTGTTGCAGCACAACTCACAATGACGAAGATGTGGAATCAACCCAAATGCCCATCAATACAAAAATGGATTGATAAAATATGGTATATGTATACCAAGTAGTTCTACTCAGCCATAAAAAATGGTGAACTAATACCTTTTGTAACAACCTGGATGGAACTGGAGACCATTGTTCTAAGTGAAGTATCTCAACCATGGTAAAACAAACACCACATGTACCCACTATTAAATTGGAACTAATTGTTCAATACTCATGGGCATGTGTGGAAGTAAAACTCAATGGAAATCAAACAGGTAGGAGGAGGGAGAAGGGGGTAGGTAAATTCACCCCTAATGGGTATAATTCATGCTATCTGGGTGATGGGCACACTTACAACTTTAACTTAAACTGTACAAAAGCAATGCATACAACCAAAACGTTTGTACCCCTGTAATATTTTGAAATAAAGAAATAAAGAAACTCCTATAGAGTACCATACTTCTTCCTATTTGATTATGAAAAGAACTTATTTCCAATTTTGGGCAACTAGGAAAAGATGCGCATTAATAAAATATATGCTGACTATTGTTTAAGATACAGACAAAACAATATTTATTAATTTACTTTTTCTCATTTTTGGTAAAGACAATGTATTCAAACTAGAATTTACAGAACGTAAGATATTTTTTATTACTAGTCAACTAGAATGAAGAATTTATCATATCCATTGATTCAAAACTTTGTTCACTGTCTCCTAAATCTTTAATGAGAATTCTAAGGAAAATCAGTCTCAAAACCAGTCTAGGAGAGAACAAATAACACAGGTATGACAATATTTCTAATGAATATGGTTTAAATAACAATAAATAATTTGCTAAGGGCTTGCTTTCTGTGTCCAAGAGATAAAATATTATTTCTTCCTTTAATGAGCAAAATAGATTTCATAGAGGAAGGCCTTGAAGAATAGGGCAGGATATGTCAGTTAAAGGAGACAGCACTGGCAATTTCAGAGGTTTGAGAGTAGTTAGCATTTTGAGGATCAGTGGTATTTTGGGGGGGAGTAAAGGAAAATTACTGACTATAGTGGAATATTAGAAAAAATACATGGAAGTTTTGGTTGCAGGAAGAAAAAATGATAAAATGCCTTCTACTGTTGACAATACACAAATATTCAGAAATGGGTTTTCATAGTGTGAACAAAGTTTTAGATTCAGGGCCCCTCAACTGTTCTGAAACCTTCCAAGGCGTGAGAGGGACCTTAAAAATATGTTCACAAAATCAAGGGGGTTTTTGGTTAACTTACAAAGGTGTAAAATCTTACTAACAATTGGTTAGAATAGTACATTCTTTACACTCTGATGTCCGCTCTTTGGCATTTCCCCATAGTTGTATGATGATGGAATTGCTGTGGGCTTTATAAGATCCACACAAAAGGAAATTGAGTTGGGCTATATTCAATTTAAATTTTGTGTGTGTGTGTGCATGTGTGTACACATATGTGTGTGTGTGTGATGCTAATATGCTTTCATGTGTATGTGACTTCCACTAAATACCTAATTCCACTGTTGGGCATGGTGAGATTTTCTTATATAGCTATGCGACCACTGACCGTACCAAATGTCCTTCACTTTCCTTCTTCAAAATCCTGAAAATCTACAAAAAGACTGAAATATCTTCCTATTCTATCTAACAATGATATAATAAAATCTTTGTCAGATGGAAAGGCAAATGAAGAATATCCAGTCAGTGAATGTAGGAAAATACCTGTAAAACATTTGTTATTAAATATAAATATAATTTTTAGATTTTGTGATGTTTATTTTTTTTATTTTTT
>VBSM01001265.1:8034331-8071215 GCA_008086735.1 Cheirogaleus medius | reverse complement strand
CTTTAATCAGAAGTACAGGTGTACAAAAGTACACCTGTACACAAGGTGTAATCAGAAGTACAGAAGTAAAGGTGAAGCATCTCTATTCCTGATGCTTCAATCAAAGTAGTGGATGTAAAAAATGATAATATATGGGTGAAATGAATAGCATTGCAGATGCACAAATTGGCTAGTTACACTGTTCATGTGCAAATATGTCCCAAAAGTTTATGCACACTAAAATATCACTCTTTAAGTAGGATTCTAATCAGTACTGATTTCAGGGTCATAAGAACCATTTGTCCTTATCAGAAGCTAAACTCTGATTTTAGAATATTGTTGTCTCTGTAAGAAGGATAGTCTTCATTTAAAATACATACTAAATTACCAAAAACTAGATGGCTTAAAACAACAGAAATTTATTTTCTTACAATTCTGGAGGCTAGAAGTTTGAAACCAAGTAACTAAATCAGTGTTAGTTCCTAGTGGAGGCTCTGAGGGAATTCGGTTCCATAATTTGTCATCTTCTTCTGAAGGTTGCCAGTAATCCTTGGTGTTCCTTGGTTTGTAGCTGCATCACTCCAATCTCAGCCTCTGTCTTTACATGGCACTCCACCTTGTGCATGCCTGTCTGTGTGTCTTCACGTGGTATTCTTCTCCGTCCATGTATACAAATTGCTCTTATCCTACAAGTACAACAGTCATATTAGATTAGGGTCTACCCTAATCCAGTATGCCATGATCTCAACTGATTACATCTGTAATGATCCTATTTCCAAATAACATCATATTCTGAGTTTCCAGAAAGGGTATGAATTTTAGAGGACATTATCCAATACATATAATTTTCCAAAAGAGGCAACCAACAATTGTACATTACAGCAAGGAATAATAATATATCATCTATATGAAAGATATTATTAGACTCATTAAAGTAAATGAAAATGGAAACCAGGCCTGAAGAATCCCTGAGTAGACAAAACTAGTTAGCCTCACAAGTGACCTCAACACTGCTTGATTTGCAGACATAAGCGAAACTTAACTTGAGCTATTTCGGGTAAATGTTTATATGAAAGAAAAACAGAATTTAAGCTCAATCAGAAGTAGCCAACAAACTTATAATTATATAACTAAGTTCTTTCCAACGTGGTAGACCAAATAAAGTAGCTATATAACTGTAACCAATAAAATATTTTCTTTGCTTTACCTCTGTGTCTGTTCTATAAAATCCTTTACCGTGTACTCCCTGGATGGAATTCCTGAACTGCCTTCTGGTATTATGGTTAATACAGGAGCCACTCATATTTCTATACTTTGATTCTTGGACCCATGAATTCTCAGTATTGGAAAAATAGCAAAATACATTGGTTCCTATTTGAGAATATTTACTGTATCCTGATGGACCAAAATAGGAAAGAAAAGGTGAAGCAAGGAAGGAAAATGAGGACAATTTAAACCCACAGGCATCTCAATGTCTGCCTCTCACTGCCTCTAGCTACAGAGACCTTCAGAACATAATGATTGCTATTTTGTGTCTTCTTTCAATTCTTAAACAATTTATTTTCTCAACTTTATGTTGTAGCCACATAGAGAAAGGGATTCTGGGAAGCATAGTTTCAGTTTAGCCAAATTTCCACATTAAGAAGCTACCACAATTACAAAGGTAGAGTTTTCCACCAGTTGAGAAATGAGACTATTAAAAAATAGCCAAAATTATTTATCCATTTTGAAAAACAAATCCTTATTTATCATAATAGTATAAATTTATAATGAATTAAAGTTCTAAATGTAAAGAAAATCCTAAAATTATTAGATGAAAATATAGGAGAGTATTTGAGTACTTTTAATAGAGAACTCCTAAAGATAGAAAATAAAAACAAATATTAAAGGCGAATAATGAGGATTTTGACTCAAATGTGATTTAATCTTATCAGAGCTATAGGGAAGTTACTCCCGTATTCAATTTCTGAACACACTTTTGAAGTCAGTTTGTCATGTTCTATTATTAATGCTCATTTTATTTATTTATTCATTTATTTATTTTAATTAAGTACAAATTTTATATATTTATAGTATACAACATGATTTTTGATGTATTTATACATTGTGAAATAGTTAAATCATTTAACATATGTATTAACTCACGTATTTATCATTTTTTCTTGTGGTGCAAAGACTTAAAATCTACTCTTAGCAATTTAAGTATACAATATGTTGTATTAACTATAGTCAGCATGTGCTCATCATTTTAATCATCAGTCTTAGGTTCAAGATTATAAATCACCAAATACATAATTACCTGAGAATATTTGTACAAGGATGTTTATTTGAATAATAAAGGAAGGGAATGATTAAATAAATCAGCATCTAACTATATTATGGTACACTGTGCAGGTACTAAAAGAAGATGTTAGAGTTGTATGTACTAACCTGACAAATATATTCTGAAGTGAAAAAAATTTCTAACTAAAATATATATTACAATGCTGTTTTTTGGTAAAATAAAAGTACATATGATAATTTGTTTTTTATATGTGTGTTTAAGGGTGAATGAGTATATTTATAACAGAAAAATAACTGGAAGGATAATGGCAAATATTGTTTTCTTTTTTTCCCTTTCTTTTCTCTCTCCCTTCTTTTTTACTCCTGCCTTCTCTCTCTCTCCCTACCTCTATTTGTTTGTTTTAGTTTTATTCGAAAAGATTTAATAAGCACCCACTGTGTGCAAGCCACTATTCTGGACAGTAGAAGGAGAAATAAAGGGTGGACATGAAGCAAGGTCATTTTATTTTTTTTAATTTGATCTTCTTCTAGTTTAAATATTTTAAAATATGTTTTTCTATTTATTTATATATAATCAGTGTGCATAAAATATATTTTTGTTTTGTTATACAATTTATTAATTTTACTGAATTATACAATCATTATCATAATCCTGAATATTTTCATCACACAATAAAATTTCTTGTGCCCATTTATAGGTAATGTCTGTACCCATTTTTAGCCCCAGGCAACCACCAATCTCCTTTCTGTCTATATTGATTTGCCTTTTCTATGAACTTAACTATTAGCAGTATAATGAGGTGATGATATGCCACTCATATTACATTTTGGATATACAGAGAAAGTATGTGTTTATTTTTTCAGTAATTACTGAAATTCTTCTGACAAAAAACACCCTGTGAAGAGAAAAAAATTATGTATTCAATTTGTTTTAAACTTAATTTCAACATACAATTGAAATAGCAATCTATAGAAAATAAAATTTGATATTCTCTCATATGGAAACCTAACTTTCCATCAGTGGATGAATGGATGAAGAAAATGTGGTAATAAAAGGAATATTATTCAACCTATAAAAAAATTATGCCATTTTCAACAACATAGACAAGCCCAGAGAACATTATGCTAAGTGAGATAAGCCAGACACAGAGACACAATACCACATACTCTCGCTTACTTGTGGCAATAAAAATCAAAATCGTAGAAGCAGAGTAGAATAGTGGTTGCCAGAGTCTGGGAGTGCAGAGTGAGACTGGAGAGATTGGTCAACTAATACAATATTTAAGTTGACAAAAGGAATAAGTTCAAGAGATCAATTGTACAACATGATGACTATGGTTAATAAAAATGCACTGTATACATGAAAATTGCTAAGGGAGTAGATTTTGAGTGTTCTCATTACAAATAAGTATGTGAGGTAAAGCATATATTAATTAGCCTGATTTAGCCATTCCATAATGAATATGTATTTCAAAACATCATGTTGTACACCATAAATATATGCAATATTGATTTAATTAAGATCATAATCATTTGTATAAAACTATACTTGGAGTCCACTTTCAAAAGCATAGCTATTTTCAAAAGTATTTTCTTGTATATTCCGATTTTGAATCAAAAACTAAATATTACCTCCATTTTCCTCTTTGATTCTTTTCTATAACAAATCATCTTCTACTTCTAAGATAGATGATCACAATGGACTAGGTTCTTTTAAACAGGGAGCAAAAAAGAAACACGTGAATAAAATTACAAGTATGAATTCAATTACAAGGAGTTCTAGATCTAGCATCTAAATACATAGGCCCTAGTTCATTTATTATCATTCATAAGTAAGCCTAGCCGAATCACTAAAGATTTCTGAACATCATGATGAAACAAATTATATTACAAATCTCTCCTCAAAGATTTGAAGAATTAAATGAAATAATTTGTTTGTAATCTTTTTGTAAACACCATACTATAGAAATTCAATATACTTGAAATGAGAAAAAAGCTTTATGTTTATTTCTGAATTCAACTAATATTTATGCTTTGAAACTTTGTGTGTATTTCCAACTTGGAGATAAATTTTAACAAACCTATGAAATTGTAAGGGGCAAAGAAAAGGAGATTTTTATGTTGTTCATTGAAACAATTAGCATCACCTTGGAAAAGAAAAGTAGTTAACATAGAATGTTTATATAATATGCAAGCATGTTATGGAATGAATTAACCTGAGAATGATAAGGAAGTTATTTTCAATGTGATTAATGACCTTATTAGATTCATGTGAGCAGACTGAGACTCTTCATTTCCAGAGAATTGTGCATAAATTAAAAATGGGTCAGAGAGAACACATAAAAATGAGAATAGACCTGGAAGTGGAATCTATAAGAAAGGTGAAAATAGTTTACATTGTTTCACATGGATATGAGAAGGCTTCATGTATATGAAAAGTTATTTCAAGCAGGAAAATCAACAACTGCCTTCAATTTCAATGGTGCTTCTAACAAGAAAACATATTTTTGTATTATACTGAGTGGCATTTACCATAGAAGTCAGAAAAGAAGTTCCTAAGTAACTGAGAAAAGTTAATCAAATTCTTCAAAACTATGAGAGACCGTGTATGGCCAGTAACTCGGGGGGTGGTCCTGTATAGGAAGTGAGAGATGAAGCAGATGACCTCTGCCAACTACATCTCAGAAAAATTAAAAATAAATAAATTACAACAACAACAAAAACGCCTATTTCTATTTTGAGCATGAATCTCCATTCCTGTTTTCTTGCATTGCTAGAATTGAAACCACATAAAATTCCTCAGATTGTGCTAAACCATTTAGGATCTTTGGTTTTGAAGAATGGATAAACTCATTAATTCATTCACTCATCTATGTAAGGGAAATAACCCTAGTTTTTCCCAGGTGCTAATCGAGCTTAACAGTCTCCAGAGCAAACTCATCTTTTTGATGAATATTTATGCTTAAAAATTCTGCCAGAGTAGTCCAGTTATTAACATGTGATCTCAATCAGTCAATATCAAGGCATATTGTAAATTCCAAGTGAATAAATACTTAAACAAATTAAAACAAACAAATGGAAAAAAAGCTATCACAGTTCAGGGATTGAATTTTAATTAGAAATAAAAACCAGTGATGAATGAATAAATATATCAATAAAAGAATTGATGAATAAAATTGTGTTATATAAATTTTCTTCTAACAATAAACAGAATAAATTGTAGGCCACGACATTTTAACACTGAGAGAATAATGATTTCATTTATAGTAAATGAAATTGAGAATCAAAGAATTTAAGTGGTTCTTTTTCAATGGTGGTAGGGCAGGAGACTTAGAAGGAAAACAGAAGTTATGGAATTACTATAGTATGCTAGGTCCAAAATCGACTTATTTCTTGCTGGCTTGGCTTTATTGTAGTTTAAATAACATAAAATAACGGCATCTAGCATCTGCCTTTTTTGTTTTCAGGCCATAGTATTCACGTGTTAGCTTGTGATGTTTCAAAGCGCTCCAGTAGAATCACAAAAAATCTTCCCCTTTCTGGGGCTTTCCCACTTTGGGGTCAGCACTGCGACCGCCAAACAGTGTCAATCATGACACTTGTCTGAAAACTGCACTCTGTATTTTAAATTACCCACATTTTGACATTTACCTTAGCTCTTGCCCTTTGCGTGGTTTCTGCCCAGTGCAGGCATTGAAAAAAACGGCTGTAGAGATGGTATGTTTTATTGAGGGAATGAAGAAAGGAGACTAATTCTGTGAGTTGGTTACATGGAAGTTGTTCAAGAGAAATTGTTTAGAAGCAAGAATAATGTAGCTATGAAATACCAAGCAGCTGTTTAGACAAAAAAAGTCTGAATAAATAATAGAGACATTAAGGGAAACAAAACAAATCAAATAAACCAAAAACCAACTAGATATCAATTTCTAAATGACTGAAATAAATCATGGGGCATAAATTTGAAAAGCAGCCAAGATCATGTTCTACTTAGGGGAATGTTTATATTTTTTAGTTTTTACTATTGATATAAAAACAAAATATTACATGCATATATTAAAAATCAACTGTGACTTGAAACTTAAACTGTATTCCTAAGTAAACAATGATGTGCAGGCACTGAAACACAGATAAAATGAGTGAATTATAGGTATGTAAATTGTACTTAATTTCTTAGACCAGTCGTTTCCAAAGCATAGGCCACAAACATTAGCATTATCAGAGACTTGTTGGAAATGCAAACTCTTAAGAATTCTGGGGTGGTGTTGTTCCAGCAATTTGTGTTTTAACAAATCCTCTAGTTCATTCTGCTGTATGCTAAAGTTTGAGAACTACTGACCTAGACTATAACAGATTAAAGTATTCTCAGTATGAAATCTCATTCTGCATCCCCAGACTTTATTTAACAACATCAGTATACCTGGTATTTCTATAAGTTCCCTGATAATATAAGAGTAGAAAAAGATATGACTTTGTCTAATGCAGTATCAAATTATCATTGAAAATATACTTAGTTTTAATTAATTAATTATATACTATTAATATTTGTTTATTTCACAAGTGGAGGCAGCTGGATAAGATGGAAAATGCATTGGTTTAGTAAATTATCGCAGCTGTGTCAAATTTTGTCTCTGCTTTGTCCCAGTTATGTGTATGTGTGCTAGCTAATGGACTGATTCATTGATTTTATTACTTAGGAAATATTTGAGGATCCACTATATTTTTGACATTTTTTAGCTGATGCAGATACCATAATTTAAAAATGATATGTCAGAAAGCTCTCCTACTATATGCTTCATGTCCTCTTGGCCCATTTATTTGCTTCAGGTATAATATTACTGTGGCCATCGCCTGCATGCTGGTGTTCCCTGACAGTATGCCACGTCGGTGTGTTGATATCATGTCTCATACTACTGTCTCTGAGCCTGTTTGGTGTTTTGGGGATTGTGCTTGGCACTTCCAGCCTGTGAACAGACCTGGAAGTCTTGGAGAGTTCATATACCCTGTGATGGCCTTTATGTAATAGGGGAACAGACTGGTGCACAGATACATAGCCCCTCTTCTGTATTTTAGATGGGCAATTCTGAAGATCTTCTCACATGATTCCTCAAAGTGTGCCCAGCAGAACTAAGCTTCACTTGCCCACAGCAAGAAGCGGCTCAATCATGTAATTTTTAATGAGCTCAATCATGCAACCTTTAATTGGCTCTCCCTCAATCTGTGCTGTACTCCTATGGATCACTTCTCAAAGTAAACTACCTGTCATGGGAACTGGAAAGTCAAGGACTCTGTTTTAGTAGAAAGAGCAATCTAATCGAGATCTAGAAAGTGGATCTAGGTAAGAAATAGATAGCTGAACAAAAGCATACACATAGTATATGACATAATTTTGATAGTTACAAAGGCTTTGAAAAATATTAAATGTGGTTATGTGCTATTGCATGACTGGCAAGAGTGGCTCTTGTTAGTTTGGAGTGTAGTTGGTGGTTCACAAGCTTTAACAGAAAACAGAATCATCTGGAGAGCTTAAAAGCACCCAGACTCCTGGGATCCATCCCATACTGTAAATTAGTGGGTCCTGCTAGGGACCTGGGTATCTACCTTTCTATCAAGTTCTCAGGTGATGTTCTCAGTAGTCTGGGTACCACAGATTGAAAACCAGTGGATTAGAGGAGAGTCTCTGAGATGTCACTCAGATCTGAAGCATACAAAGGAACTAGCAAAATGCTTTAAGTATTATAATGAAGGTATGAATTTAGTAGTGATATAACCTGTTTAGGGGAGACTCACTGGCCAGAAATGCAAGGATCTTTCTCAGATTCAACAAACAGGAAGATAAATAAAACCATAATTCAAAACAAGTAAATCTATCTGTCACAAACACAAAAAACTCACAAGGAGAAATAAAACAAATATTTGGTATGTAAAGTACTATAGATAGCAGAATAATAATAAATGATACATGCAACTATGTAGTCTGGGTAAGAATTATATTTGAATGCAGAAAGTATAATAAAACAACTCTACTCCCACGTAGTTACCAAGACTTTATTTTTTTCCCCAGTTTATAGTTCTTCCTTTAGAATTCAAAAAGTGTTCAAGGCTATTATAAAATAATGGCACACACATTTCACTTTTAACATTACATTTATTTCCACATAAATTCAGAAAAGCAAATGAACAAAGGCATATGACAATTTTGATTTCATAGAAAATCAAAAATATAAATTTTAATATAATTTGAAAAGATATATCTTAGATGCATCTTATTTTCATCAGTAGAAGCCCTTTTCTCCTTCTACAAGTAAGCATTTATCTATTTATTGTACAAATTAAAAAACAATCAAGAGGCAAATTACTACTGAGATACATATTTTATTTGCTATAAATTAGTAGATTATCTCTGAAATAGAATTAAAGAATTATAGTAGTACTTTCTTGAATAATGTTTATAAATTTATATGGAGATACATTCAACCTCATGGCTTCTTAAAAATCCACTATTATTTAAATAGAATTGCTATAACCTCTGAAGAAAATATGAAATGTCTTTTACCTTAATAGCTTGAATCAAGATTGGGCCAAATTCACAAGATTATGGCATGTGAAGACTATGTTGCATTTGCTTCTTTCTTCTAAATTTGGGCAAAATGTATTCTACTTAGTTCTCAGAATTGAGAACTCCCCTCTACCCACCCCCACCACCAACCACAGGATTACTTATCTGTAACAGTGACTAAAGATGAAGGCTATTATTATTACTATTAACTAGATATATTATCAAAGTTGCTGTCGTGCTTATGTGGTTCAGTTGATCAAATTTGTGTTACATTTTGGTGGGCATCTATATGCTGTGACTTGATAGCCATCAAGGGAAGGCCCTACTTAAAATTATGTTTCACATTTATTGAAATGTACCCTCTTCTTTCAATTCAAGTATCACAGGAGTCAGAGTACATTAAGCTCTTAGTAACTTAGTATGTCTGAGTTTACTAAAACTGAAAAAACAACGAATGAGGATACTTGGTGGTCTGGAGAGAACCATAAAAGTAAAAAGAAAAGGGATGAGGAAAAATAGTAGAGAAAAGAAGATGCACAGCTTATACTATAAGCCCCTTTTTGGCCAAGGCCTGTGTTGTACACACACTGATCTGTCTTAGGGTATAGCTTATTGTTTATAAACATATAGTTGGTGCCGAACAAAAACTTCATATATTTATGGGGCAGGATGAGAAATTTCAGAATATATTAAAGGGTAAAAAGGGACACATAGTTAAACTCAGAAGTTTCAACTTGTGTTTCAACTGAAACAGAGAACCCAAGCTACTGCCTTAATTTTTCAGGACTTCTGTATGCTTCTTGCCTCAATTTTATTGATTCATCTATACTTCCAAGAAGAAGTTAGCATGAGGGAACGATAATCATACTATTCTATGATTCTTCTAGAGATATCTATAATGGATTTACTAAACTAAGACATTCTATTTAAATTTAAAATTAGATAAAATTTCCTGAAAATAAGACACTTGCCTGATGATAATGGTATAATAATAGAGGTAAATGTAGGATAATGGAATATAAATTTAACAGTGAAAAGATAGGAGGCAGTATATTACAGTAATGAGGCAAGAAGACAGTGATGATCTATAAACTAAGAGTCTCAAAAGGGTTATAAAATTAAAATATATATATATATATGTGTTAATACCAAACCTACAATCTCCAGTTCTTACTGTCTATGAGTATACCTGTTCTAATTTCCTATGTCTGCTCTGGTGATACTAATATGAACAGCATTGAACTCAGGATGATAGTCATCTTGACTTAGGCACAGGGCTACAAGGAAAGCTAGTTGCATTCTACTTTTTGTCTGGTTTCCTGATTATGAAAAGCTACTGAGTCTCAACGCATACTGATTATTGACATAGAGCAAAATCAGAGACAGTAAAATAGTAGGAATAAGCAGTAAAAAAAGCAAAAAGAGCAGATATTGAATTCTCCTTCATCTCTTATTATCTATCATCTTAGGAAATCTGAAGTCTTATGTCATTTTTTCTAATAATTCTATTTAGGAACTCAGCTCAGAGGGCAATAATAATGTCTACCTATGTAGTGAAGAATTAACTTCACTAATGGTCTGGCTTTGTGCATATTCTGGGAGCTAAGCTCTAAATACCTGGAACTTCCTGAATGATAGGAGTATTTTTGTCATTCATGGTGGGCACCTTGGACCACAAACAATTGTTTATGCTAACAGAGATGACTCAAGGTGGGGACTGGCCATGTCAGAAAGACCAACCACGTGATTAGAGGTTTGGAATTTCAGGCTGTGTGAAATAGCCTTATCTTCAGGGATGGGGTGGGAGCTGGAAATTGAGTTCAACCATGTGGACAATAATTGAATCAATCATGCCCACAATTAAGTATCAATAAAAATCTGGACTTTGAAGCTCCGGCTAGCTTCTAGGTTGACATTACTCTGTACATTGCCAACTGCTGATGCCAGGAGGGTAATGCATTCCCAGGGACAAGGAATTTCAGATTTGAAACCCTTCTAGTCCCATATTCTCCTCCTTTGAATGGTTCTCCTTCTTTGAATGGTTCCATTTGCTACAATAAAGCTGCAATCCTAAGTATACCATTTTTCTGAATTCTGTGGATCATGCTAGCCAGTTATTAAACCTAAAGGTGGTTATGAGAATCCCCAGATTTATAGCCAGCTGGTTAGAAGTGGAAGAGGCCCCAGGGACCACCAAACTTGTAGCTTATATCTGAAGTATTGGGTAGACATGGCAGTCGGGAGAATTGTGCCCTCAACTTTGGGTTTGGCTAACTTCAGGCACTACCACTTACTAAAGTCCACTATATCCCCCAGACAATGTATTAATACTTAATAATTTAAAAGTATGTATTACTGTGGTAGACAGCCACCAAGACGACACACAGTAATTCTTACTTCCTGGCAATTTATTCATATCATCAAAAATCTCTCTTGACATATCATCAGTTTCCTGCCTTCATTTTGTTTAAGATCTGAGTAGCATTTGCAACAGTTGCCCATTTGCCCAGAGAGACTGCTCTCTCTCTGCCGTCTTCAGTAATAGTACATTGCTGTGTCTTCTTCACACTTTCAAGCTATTATCTCATGCTTTCCCTTGAATTTTTTTCCTCTTATGTCTGCAATTTAAATGTTCAAGTATCTTGTCTTCTCATCTTCATTATTTTCCATTATTTTCCATTATTTTCCTCTGTAGTCATCCCTCTGGAACCAAAGAGGGTTGGTTCTAGGAGCTCCTCCACCAACCACTCCAGGATACCAAAAACCATGAATGCTCAAGTCCCTTATATAGAATGGTGTAGTATTTGCATATTAACTGCACACTTCCTGCCATATACTTACATCATTTCTAGATTACTTATAATACCTAATAAAATATAAATGCTATTTAAATAGTTGTTATGCTATGTTTTTATTAATATTTGTATTTTTATTGTATTATTTTTTATTATTGTTTTTCTGAATATTTTATACATGGTTGGTTGAATCTCCAGATGTTGAATCTATGAATATGGAGGGCCCACTATATTTTACCCATTTCTATGACTTTAAATATGATAATGTTTCCCATTTATGCATCTCAGACTTTTATCCCTTCTTGAGGCTTCACAATTATATACTCACATGCCTTCTCACATTCCCACTTGAATATCTAATAGGTGTTTATAAGATATTTTGGTCAACATTAAAATATTGACTAACGTCCTCATCTTCCACCCAAACAGAAATCTCTTCCTCACCCAGTATTTCTCATTCTGGTTAACAGCTCCACTAACCACAGTTATTGTGGCTAAAAGAGTCCTACAAATCATTTTTAATTTCTCTTTCCCTCATAATCCACATTCAATCTATAACCAAATTCTTGTTAGCTCTGCCCCAAACATATCTCAAACCTTACAATCACCATTTTCACTACTGACTTCATAGATCCAAGGCACCAACACCTCTGATTAAAAATAGTATAATCAACTACTAAATTTAATTTCTTGCTTTTTAAAAAGACACATAAAATTGTATGTATTTATCATGTACAGCATGATGCTTTCACGTATATATGCATTGTGGAATGACTAAAGCTAGCTAATTAACATATGCATTATATCGCATAGTTATCATTTATGTGGTGAGAATACTTAACATCTCTCTTTCCTTGCTTTTACATTTTCCTGAGTTTAGTGCATTCTTCATATAGCAGTCAAAGGATGCTAAAATAAATAAATTATATCACATTGTCACTATCTTAAACATTCTTATGATTTCTCATAGCACTTATAGGAAATTCCACATTTCATGCGGTGACTTTAAAGCCCTATGTGATTTGGTCTCAAATACTCTTTTTGACTTAAATTTCACCTTCATTCTTCCCTGGTAACATAGGCTTTCTCAAATGTGCCAAAATTATTCCTGCCTTAAGACTTCTGTGCTTCTTAGTTCTTCAATATAACGCATTCCCTTAAGATTATCACCTGTATGGCTCTTTCTCGATGTTTAGATCTCAACCAAATACCACAGCTTCTGTGATGCTTTTCTTGATGACCCTATTTAAAATGGCCTCTCTCCTCTCCTGCTCATTTTTTAGCTATTTACATAATATTTAATAATAATAATGATTTTGTAGCACCTAACAAAATTTGAAATTATAACTTTAATTTATGTGTTTATTGTTCCTCTCTCATTGCCCACCCCACCAGTGTGTTAGCTTCCTGACTCAAGGAGACATGTATCTTGATTACCATATTACTTTTAATATTTGTGTGTTGTTTCAATAAATATTTTTAGAATAAATCGATTAATCAGTGAGCTTAAGGTGCTTACATAACATGTTCAAACCTGTGCATAGTAAATATGTTTGCAAGCAAATATTTATCTGATAAGATAGAGAAAACACAATGTAAAAATGTAATTTGCCATGTGCAATGTCAGACATACAACAAACATTTAAATGCCTGAGACCTTCCTCATCATGAGTAATATAAGTCTCTCTTTGTATTTTTTTATAACACTCCTTTGTACTATTTCTGGCCTTACTTGTGATAGAAAAAAATGATTAGGCTATAAATCCTGGCAGAAACTAAGACCTAGAAATTTCTCTCATCCTTTAGACAAATCTTTCTCTCTAGGCAGCAGCACACATTTATGGTTCCAACATTCTATCAATTACCCCAGCCTCCGAGGGTGCCAGGAGCTGACGCAGTTCATTGTCTAACAAAATGCAGCATTTGGAAATACTAAAAACAGAACATAATACCCCAACGTATAGCACCTTGGCTGCTGAGTACTTTGAACTGGAGGAAATTGGAAAGGCCTTAGAAGCAAAGTCTCTCTGACCTTCTTTCCTCCTGTATCCTGCCCCTCTTTCTTTCCTAAAGAGAGTCATAGAAATCAGAATTCCTCTTCCCCAAGTTGGGTCACAGAAATAGAACCCTTCTCCCATAGAGCAAACTAAAACGTAGAAAGATTTCTCTCTCCTCCCTTCTTTGTTGAAGACCTTCATTCCAGAGGGGTCCTGCTCCACACCCAGGAGAAAAAAAAATGCTACACAAAGAGGCCAAGAAGACTCTGAACAGACAGGCCTTATAGGGTTTCCCCATCAATTAGATCATACCTTGTGTTCAGTCCCATTTCTACATGGCTGTTCATTCTTCATCAAAACCAAGCATAAAAATAGTTTTCCCTGGGTCTTTGGGTCTTCATTTATGAAGGCTTCCATGTCATATAAAATTGTATTAAATGAATTTGTTATGCTTTTCTCTTGTTAATCTGTCTTTTGTTATAGGAGCATCAGCCTTGAACCTTATGATAGATGAGAAAAAGTGTCGCACCTTTCTGCCCCTACACCTTAATGGTATTAGATGTGACAATAATTGATGAGTGAATATATGGATTAGTTAATAACTGTTGATATTCAGTAAATATATGATTTGCAAATTAGGGATCTTTAGTCAAGTAATCACACCCCTCAACCTCTCCACATGCCCTACTCAACCGCTAGCAAACACACAACCTTGTGTAAAAAGCTTAAAATCTACCATATATCTGTCCATTTTCATGCAAGACCATTTGATTTTTTCCCACCAAGCCAAATCCTAAACATGTTGATGTTAAAGTGTATTTTTCTTACAATTTGTCTGCTTGGTTTTTACAAACTATAAATTGTTGCTTTGTCATCAAGGTTACTGACGGTCTATCTTGCTCTCTGATGTGTAATATCCAGGTTTTTTTTTTTTTAAACTGACAATATATTACTTTTTGGCATGAGCAAATCCCAATTGATTTTAGTGGCAAATTAAATGCCCTGATGGTTGTAATATGGTGATTTATCACCAGAGTCAGCAGTGATTTTGCTTTGTAATGGATTTAAGAAAAGGGTTGAGAGAAAAGAAGGTATAGTGTTGAAATTTTCAAGTGCACAGACTCTAAGTGTGAACGTTTCATAAAGATTCTAGGCAAAAAAATCTATCAACTTTGAGTATCATGGGAGTTTTGGGGAAATTGAGTTATTGAAGGCAAAGGAACAGCAACTGTGTAAGATTAAGCTCTTTACTTTCCAAGTTTTATGTATACTGCATTGCTTTGGCCTTTTCTTGAAATTACTGAGACAAATGCTATTTGTCAACTTCATAAAGAATCTACTCCTTAATTCCTGAGATATGAAGTAATTTATTTTATAGTGTTCCAAACAAAGAAAGTCTAGACAACTGGGGGGACCTGGTGAGTTTAAGAGTGCTACATTCAGATCTAGTGTGTCTCAGTGAAACATTTCCTTTTGTCATTTGACAGAAAATTGAGTCTCAAAATGGATTTAATAAACAAAATAATTTATTGCCTTCTCTTCTGAAGAACATACCCATGGATAAAACATATTAGAATAAGAAGATGTTATGTCTTTTCAAGTTATTTTATCATTTTAAATATGAATATTTTGTTTCTATATTGATAAGGGAGGCTTGTATTATTTTATTAATAATGTATCTTAGATTCTTCAGCATAAAAATATGGGAGGCTTCAAGTGAGTGTGAGTGACGCCTATAGATTACAGATTTTTACTTTTACTCTTTGTATTAGTTCTCTGGGTTTGCTATAACAAAGTTCCACAGGCTGGGTAGCCTAAACAACAGAAACATATTGTCCTATAGTACTGGAAGCTGTAAATCCAAAATCAGTGTATCGGCAGGGTCGATTCCTTCCAAGGGCTGTGCAGGTTGGCTTGTAGGTGACTGTCTTCTCCTTGTCTCTTCCTGTTATCCATCTATGCACGTACCGGTATACATCCAGATGTCCTCTTTTTATAAGGACACCAGTCATTGAATTAGACCCACCTAATGACCTCATTTTAATCGGATTACCTCTTTAAGGATTCTATCTTCAAATAAAGTCACATTCTGATGTACTAAGGGTTAGGACTTCCACATATGAGTTTTAGGGGATAGAAGTCAATCTGTAACATCTTCATTGCCCAGGCAGCCCAACAACAAGAGAAAAACATGACCTCCATGAGAGATCATAATCTCTAAAGTGCCAGGGGCTTCTGGTCTGAAGCACAGCTTCTTTTGGGGTACAACTGTGAAACCATTATCTCCCAGCTTTTTTCCCCTCTGAGTTAGTTCCTTCTCCTAGCCCATGTCTGTCTTGCAACAACTTTAGGCCTTGGGTGACTCTGATAAATTCTGGCTAGCTGGAGTCATCCAAGAAAGAGGCACAGGAGAGTGAGTTTATGTTAAAAAAAACTTAGATAATGAACAAAATTCCCAGAAGTGGTTTGGATTGTCCTCACTTGTGGAACATATTCATCTTTCTGAATGTATCACTATGACAGAGAGTGTGTTGCAATTCTGGTACCGCATTAGCTTAGATCTTTTGCTGTTACACTTTTGTAATCTGATAGTAAAATTGGCTTCACCAGAAGAACATGTGCAGTGTGTGAGATGGGGCCTTTTCTTCAGAGAAAATTTAGAAAATACTAAAAGCAGGATAAATGATTTTATGGAAGCAAAAAAAAGAAGAAAACTAAATAGGGAATGATAAGAGCTAGTATCCAATAGGGGGACAAGGAGAAGTCCATTTTGTCTTATTTTAAGTTTTGGGTGTTTTTTGGCAATCTAAATCTAATGACAAATGGTAGAGAAAAAAACATTTGGAGATGTTGATAAATTTTTATCCCAAATGCATGTTCTTTCTGAAGTAACTGCTTTTAGATTTTGCTAAAGACTTAATTGAATGTGATTACATTTTAGTACTTTTAAAAGCCTATTCTCTAGTAATGTTTCAGCATAATTTCATTTCCTTTTTCAGGAGCTATTATTTCCCTAAGGTATTTCATGAGAATAGATGGTAGATGAAATAAAGCAGTAGTAGGAATGCTAAAAACCAAACCCACCATTGAAGCATATTGGAAGAGCAAATGTGATATTTTCTGAAGTTAATTATTTGTCATTGCAATTAGGCCTAAAGGCCTAAAGTTATTGTTTTACTGTTTCATATACTTCAGAGGATGACACAACAACTTGTGTACGATGGTTTATTTGAGAGGTGATCCCACCCGCTCCATAAGAGTAAGAGAGTAGGGAGTATCAGAGAGGAAGCAAAATAGGTGTATATTATCAAGGTCACCATAGTAGGCAATAAGAGCCCAGTATCACTATAACCTCTGTAAAACATATCAAATGCCTGCCAGAATGCTCTGCTCAGAGGATGAGAAGTGAGGACATATATCCACCAGCTTCTGTCGCATTGCTCTAAGTTTGCCCTAGTGGCAGTAATGCCTTGGTGTTCTTGGTTGTGTCTGTGCAGCAGGTCCAGCAGGCTCTCATAATTTCTGCTTCTCTTAAGAATGTGATGTGGAGTTTCCAAGGCATCTGCTACAAATACTATTTTTTAATGTTTTGAAGTAAAAGAATCACCAGCCTTTATATATTTTGTGAATATTTGCAAACCCCTTCCATGTTTTGAGCATATTCTTAAAATATTTTTTTCTGAATTGATGCAATCCCAAAACGCTGGTGTAACTTATCTCTGAGGACTTCTGTGCTTTGGCAAATATCTGCTTTTAAAAACATCACATGATTCCACAGTTCTGGTAATGAATTATTTATGCTACTACCTACAGAGATGCCCATGGTTATATTTCTACACTGCCGCAGATTGACCTATTATTCCACAGCTGTGTGGGGTACATCCAATAATAGTGATTTGTACAATGTTAAAGAAGTACAGAAACAAGAACATATAAGCATAATGAGAAATTGTAACCAAGAGGACGAGACTCACAGATCAATACATAATCACCTTAAGGAAACTGCACAATTAATCATTTACTCAATTGCAATAAGAGCTTAAACTAAGTAGTTTCATTTTATGTACTAGAAAATCCCAAAAATTTAGCTTAAAAAGGGATCAGTCAAAAACGATAAAAAGGAATTAGATTTTATCCTTCTGAAAAGCTTTATTTTCTTTGTTTAAAATATATTTATTTATTATTAATACCTAGGCCAAAATTGAGATTCTCTAAGTATTTATAATATTTTAATCAACTGAATTATTTAATTTGAACACATTTTATTTAGAAATGCTATGTTAGGACTGTGGACAAATAAAAATGAAAAGCACTGTGTCAGTTATCAGAAACACAGAAGATAGAATAATATGTAAAAATTAACAGATGTCTAGGTAAAAAGGGCTAAGTGTCGTATCATGGTACAAAATGCTAGGCAAGTGGAAAGTGAGTGCAATCATTTCTGGTTGCCTTTTTGAAGAATGTAGAAATTGAGATTAGGTCTATGATATTGGCAGGAATCGGCTTTTCTGTGATAACTGCTTTAGTTTCCATTGCCTTGTAACAATACAGGACAAAACAACACACATTTTTCTATGTCTCCATTTCTGTGGATTAGGAGTTTGAGCAAAACCCATCTGGGTCCTCTTCTCAGTATCTTACATGCATACAATCAAGATATTGGCTGGCTGTGTTCTCAACTGGAGGCTTAACTGGGAAAGGATCCAATTCTAAGCTTTTTTAGGGTGTTGGCAGAATTTATTTCCTTATGGTTGTATTCTCAAGGGCCCATGTTTTCTGTTGACTGTTGACTGGAAACTGCCCTCAGATCCAGAAGCCACCTGCAGTTCTTTGCTATGTGGGGTTCTCCATTATGGCTGCTAATATTAAACTTCTTGTCAGGTCTACTAAAATAGATCTTATATAACATAACAAAGTCATGAGGGTGACATCTCATTTGTTTTGATATATTCTATGCATTAACAGCAAGGTCCAGCCTGCACCAAAGGCAGGGGATTACACAACGGTGTAGACACAGGAAATGGGAAATCACTGTGGGTCACATTAGAATCTATTTTACAATCAATGTTTATTTCTTGCTTACGTTACATATTGGTGGCTACAGCAACTGGTATTATGCCATTACAAATGTCTTATCATTCCCAAGTTGCAGGCTAAAAGAGCATCTTCTCTTTGGAAGATACCATTTGTGTGGTAGAAGTCAAAGAGAAAAGAGAACTAATAGAGACTGTTGACCTCTCTTAAAACAACTGCTCAGATATGATATATAAGTCCATCCACATATCATCGATCAGAAAACATTACATGGCGGTAGAAAGGAACTTACAATACTCTTAATGGTGAAGAGAGAAACAACAATTTGGAAATAACAGGACAATCTACCAAACTTTGAAATGACACTGGGGGAGGTTGCATGGCAGTCACAGAATTGCCAATTCATACAGTATATAAAAGATCTGAATGTTTCCATTTGGAAGAAATCTATATAGTATAAATTTTGAAATGTGGTCATTATTGTACTTTCAGTGCTTTTACATTCTTTTATTATAATTGAATCTCTGAAATCACTATTCAAACATTAAATTTTAAAAAATGGCATCTGCTGATGAAGACACATTCATTATTTTGGTTGAAAGTACTGCTTACTGGACCAAAAGCAAATCTCAGGTAATAGTGTAATCTTTGTTGAGCAGCATTTACCTATCCAAGAGTTTTAATATTTGTTACTTTTAAGGTTTTATATAAAATTAATATAAAAGGATCAATGTACTTTTTATTTGCATATTTTATAAATTTTGGACAATCAAAACAAAAACTTATATGACTGAGAACTCTGAATAAAATCAATCTTGCACATAAGCTATCTGGGCATTCAATTGTGAAAGACAAGAACAAAATTTAAAAATGTAAAGAGCACTCTTAAATCAAGTATTTCATTTGCAATTTTTAAGTGTTTAGGACTTGTGCATATTTCACAACTTCTAATCTGTTTCTTTGACTTTTTATATCCATTATTTATTTATTCATTCACTTATTCAAAAAATATTTAGTGAATACCTAGCATATAACAGTTATTGTTCTAGACTCTGGGGGTAAAGCATTCTAAAATATTAAAAAATTTCTGACTGTTTAGAGTTTGAAGTTTAGTGGAAAAGATAATAAGTGTTCCATACAGAATATGTCAGATAACATGTCAATTTATAAGACAGATATACAATGTGAATTAGGGATGGGAAAAGTTGGAGGGAGTTGGAATTTTACATAAGGGTAAACATAGAAGGGCTTCCTAAAAAATATGGCATATGTGTAAAGACCTGAATGAAGAAATATAGGGGACCATTCAGATATCTAAGAGAAGATTCAATGTAAGGTGCTCAGTGAGTGCAATATTATATGGTGAGATGCTAGTAGAAAATCAGCAGGTGCTCAGAAACCCAAACGGTATAAAATGTATTGAAGCTTTTGATGTGGAACAAATAAAACCTGTTCATTTGGAAAATGTGTCTAGCAGTAACATATGAGATGTTATCAAAGTAGAGAGAACAGAATCAGAAAACTCAGTTATAGAAATTTTTGGTAATCTAGGCAAGAGATAGAAGTTATAACAGACACTGTCAATTGAGGGTGGAAGCCCTTTACTCCCTTTTTGTCCTCTGGGACAACCAACTTTATTGCTATCTTTCTGCCTTTCTAGCCCTTAAGTGAAGAAAAGATGACCCTATCCCCAATTCAAGGGTTATATCCTCATTTGTTAAGTAAACCATGTAAGGTCTTTTCCTTCTACCAGTAATTAATTTCATAGTAGAAACGTGAGCTTATTCTGAATAAATGGGATTTAAAAATATTGCTTGAGAGTTTCTAGTTAACTTTTATTCATTGATAAAAGGTACAGAAAGAAATGTCCTTGCCTCTCATTTTTCCTGGATATGCCCGTGTTTCAGGATTCCCAGACCATTTTCTATTTATTATAGGAGAAAGCCTATAATAAAACAGACACAAATCTTAATACATGGTGAATCGTGGAAATAAAACTGAAAGAAACTACACATCTGTTGTTGTCACTGAGATGTTGAATTCACAACCTTGGAATCATCAGAATTCAAGGCTTTCTTTAAGTTACATTATAACTCTTTCTTCCTGTTAAAACCATTGGACTTGTTATCTTTCTCTTGCTATAGCTTTAATTCTTCTAACTGAAACCTAAGGGAAGTAATAAGACCATAATGTAGAGTAAGAGTGGAAATAAATAGAATAGGCAGTAATAATTTATCAGAAGGTTTCCATCTGCCAGACATTATTCTAAGTACTTGGCAGTATTAATTTATCTAATCTTCACAATTACCCTGAAAAAATTTCCTCCAAAATTTAAGTCCTGGTTCCCTCTGTGTGAGGTGTTGCTGGAAAATGGCTGACCTTAGGGGAGTTGACTTTCTCAGTCTCCCTTGAAGTTAGGGCTAGTGATAGGATACATTTTAATCAATGCAATGGGAATGGAATCAATGTGGAAACTTTTCAGGCCTGACCCACAAAAACCTTGCACTTGCTGCTGCACCATGACCTTGTCCAATTCCAGGCGGCTGATTTTGGAATGAAATTTTGGAATTGGCAAAGCTACCAATATCCTTGAATTTCTAAATGACTGCACGGGGGAGAGCATCCCTGGCAACCTGCTAACAGACCCTAAGTACTTTTACAAGAGCAGGAATTGAGCTTTTACTGAGCAAGGAATAGTGCTCTATTGTGCATGGGTCTTTATATACTTTTGCTCTATATAATATAGCCATTCTCTAACTGAAGGCATGTAATCTGAAATGTGTACATGTGTGTCAATATCTGTGTAGATGTGAGAATGCACAATTTTGGTATGGAAATAGTATTAGAATAAAATAATTGGAAACATTTCTTATATTTTCTTTGCTTGGAACCCTTTAAATGGTTTGGGGGCTTTTTAAAAAATATTTTACAGAAACCTCCTGTGAAATGTCCTACTGATAACTTTATTTCTATTTTTAACACTTGTTCTATTTAAATTTTATATCTTTTGGAAGATTGATTTTAATGTTTTATTTTGTAATGGTGATCAGTCATTGTATTAAAAAGTGATTGTCTGAATCTGAGCGTAACAGTCTCCTAAGATGACTTTCTTTCTGTCTGTGGTTAGTTCACACAGTATCTTTGAAGGTGTATGTGTTTTTTTGTTCTTCCTATTTTTTTTTTTTTTTTTTTTTGGTTAGCCTATCTAATGATTTATTTATTTTATTTTCCTTTTTGAAGAACAAGCTTTTGAATTTATTTATTAGTTCTATTACTTTTTGTTTCTTTATTCATTAATGTTATCTTTTAGATCCTTAAATCAGATCATTCTGCCTTCCCAAGGCCAATTATTGTTCTGTTTCTAACATCCTGAATTTGATATTCAATTTTTGATAATACAGAAAAATGAAACTTTATGCTTTCTTTTAAAACCCTTTTATTTACATGCCGTTCATTTTGATGTGTAGTTTTTCATTCTCCTTATTTGTTTGAATTTCCTTTTTGATATGACATTTTTTTAGGCTTTTAAGATGTTTAAAACAGAGTTTTGTTTATTTATTTGTTTCCTTGTGACAGGGTGTCATCATCATCATTATTATTATTATCATCCCCATCAACATGACCATCATTATTTTGTATTAAACTCAAGTTTTATTACATTGTTCTCTATACTATTTCATCAGTACTGAAATCACTGAGGTTCTCTTCTTATAAATGATAGTGGGTGCTAAAGTGGTTTGAATGTTTCCTCTGGGCATGTTAAAGTGTTCTATTTTTTTTTCTTAAAAATTGCCTAATTCTGTCCCACTATTCAGTACAAGGTAATGTCTTATTGGACAAAGAACCAGTTAGATAGAATTTAAAAATCCACCATTTATATGGGACAAGACACTTACTTCTCTGAAACTTAGTTTTTCCATCCACAAAATCATTATGATAGTATCACTTTAATGATACAGATTTGGGAGCTATGTTGTATGGCTATTTGTATTGCTATTTGAGGAGCTATATTGTATACATTGGGCACTCAATAAAATTCAGATATTGTCTCCTGCAGCCCATTCAAACTGAATATCCCAAGCTTTTCCCTTTCCCATTCCTGTCCTGACTTCAGCCTGAGGTAGAAAACAACATCCTTCTCTATTTAGGTTTCTGTGCTAAGAAGGTATACAAACTCTGTCAGTGGTTAAAAAAGAGAGAGCTTTTTCAGATATTTGTTGTTCTCTGCAGTCTAACATATTGTTTGATGTTCAATTTATGAAAGTATTAAATATTTCCTCCTACCTAGGAGTAATGTTTCATATTTTATGCCAAGTGGAAATGACTAGATGATCCATATCTTGACATAAATTAAAATGCCTCGATAAAGGTACCAAAAATGCAAATTACTCCCAAAATAAATAATTTGGCACCCAAAGGTACATGTTTGCTATAAATTAGTTATGGTCAAATGGACCACAGGCTTGATGGCAGAATCAAAATTTTTCCTAAAATGTTCAAGTTTATCATTCAAAATGACAGGCACATACTAAATAACCTAAGGTGTTTTAAAAATACCAATGCTCAATTTATTGTATTATGTTCCCAGGTTTGAAAATCATTGAAATATAATGTTTCATTTATTCTGAGCAAAACTCAGTGATGTTGTTAATATTATATCTGGTTTTCAGATGAAGAAAACAAAGATCAGAGAAAACAGTGTTGTCCAAGGTCATATAAAACTGGTGGCTTGAGAAAGCTAAGAGTTATAAAAAAACTCCAAATTACCAAAATTACCCAAACCCATTGCCTACATAAAGATTATTATTTTTCAATCCTTGACTTTAAACATTTAAATTTTCATGTAAGAAGAAATCTTTTATGCACACAAAGAGGATGAGGAGGATGAAGAAAAATGAGTATTCTAATTTCTATTTAGTGGTTATTTTTTTATTTTCTAACCAAAGCCTTATAGCAATAAAGCATGGAATTGAAAGTCCAAACTACCCCAGAAGCTTGAGATTGTTATTGTTTTACCTTTAATGTGATGTCATAAAAATGGAAATAATTTATCTTATGTATAAGATTTTAATCTCTTTGTTCATTTCCATTTTTTCCACAAAATCATTTTTTGAAATTCTACTTTTGGCTTTTTCTAAAGCAATGCTGGCTTGGTAGACATGAATAGAACTTATAGGTACTAGTTTTATTGCGTATTCTCTTTCCAAATTAAAAAAATACCGTGACTTGTAAAATATCTTGAGTATGTTATATTTGTTGTATGTAACTCACCAAAAACATTAGAATTATTGTAAAAAGTCCCTCAAATATCTATGTTGGAGTTTTTTTTTATTATGGTCTCATTAGTTTTATCTGTTACCGACTGTATAAATTGTAAATTGTGTGTGTATAATAAGCTCTTTATAATGTGATTTATTTCAATCCACTCATTCAAAAATAAATAGACCTTGGCTCATGTCCACAGGACTTTCAGTAGAACAACAAATAAGAACTTGAGACTACGTCGTCTTCCAATCCCATATGCTTCACAAGTATACTACTCTAGGGAACCAACAGTAAGTGATCTGCAATGTTTCCAGAGGGGAAAAAAGAGTGAAAATGTGCCCGCTTTTGTGAAAAGGAAAATGGAGAGGACAGTCTAGTGGCCTTCTGACAATCAACAACCCTACCTTTTGGAAATTCAAGAAAGCAAAAAACTCAGATTAATATTTAGCTTCTTAGATTTTTAGAAGAAGACAGATACGAGAATTGAAAGCAGATCATCAAACCCAGTATAAGGCATTTTTAACAAACTGTTAAAAGAATTTTAGAAATGAGGACTCTAAAGTTCTAAAGGCTTAGCATATGCACTATTAACAGTCAAAGTCATACAAGAAGTCTGTGTTATAGAAATAGCCAGGTATATTAGAAAAAGTTTAATTTGTATATTAAAAATTATTTATAAAAGAAAACATGTCAAAAGTAAAGTATGGAAATATACTTGAAAAATTATCATTTTAGAGTATATTCTTATTTAGCCTTGCTAACTTTGGAAGAGCTCTATGATTATACATTGAGTGATAAGTCAATTTAAAATTATATGGACACTTTTTTTAAACTGAATATTCCTGGCACTACTCAATCACATTTTTGTGAATTCTCAGGTGAAGATAGACTTCCCTTTCCTAGTACTCTAAGGGAAGAAACAGAAAAGAAAAAAAGACTAAGTATGTCCTAGTCTTAAGGAACAGCAGTCTAGGTGGATAGCAAACCCACGTTTCCATACAAATAAGTACAAATGCTCAAGCAAATTGAGACCCTGGAGATATAATAAACAAATGCTTATTAGAAACAGATCAAATGTTGAGTAAGAATAGGTCTGTTTGGATGAGATTAAGGGTAAATTTAACTTGCAAATTCATTTGCTTCTTTCTCTATTTTTGAGCTAGACACATTACACAACAAAATAACAAATTGTTTAATGTCTTTAGTAATCTAGTCCCAACTCACTTTTCTTGAATCCTTTGCACACCTCAACAACTACTCTCTTTTTTTTTCCATTTTTTTTTAATTTATTTTTTTCAGCATATTATGGGGGTACAAAATTAAGGCTACGTATATTGCCCTTGCCCCTCCCTCCCCCCTCGAGTCAGAGCTTCAAGCATGTCCATCCCCCAGTTGGAGCACATCACACTCATTATGTATGTATATACCCGTCCCCTCCCCCACCACCTGCCTGACACCCGATAAATGTTATTACTATGTGTCCACTTAGGTGTTGATCAGTTAATACCAATTTACTGGTGAGTACATGTGGAATAAACAATTACTCTCTTAAGTGCAGGTGGCACCTAACTCTTTGCAGTTCCCTGACAAAAGGTTGATTCTTATATTTTATGGCTTTAGTCATGCCTTTGCTCTTTTCTGAAATGTCCTCCAGAATTTGAGGTAAAAGAAAATAAAGCAGATTCTGGTTCAAATTCTGGTTAAAAGTGATTGCAGCCTCAATTACATAAGAGAAAGGAAGAATAGACAGAAGTGAATGGGTTTAAGAAAAAGAAAAAAAAAGAAGGTCCCAAAACAACAGATGCTGGTGTGGATATGGAGAGAAAGGAACAATTTATACACTGATTGTGAGACTATTAACTAATACAACCTCTATGGAAAATAGTATGGAGATACCTCAAAGAACTGAAAGTAGACCTACCATTAGATCCAGCAATCCCACTACTGGGTATTTACCCAAAGGAAAAAAGACATTCTATAAAAAAGACACTTGCACTCAAATGTTTATAGCAGCACAATACACAATTGCAAAGATGTGGAAACAACCCAAGTGTCCATCGATACATGAGTGGATTAATAAAAAGTGGTAGATGTATACCATAGAGTATTCTTAGCCATAAAAAAAATGGTGAACTGTTGCTTTTTGTAGCAATCTGGATGGAATTAGAGACCATCCTTTTAAGTGAAGTATTACAAGAATGGAAAAACAAAAACCACATGAACTCGCTACTAAATTGAAACTAATAGATCAACACTCATGTGCACATATGATAGTAAAATCCAATGGAAATCAAGTAGGTGGTGGGGGAGGAGGGGAGGGGTGAATTCACACATAATGGTACAGTGCACACTATCTGGGTGATGGACACACTTAAAACTTTGACTCAATCTGTATAAAAGCAGTTCATGTAACTGAAATGTTTGTACCCTCATAATATTCTGAAATTATAATAAAAAAAGAAAATCAAGAATCTTGTAGATTAGTTGTATATCAGTGATGAAGAAGATGAGCAACTGGGCTGGTAATTGTACTGTTAATAGAGATTGGAAGCATAAGAAATATGATATGTTTTGGGGATGATATGAGTTTTGCCCAAGCTTTCTTGAAATATTTAAGGTAAATTCATATGGAGGCAAGTAGTAGGTAACAGAACATATGGATACGACATGAAGGAAAAAACCCTCAAATTTTAAATCCAGACTCCTGAAACATTTTTATAGAGATAGTGACCATGATGTTTATATTTATGCCTGCCTCATTATTTTATGAGCTCCTCAAGAATTAGAAAAGCTCACATTAATATTTGATTTTTTTCTTTTACATTTGCATGGTGCCTGGCTCATGGTAAACACTTGATTTGTATTTCTGAAAAGTTGTCTTTCTGGAATTTATTTAAGTTAACATCAGGTTAAATTCAATGATAAGCATGGATATATTGAATGCATAGTTTGCTTTATGAAAAGATAAAATTACACTTCTCTTTATATATTATTCAAAATCTCTCCATAACATAAATAATGTAAGCATCTTTGTAATATATTCATTCATTCATTCAATAGTTTAGTCATTTGAGTTATTATTGCAAGGCATCGTGTCAGGACAAAATTTTTAAATTCAAACTCCCAAAATATATAGAAAGTCCTAGGACTTATACTATTTCGGACAGTTGAAAAAAAGACTTAAATAACCTATTTTCCCATAACTATTTTTGTTACATATAATATAGAAACCATGTTTTAATTATTTCACCTTATGTCTCCCATCCTTCATCTCTTCTGCATAATTTTTACTTTATAGGTACTGATAAATGAATAAATGAATGAATGAACTCTTTAAAAAAGTGGTGGTCTAGAAATTAGCAAATCTCCCCTAACAAATTAAGAAATCTCACAGAATTCTTTTAGCTTTGGAATTCCTGAATATCTTCTCTGCAAAATGTATGTGGATTAGCAAAACTCTATTACTTTCAGATGTAAAATACTTAGATTCTACTTCTCGCATAAAATTTGCAATTCTCTATTTGTGAAGCTAAAATGGCAAAAGAAATATTTGCTGTAATGTTTGGTTTCCCTATTTTTCTTTCCACATGCCTGTGAACCCTTCTGGATAGGGGTGGTATTCTACCCATATTTGTTTGGAAGCAACTGCTATAATGCTTCACACATGGTAGGTACTGAATGTATGTTTGACAAATGAATGATTTTGCAAATTAAAGTAAACTAATACAGAAAGCACGGAATGTAGTGAGTAAAACTTCATAGGTGCATTGCATGACATTTCTTAAACATATTTATTGAGGACATACTGCACAGCAGGCACTGCATTTTACACTGAGGATATAATACAGCAATGATCAATGCAAAGTCAAATCCTTACTTACCAATTTTACATTGTATTGAAGAGAAGACAAAAAAAATCAAAGAGTGAAAAAATAGATGAAAGAAAATTCCAGAAAATGATAAATATTGGAAGGATTTTAACACATTATGCAAACAGTACCTTAATCCTGCCCCTTGCCTATCACATCAAGTCACACACATTCTTCTTGTGCCTTGGTCATTTGATGGTGATTAAAAAATGATTAGAAAATAACTTTTTCTTATGTTCTCAGTAGTAAAAACTTACAAATGATAAAATAGTAGTGATATATAAAGATTATACTAAAATTACAAGGACACAGTTTGAGTTTTAGTAACGTAAAGTGATGCAGCCTCCTCCAAAAATGTCATCCAAATATTAATGAAGAAGGCAAGATGCAAGAATCAATCAGGTAGTGGAATGTCATTGGCCAAGCAGAAGCCACTGGGGAAATGAACCTTCTCCTTATTATATTATCATTATTGATATAGGCATTTTTTTCACTGGTATACTAATTTCCTGGAAGATATTTCTACCTAAGATCCTTAGCAATATTTCCATTTTCCCATATTGATAAGGTTGAGTCAACATCATGTTTCTCCTCTCTGCATGTTAATCTATTATTATACCCCTTCCTTTAAGAGCCTATTTCCCTTGATTCAGGTTTTATTAGTCAGGAATAGAGCAAATGGTGAAAATTAGGTCTTGCAAGATCCAGCTGTCAGAAAAATCAGCCAGCAGTGATTGATTCATGGAATAATGCATCTGATTGTGCAGTGCAAAACTCGGTTGCAGTTGTTTAATATGATTCTGTCAGCAAAATCTCCTCAGCTAAAAATCTTTATGGCACAGCCATCTGTTTTTGAGGATTACAAATATATTATCAAAATATTCATGACATGTTTCCTCTGAAAGATGATATTGTATCCCTTTCAATAGATTAATGCCTTGAAGCTAACTGCAAAACTAAGTAGAGAGAAAAAACTTAACTTCAATATTTATCTCGGTCAAAAGCAAATCCATGCTCATTTTTTCCCTACTGTCATGAGGTTATTAAATTAACATCAACTAAAGTTGGCCTTACTTTTATTCACAGATTTAATGTTAGATTGAATTAAGAGATAGCTTAAAAGTAAATTGCTAATTGGAGGTTCAATTACTTCTCTCTTTTATCAACTGTGTGTGCTTATATAAAATATTTAAAATTAATGGGCAATTTTAAATGAGAATTTAGAAATTAAAAGATATGTTTCATAATTTTATGGAGAATCTATTAGTATACTTAGATATTGAATGATTTTCCCTATCTAATGAAAAGTTATATAAAATCCATTTATCTTTCAAAAAAGTCTGCATATAGTTAAGGAGAAATAAACTGTGCTTTGATCAAAAGTTTTATTTCATTGTGGTTTGTTTTGGTTATGAAAAAATATTTTTTTCAGATGAATATTTTGGTAATTATAATAAAAACATATAAGCATTACACTATTGATCTCATAATATTATGAAAAGTAGACTTCTAAATATATCAATATATTTCAATGTGCTTTGTTTCAATAAATAGTTTTTTCAGAACTTGTGCTGATGTTTTAACTTTTCCTTTGCATATAGCATATATTTTTTAAATAAAACATTAATTTGTTTTGGTTAATTTTCCCCTAATATGCTGTTATTTTACTTTGGAAACCTATCATAAACTAAGAAGTAATGTCATTTGTTGTGGATCAGATTTGTGCTCAAATATTTGAAAATAGTTTTAATTTAGATGTTTGCAGTTTTTATTTATTTATTTTATTTGTTCATTATTTGCCACACAGCTTAGCCCTGAAAATGGAATGATTTTTCTACTTCTGTAACATCACTTTGAGAATCAAAGTAATTCAATTTTTTATTGTAAAAGTAGAATATCATTGAAACTTATATGTCATGAATGCATATTATACATTAACAGGGTTAGCATGTAGTCAACAATATATAAGAATTTACAATTTGCTAAGAAAATACTGTATTCGGCAAGAAGTCAATATTATTGAGTTTAAATAGCTTACAATCTAGTGATAAAGCCTGGTGTGTGGATAATTAGAGACATTTTAAATTGAATTTTGGATTTGAATAGACCTGGTTTGAAAGTCAGCCCTGCTATGTACTATAATGTGACTTGGAACAATGTCTCTAACTTGTCTGAGATTTAGTAATACTTAAGGTTGATTGGCATCAACCCCCAAGTGTTAATGCTAGAATTCAAGGAGAAAATGAAGATAACCTGTATAAGGAAACCAGAACAATAATTGGCATCTAGAAGCCCAAACAATGTGACTTCTCCATCCCCACAAAACAAGTCAAATATGCTAAGTGTTACCAGGGAGTTGTAAATAAAGAGATATAGAAACATAGAGTAAGGAGAGGTTAATCAAATTCTAGAAATCTAGAAAGTTATAATTTGAACTAAAATAGTATTAAATGCATGTGTAGTACTGAAAACGTGCAGAGATGTATTTATATGCAATTCTTATCCAATTTGGTTGGACCTTAATTCCTTTCTATTTTATTCAAAAGTGCTATTACTATATTCTTAATATAGTCCCACTTTTAGACAAAGGAGAAGGGTCTCCTAAGTAAATGAAATTTAAATCCTGTAGGAATAAGAGTGCAATTGAGTAGAAATGACAATTGGGTATTATTCCATGGGATTGATGTTGAATTCACTATAATGCACTATAGGCTATGCTTTTCTCCGACATTACAATGTTTGGATAAGTTAGTTCAAAAATTTTTTAAAAAGAAAGAAAAATCAAATTGGTGTATTTTTTCATCTAAAGCAATCAAAAATTTTTAAAAATGAGCTTACAGAACAAATGTGGCATATATATACACATAGGGAGAGAGAGTGTAAAAAGGGCTTGCCAGTTGTTAGCTAAAACACAAACAAAAACAAAAACTTGAACTTAATATATAAATTCAAGTATGTAAGATATAACTTAATATACTCTAAATAATCAAGCAATACAATTCTCTGTTACCATCATGAAGGCATATTTCTGTGCCTTTTTTCTCCTTTCAAGGCTTCCTGTGATGTTCATGTTAACCTGACTTTTTCCAGATAAAAATGTTAAGAATGTTTTCAGCTCCTTTCTCCTTTGCCCCTGGCAATCCAACTCGCCCCCCCACCCCCCCCACCCCGGCTCCGCCAATATCTACAACCAGAGACTGATGCTACCTTTAGCTGCAGTAGCAACCTGGTAACATTGGTGAGGGGAGTCCCACATTCTGCTATCATTTTATGTCCCCACCCAGTGGGGCCTGGGCACAGTACCTTAGGGATAGAGGTCAGGCAACACCCCACACTGTCTCTAGATGGGCCAATGCTGCAGCTGTCCCTACCCTAGTCTTGCAGACCCACAGTGGCTGGTGACTGTATGAGGAGCTCTAGCTCTATTTTCTATCCCTGCAGTTCCCAACCCCTGGGCAGACCAGTACCAGTCCGCGGCCTAATAGGAACCAGGCTGCACAGCAGGAGGTGAGCAGCAGGGAAGCAAGCAAACCTTCATCTGACGTTCCCCATCACTTGCATCACCGTCTGAGCTCTGCCTCCTGTCATATCAGTCACTGTCTCTGATCACCCCCAGATGGGACTGTCTAGTTGTAGGAAAACAAGTTCAGGGCTCCCACTTATTCTGCATTATGGTGAGTTGTATAATTATTTCATTATATATTACAATGTAATGATAATAGAAATAAAGTGCACAATAAATGTAATGTGCTTGAATCATCCTGAAACTATACCTTCCCCGATCCATGGAAAAACTGTCCTCCATGAAACAGGTCCCTGGTGTCAAAAATGTAGGAGACCACTTCTCTACCCCATCCCAGCACCTAGTATGTCCAGATAAAGTGATTGAAGTTTCTTTGGGATTGCCCATCTGTTGTGAGTAGGTGTGGAGGACTTGTGGGAAGGGGAGATTAAGTTATCTACCACAATGGAGGGTCCATATTTTTATATTATGTTTGGCCTCTCAAATTACAGAGCCAGCCTGGGAGAATAATATTGAGTAGAGGAATCAAATTATGATTTGCAAATTTTTAAAGAGCTGCTTTTTTTGCTATGTTGATAATAAAGCTATAGAAGGGCAGGGGTAAATACTAGGCTGGAAGCTACGATATTAAGCCCAGTGAGAAATAAGAGTAAGACTATGGTGGTACCACAGAGATGGTAAGAAGTGGTAGAAACCTACATCCACTGGAAAAGATATAAAATACAATTACCTGGTACACAGGACATAGAATGTGAGTGATACAGGCATCAAGAATAACTTTATTAAATATACTTGAAAATATTACTTCAATTTATTAACTCAACAAGTAATTTTCAGTGATTATTATATGGCAAGCACTTGTGTAGATGGCTACATTTTATCGGTGTAATAAAAAATGAAACATGATAACACTACCCACAACAGAAGATAAAGATCTTTACCCTCATATAGCTTGTTTTCTAGAAACAAAAGATAGACAATATGATTTATATTTACTTTTTTAGGTATTTGTCTTGAGCTACTGAAATAATTGATCTGCCATAATCTTATATGGAGAATGCTGAGGGCAGGTTAGGTTTGGGAGTAGGGAGATGAGTTCAGTCTTGCTCATGGTTATGATGTTGTTAGGTAGACAAGTAACATTATAGGATAAGCAGTTAGATAATCATGTAGTTCTGACGAGAGTACTTTAGGTTGAAGATATCAATTTAAAGTTCTGGTTTACATGGTTTTAATGACATGATACCCAAGTGAGATAATTAAAGAGGGAGTGTTGATGGAAAAGAGAAAAGGGCCAAGAACTTATCTCCATGGTCCAATATTAAGAGTAGAAAAGTAAAGAGTCTTGTCTAGCAGTAAACCAGCTACGTTGACTTTAAAGCTATTAATAGAAGGAGTAACCAATGAAATAAGAGGAAAACAAAGAGTTATTGTCAATGAAGACAAGAGAATAAAGTTTAATAAGATGGATCAACTCTGTCAAATGTTACTAAAAGGTCAAATAAAATAAGAACTAGAGAATGACTGTAAAACACCACTGGATAGCTAAATACTTTTTAATTAATCTGTTTCCCAGTTACTGATCTTTCAATTTGTGATCAGTTTTTTCCTGTTGAAGTCAAGGCTACAGTGAATATATATGGAGCAATCGCTATCTTGTAGAGATGAAAGTAAACCTTGGCCCTAATACCTGTTAGCTGTGAAGCCGTTAATAAATTACTTTACCTTGTTTAACCTCAGTTTTCTCATCTATAAACGATGAGGATGATACCTTCTTATCTTGCTGGGAGACTTATGAGATAAGAAAACCATTGTCCTTGACCATAATACCGTCATAAATATTGTCGTTTCTGTATTAGACATATTTTGAGGTTTCTGCTGAAGGGGTGGCCTGGGAAGACATACTGGTAAGGAAGAGGGGCCCTGAAGCATAAGGAATGGACTGGTTTGGCATCTGACTAATGGGTAACTCTGTCTCCCTTTCTATTTCCTCTCTTCCAACCTGTTTCCATACTTGAACTAAAAGATACAATTGTTTTTGTTTTTATTTTGAGAATCAAAATGCATCCAAAGCAGTCTGCAAAGCTAATTTCTACCTGAGCCAAACCTCAGAGTAAAAACAATTTACTCTAAATCTGGTATTCAGAGAATAGAAGGAACAGACAACAGGAAAACAAACCAACAAAACCCCAAACAAAACAGAAACAAAGCTAACAAAAACAGTCCCTGGGGTACAGGAACAGAGCATTTCACCTACTTCAATGTCCAATGGCTGAGATTGTTTTACTTCACCCTCTCACTTCTTGTCATTGCCTTTTATCAATTCCAAATCTTTATGAAACTCAAGTTTACCTTTTTTTTTTTTTTGAGCAAGCATAACTAGTTGTTGTTTTTTGCATGTAAGCAATGTGTCATGTAATCAATTCCTTTCTGCATTGCCCTCCCTAAAACATACACAGGAATTTTAGTCTCCCCGCACTCCCCACCCCTGTTAGCTTAAATCTTTATTGTGACAAAAAGTCAATACTTTTAGAGGCATTAATTTAACTCAGTGGTTCTGTTATCAAGTTCTTATTTCAAACTGATTTCCTCTTCATCTCGAATCCTGGAATCTCAGCTGCTCAGGCATTAAGCTAGAGAAGCAGGCGTGTACATGTATGTGTATGGGGGAGGAAAGTACAGAGATCCTCAAAGCAAACTGATTAACATTGAAAAAATGGTTTCCAATTGATGAAATAAAAAACCTGAACACACACTGTGGAAATCACCAAATAAATCTAATTTTCACTGATCTCAGGCCTCTTCATTAGCACATCTAAAAATATCTTGAAAAGTATATGATTACCGTCTTGATAGTAGTACTTTAGTTTATTAAAAATATATAGAACTTTAGGAGACTGAAAGGAAAATGTTGAAATAAAAACATGCCTCTAGTCAGAAATGAGATTATTAGTTATTCATTTGTAATGCAGATATTTCTCCATTTGTGCAACAAGCAGCAGGTAGCATAATCACTGCTGATTTGATTAACTCTGCCTTTCCCTTTTGCCAAACATTGCCACGTCTAAGGAAAGGAAGAAAGCTAAAATAGCTCCTTTTAAGCAAAATAAGAGGACCTTGGATAGGTTAAATTGAATTGTTCCAACTTTTCAAAAGTCTGTTTGCGAAACAAAAGTATCTTTCTTTTTCCCTTTCTTTCTTCTTTCCTTCCTGCCTTCCTTCCTTCTGTTTTTTGCTTTCTTTCACTCTCTCTTCCTTTTCTCCAAGGCATTATTCAAAGGTGTAATAAGACCTTATATTAAAAATGTAGGACAGGCATAGAAGCTCACACCTGTTGTCCCAGGTTCTGGGGCGGGGGGGTGGTGGCTCACACCTGTAATCCCAGCTACTGGTGGAGGATGTGAGGCAAGAAGATGGCTTGAATGCAGGAGTGTGAGGTTGCTCTGAGCTATGATGAGGCTATTGCACTCCAGCGTGGGCGACAGAACAAGACTTAGTATAATAAATAAATAAATAAATACAATTAATTGTTTTCCCTTTTCTACTTGGTACATACAGTTATAAACAGCCTTAAACTAAAAATATTCTTAGAGACCAGATTCTATTTCGTGATGTTTTAGTCGTGATTTCCCTAACCAATAACAAGAGTCAATCTTAAGAGTATAAATGACTCATTCTTATAAACCTCCTTATAATCTATTCATTATTTTGTAATAGAGTATGAACTTAAAAATGAGTTAGACAAGGAACTTGTTTTAACTTTAAAATATATTCAAAGCTAGAATATATGATCTCAAGGTCACAGCCACTCTACCCAAGCTTGTTTTTAAACTCCAGGAGTTCATAAACCTAGAGCTGTTTACTCTTATATTTCTGAGGGAATATTTTGATTATGGTCTTGATGTAGATGTATTTTCTTTCTTAAGAAAAGCATAACAGTCTAGCAACAACCTTCATTTTTCCAACTTCACAAAAGTCCTTGATTTATAAATTTTCTTTAAACTTATCTTTTTATTAAAACCATGTTTCACAAGCTATATAGGTTGTGACTCAAATATGTGTCATGAAATAAACATCTGAAATTGAATAAATATCCAAAATAATAACAATAAATTAAAACACAGTAGATATATAGTAATATATACAATATAGTAGAGACCTATTAAAGTGTTTATTATACATAGTGAAAGTTAAGTGTTGTATCAGGACAGTTTGTTTTCTGTGTGTGTTGGATCATGATATAAAATATATATTCCTATTATGTTTCCATTACAGTTTGTTTACTAAATTAACTAAACTTAGTGGCTTAAACCAATAGTAATCATTTATTACCACTTACAATTACCATGGTCAGGAATTCAGATAAAGCCTAACTTACGGGCTATCTGTGATTGCAGCTGGAAGACTTAAAAGCTAAAAGCTGTTGTCACCTAGGCTCATTCACTCTCCTGCGTGGTACTTCATGCTTGGATGTCTTCATGACACTGTTTGGGCTGTCAGCCAGAACATCCACAAGTGGCCTCTCTATGTGACTGAAGTTTTTTCACAAGCTGGTGGCTGGGTTCCAAGGGCAATCATTGCAATAGAGTGAAAGACAGAAGCAGCATTGCTTTTGATGACCTAGCTTCAGAAGTCACAAAGTCACATGGCGTCACCTCCATTGTATTACTTACGGCAGTTACAAAGGTCCTCACAGATTTATGAAGACTGAACATGGACTCTGCCTCTCCTTTGAAGAATGTCAATGTCATCCCATAAAAGGAACATCTGGATCTGAATATATATATATATACACCCCCATACACATATATATATTTGTATTTTGGTAGGAATTCCCTTAATATAATAAGCCTTATCATGTCTCATAAAATATTTAACATCTAGTATCCTAAATGCTGTGACCAAGGACCAAGTAATTATCTTCAACTCTTTTGAGTAGGAAACTGTGGCAGCAAATTTTGAAAAGATGCCCTTGTGTGTGTATATATCTCTCAAATAATTGACTAAGAGGATTGGGGGCTGGTAGGCAGGTCCAAATGCTTGTTGCTAGGCAAGCCTAGAGGAAGGGCAGGCTGGACCTTGAAGCTTTTCAGCAGGATTAAAGCTGCCATCCACAGGCAAAGTTCTTAATCAGGGAAGCATCAGCTCTGCTCCTAAGGCCTTTGAACTGATTTAATCAGACTCACTCAGTTTAGGTAGAATAATTTCCCTTACTTAAAGTTAACTTAAGTAAAGTCGTGTAATGATGTAACCTTAACCATATCTACAAAATATATTCACAACACCCAGATTAATGTTTGAATAACTGACAACTGTAGACTAGTCAACTTGATCCAGCAAAGGATCACAGTTCCTAATTGCTTATTTTCTCTGTCCTGTGTATCACTCTGTCCTGACCACCTGTAACATTCTCAGGGCCACAGCAGGAATTCAAAAATATTTGTGAAACAAATAAAGAAATGAGTGGGTTTTGTGCTGTGTGGCATTTAATAAGTATTGAAAGGACCTTGAAAGAAACATAGCCTATAAGCAAACACAAACAAGAAAATATTTTTAGGTCAGATAATAATTTTATACATTTTT
>VBSM01001265.1:8024201-8034231 GCA_008086735.1 Cheirogaleus medius | reverse complement strand
AACACCAGCAAAATAATACATTTTATACAGAATTCTAAAAGAGATGTTAATAATTTTTTGCCACAGAAAAATAAAGAAGAGAATTTTCAGTCAACACTTGTTGCTTGTTATGAGAAGACAGATCATGGAGTAGGAATATACAAATTATAGTTTCTTCAAGTAAGAGGACAAAGTAATTCTCAAATTTCAACACCTGGAGAAAGCACTGTTGGACAGAAATAGAGCTGATGCAATACTTGGTGACTTAGTTATAAACTAACAGTTTTAGTGTGAAATGTAGGTGTGCAATTAATTGAAATTTATTGATGTGTAATATTTTTGGTAATATATGAATATGGTATATTTTATACATCATGGAGTCCAAAACTTAGCCTAATTTGTCACATTGGTAGATGATCTCTGTGTTAAGGTATTACACACCTTTTAAAAACATTAAGATATTGTTATTTTCATGTTGTTCTCTTCTGATGTTTTATTAATTATTGCAGCTGTTTGTTCTAAATAATTTAGTTAATATTTAACTGCACTGATGCCCTGGGATTATTAAAGCTAAAGATGCAATTAAAAACAATAAAAGCATAATTACTAGAATCAAAGAATATTGTGATGAGCTTTAATAACATTGCAGTTTTTAGGATTCCTTTGTGTCATTCCACACTTACTTTTTCCCTCATTAGTAACCAGTGTGTCAGTTTCTTTAAGAAGCAGAATGGAAATGTAAACTATGTGAAAGCATATTTAAGTATTAATTATATATACATGGATATACATCAGATATGTTAAATGTCATTACACCAATGTTCTTTCCAAATGTTAAAATTACTAATGCAGAAAAATCTGTCAACATCATTTATACAATCTTCTTACATAAAAAGCAATAACTAAATAATATTCACATTGTATTAATTTTAAAAGTATGTGTTACAAAATGCACTATATCACAGAATGCTATGTTGATGAAAATAACGTGTTCAAATAAGTTTGGAAAACTTTTGCATTAATAAGCTTTCATAGATTTTGGGGTTTTTTTTTTATTGCAAGACTTCTCATAGCTTTTAACATACCAGTGTACATCCTGAGTTTTCAGATAAAAGGAAGTAGTATGAAATAATAATTTTGTTTGACTAAATTATCTTCATATATTTTGATATTCTGAATAGAGGGAGATTAGGTTAAGTGTACAAATTTTGCTTATGATTAATGGTGACATTAAATATATGTATTTATTGCTCTTCTTTCCTATTTCCCATTGATGTGTAAGTACAAAATAGTATATAGCAGATATAGCACTTGAAATCTTGAGAGAGTATCATCAACTGAAGAGGATTGTGAAGAATCTGCTATGTGTTATAAGACACATTGGGATCCAATTAAAGAAAATTCTATAGGAACTAAAAATCAGACATCGTCTATGAGTTAAAGAGAAGACTGCCAAAAAAAGTTACTGAAGATAGTTGGAAGATCAGGTCGCGTGTGGGCAAGACATGATATGGAGATTGGGATGGTCATTCAAGAATTAATTAAAAGTCTATTCTTACACTCTTACTCTCCCATTCCTAAAGTAATTAAAATAAAGTATTTTCCTTCAAACTAAATCTTTTGTTGTATTTATTGGAATTCAGTCAGGAAAACAGAAACTGCTCCATGGATTCTATGTATAAAGGGTTTAAAATAGAGGAAGGGGCTTATATGACTTTAGGAAGAGCTGAGGGATCATGAAGTTCATAGAAGCTGCTCTCAGAAGTCAAGAAGGTGATTCTGAAGATCTCAGCTTGAATTATCAAAGTGAATGGTTTTCACAAAACTTGCCTAAATCCATGGTGATTCTCAAGAATCTCTGAAAAGCTCCCAGATTTTATTCTGCAACATACTAATGAACAATTCTTGGAAGTTTGCAGGAGAGCTGCAGGAATTCTCTCCTCTACATGTGTGTCTCCTCTCTTCTGTCATGGTTGTCACCACCTCTGGAAGAACAATGGAATCTATGTACTAACATTGAGAGTTGAAGATATTTGACTAGGCTAGATATTTGGAACTATGACAAATAAATTATTCTATTGAGGGAGGAAACTGTAGGGCATAGATGACACAGAATTTAAAATTCAACATTATTTAGTGTAATTATTACGTGAATTCTTATAAGGATACACAACGGTTTGTGTGTATGTGTGGGAGAGTATTATGTGAGGCAGCATAGCAGTCTGTTTAGAATTTTTGATTATGGACCCTGGTTTGCCTATCTATTCTAAGGGATACTTGCTGTGTTTCTTTACACTGTGTCCTTAATCTTGCTAAATTACCATTTTTCTCATCTATAAAATGAGGTTGATCAAAGCAATTCTTCTGATAATTAGTTGAGATTAAGTTTAGCTCATTGTTTGGCTTGTAGTAAAATTAACTGTTAATACTAATCATGTTACAGGGGTGATTGATATTTTTGTTAGCCCATTTATGCCATGTACTAACCAGTTTTTCCCTTAAAAAATTACTCTATTCCCAACACTTTCAAATGCATTCATGCTTGCTTGTGGTAGCTTATGAAAGCAAACTTATTAGCATCATTTTTCCACAGCTTTGTTGACATAACTGTATCCCGGTTGACTGTGTCTCATTGGTCTCATCTCAACCAATTCATTTCATTTGAATTGTAATATAATACATGCATCAATGGATTGGATAATCCACAAGAACCCAGTGATAGAGAATAATATGGGGTCACTGAATCTTCCTTCCTTTTCTTCCTGCCTCACAATCATGGCAAATGTTCTCATCTTTCTGGTAGCTAAGTAGGGACTTGAGACTGAGTTCTGGCCAATGAATATGGTAGAAGTGATGTGTGTTACCTCCATACCTGGAATATATTTTTAAAAATGCCACACAGTCCGTATATCTTCCCTTGACTCCTGGCTGGATTCAGAATGTAAAGTGCACATCTACAAGACCCTAGCACTTTCCTAGAAAGAAAGATCCTGAGTCCTTGGATAATTGCGTGACAAGAACCCTCCTCCAGTCCTCCATGGAGATGGGTCATGAATCTTTTATTTGCATTAAACCACTGAAATTTTGGAGTTGTTTATAACTGCAATAGCCTACCTTATGCCACTCTTTATTGAAAATTAAAGAAATTCATTGTGCGTATATGTGTGTGAGAGAGAGACAGAAACAGAGTGAGAGACAGAGAGAGGCAGAGACAGAGAGAGAGACAGTGATGCAAGCTATAAGGAAGTCTAATTTTTTCCATCATAGTCACAATCATGTCCATGGGCCTATCCCTGGACACAGATGTAACAATTATGTAAATGTCACCACTGTAGAGACATTGTACATTATAAGGAAGAAGAGAACACAGGAGAAAAAAGAGGAAACCAAGACATATTTTACCATTTATTTAGTTAGAAACACCAACTCTCTGAGAGAGACTTTCTGTAATAAAGATTTGATACTTATGTTTAAGCGAGTATATATACACACATTGTCTCCTAGTATGTTGAATTGATGCTACAGTTAATAAATTCATTTCCCCTTGATATACATAGACTTTTAACTTACCAGTCAAAGTACAGTGTAGAGCACATCATCTTGTAATTCAGTAGCTAAAGAATTTGTATCTTGCTTTTTGGCTTGGCTTCCTGTTGAGTCCTGTAAGACTTTCGAATAAATAATCTAGCCTTCAAGATAGAGCACAATTAATTAGTGAAGATGGAGAAGGATATCAGATTGATTAAGCAACAACATGGTAATTGTGCAATTCTACAGGCAAACTTACATATTTTCAGGGAAAATAAGGTGAGCTTTCCTCTAATGTCTCAAAAGAGACATTCCACAGTCTTCTATTGTTTTAATATCAATAGGAATGCAATCTTAATTTTTATAAAGGCTTTCTGACCTGGAAAATGGGGATTTAATTAAGTCATAATTGTGGAGCAAAACTCCTATAGCATTATACAATTTGCTCCAGTTTCATAAAATGGCATAGAACAAAAATATTCTAAAATGAATGGAGTATTTTATTGACTTATATTCCAATGTTTAGTCCAGAAACTTTTATCACATAAAATATAAACAACATAATTTATTAAGTTCTCTATGTAAATATTTTGCTAAACAGTTATGAAAAGAAGGTAAGATGTCATTGAGAATTTGTATGAATTATTACATAGATTTGTCCAGAGGGAATGTCTACTTTTCCCTCTAGGGAAATAAAATAAAATGGAAACGTCTGCAATAGAGTTTATTTCAAGTGCCATCTTATATTTCATATTTCCAGTCACAAGTATTTTTTAAAATGGGATTCAATTTCTGTAAGATTACCTATTTATTTACACTTTAAATCAAGTTAGTGACTTTGAATTCTGTTTCTCAGTAAAGAATATAAAAGTAGTTAATGGTTATGAAAGTCCAACCGATAAAACCTGCCTCCACTTTGCTTCATGCAACAGAGATCAGAATTAGAGTAGTCAGCAATGCAGAAAAGAATATGTATTATGACTTCTCCAGCTTTTCTGAAAACTCTGTTTCAGATTGACAAAACTGGATGTTCCAATGAAACATTCCCAATGGAAATGTTCCATTTGTGTTCCACTGGAGTCTTCCTACCTTCATCCATCTCATCCATGTTGTGCTAGCGTATATAGAACTGTCTAAGTTGGTGACCCATTGTGTCTGGCAAAATTAAGCAGTAAGGACTGTCTGAGCTGAACAATAACTCTGCCCACTCCACCCAACCCCTTTATTTTTTAACATATCCAAACTTTAGGGCTTGCTGATGGTAGAGGTAGTTAGTTACCTCACTTGGTTCACTAAGCTCTAACCATACTAGACATGCATAAAATCCTGCAGACTCTTCCCTGCATCTCCTTCTAGGACCTTTGAACATACTTAGGATTTTTTTGGTTTTTTTCCTCCTATCTAAAGTGTTTTCCCCTCCCTCTTTCATGGCTTGATACTACTCACCCCTTGAACAGCAACTATACTGTTACATTCTCAGATAAAATGTCATTTGAATACATTCTTAGGACCTATAATCCTTCCGTACTTTCCCTTGTTTGTTTCTTTCATAGCAATCAACATAATTTGCAATTATTTTATTATTTATTTAGATTTACTTATCTTCTTTGCCCTTTAAATAAAACACTTCATTTTATTGAGGGCCTACTATGTGCCAGACATTGTAATAAATTCTTTCATAACTCAGTATATTCAATCATGTAACAACCTTGTAAAGTAAATATTATTAATCCCTCTCTGCAGATGAGGAAAGTGAAGCTTAGACAGACTATCACATGTTCAAAATCTCATGGCTAGTAAGTAGCTGATTACATAATTGAAGATAAATTTTTCTATATGTGCTGTGAGGAAGGGATAGTTTAACTTTATTTTCTATTTTATTAATACTCTCTACCATTGTATCTAGTACCTACTAGATATTGAATAATTGAATGAAAGAATGGGAAATTTACTGTATCAGGAATTTTCTAAGCAGTCATCGCTTTTTGCAAATTACTTAGCTAGGTTACCAAAGAAAAGATTTTATCTTACTCTATATTTTTATCAGAGTGATATATTTCAATATGTAGTAAATAGTCAATTGTCAACTCCTCAAAAAAAACATCAGAAAAAATATTTTTGTTGAAGGGGAGCTACATTTATCAGACCTAAATACTAATGGAGGATATCACCTTGAGAATCTTAGTAGTGTTTCAAAGAGGAAAGTTAAGAGAGAATATTTATGGATTTTAGGTTTGTACTAGGTGATTTTAAGGTGAGACCGTGCTATCATTTGGATATGATTTGAGTTTGTCCCCAACAAAACTCATGTTGAAGTTTGATCCCCAGTGAAGTGGTGTTAGAGGTGAGGTCTAGTGGAGAAGTGTTTGGGTTATGGGAGAAAATCCCTTATGAATAGACTAATGCCGTCTCATGGTGTTGAGTTCTCACTTTCACAAAAATGGATTAGTTACGAAGAGAGCAGGTTGTTAAAAGACTGTGTTTTCCTCTTTCTTTCCTTTCTCTCTTTTCTTTCCTTCCTTTCTTTCTTCTCTTTCTTTCCACCATGTCATATCTTTGCACACACTGGCTCTCCTGCCACTGTCTCCCATGAGTTAGAGCAACCTGAGACCCTCACCAGTTACAGATGCCCAATTTTGAACTTTCCAGCCACCAGAATCCTGAGCCAAATGAACCTGTTTTCTTTACAAACTATAAAGTCTCAGGTATTCTGTTATAGGAACACAAAATGAACTATGACAGTCCCTCAAGGCAGAGAACTGATTGATTTGGGGTGAAGTTTATAACATAGTAGGCTTGGTTTAGTGGTTACAATGAAGAAATGGTTTTAAAGTTCATCTTGGCTTTAGATGTTAGCAGGCTGATAGACTTGGTAAGTAAGCCTTTTTAGTTGGTTCACAGTTCTATATTTCAGAAGCAAGTCTTTTCTTAAGCAAGTAGCAAAGTTATTTTTGTTTGTTCTTAGTATTGTTTAACATAAGTACAAGAAAATATATCCAGTCTCATCTTGTTTAACACAGGAATATAAAAATATGCTCAGTCTCATTATTATTTAGCACAGGAACTTCAAATTATATTACTCTGTTTCTCACCAGAAAATAGTGATATCATATAAAACAAAGTATGAACAGATTTATTTTTAGCAAAACCCCAGTGTGGTATATGAATATATCATAGTTTTATACAAGTATTTCTTATTTACCAGTGTGAAAATTAGGCTATAGGTGTAACTTACTTTACCTCACACATTGTTGCATTTTCCCAGCCCATCTTACCAGGTGGCACAAACTTCAAGCTATACTTGAGGACTGAAGGTTTTTAACTAATAATTTTTAAATATCTAAAATTGAATGAAAGGTATGACACAGAGTTGTAATTCTGAAGACTGTTTGATGGCAAAGGCAATTGATCCTCCCATTTCTAAGTTTATTGACTAAAGATTTACAAACATAAAAATAAAATACTTCATAACACACTGAAAAAATGTGGTTTGGTCTACGTGGAATATCTTTGCAGTAGAATTTTAGGTTTAGTTTGGGTGCTGAAGAAAAAGGCCATCATGGGGTTTTCTATTTGTTGGTTTGACAGCAATGTATTTCTCTCTCTCTTTAGAGACATAAGTGAACTGAAAAAAAACGTATTTCCTTTACTTATCTTGTAAGATTGCTTTCTCAAGCAATTAATTAGTGAAAATCACCATTTAACTAAGCAGAAAAGAATTTTTATAAATTTACTCTTAGTGGAGAAAGGGACTAAAGTTCATGTTGTATGCATAAGAAAGTTCAGAGTGTTATTTATTATCAATATGACATTCAATTGGTAGATAGTTGCTTTAAAAAAATACACAAATGCTGCTGTGAAAGAAATAAGTTAAAAAAATTCTCCATTAAAGGAAATCTCCTACAATATGTCATTGTTATAATGGAGGCACAGAAAAGGCCTTGTCTGTAACGTAAAATATTTTGAGAGAAAAGTTTAACTTCTACAAATAGATACTTGATTTTGAACAGTATTTCCACCTTATTACAAGTATAAGGTGAAGCAAATGTAACCTTCTCTGTTACATAAGTTCTGTTGTGTTTTGTTTTTGTAAGAGTCTTTACTAATCAGGAAAAATAAATCCACTTTCAGGGGCAATAATCTTCATATATGGAATATTTTGACATTCATTTTTATGACCCCTGGTTATTCTTATCATTTACTTCTTATAATGCATTTACCACTTTAAAATCAAGTCAACCTTATGTCTCTCACACTTTTTTGTCTAGCCTGTTTATCCCTCTGGCTATGAAGCTCACAAATGCTAAGCAAAGCCATGCTTTTCTCAGAGATAACATTGATGCTGTGATAGAAAACAAAGATTTAGAACACTCACAGATTGTAAGACTATTTTCTAGGGCTGTTTATAACTTACCTCGTTGGCCTGTTCCAGAGCTAACATAGTAATAGATATTCACTAAGTGCATCACTTGCTGTTCAACCACATAATTCCACCTATTAATCTCTAAGAATTGCCAACAGGATAAATCAAATTTGAACGACATCATACTAGGAAAACCTGGATGATAGGTCAAATGGTAATAAGATTTACCTAGAGGTTTCTTTAACTAGAAGTACTATTTTTTAAATACCAAAATTAAATAAAAACTTTAACTTCAAATCATGCTAAACTTTAGATGCTGGGACCTTGGAAAAACTTAAAATATTGCACACTAATTAAGGAGAACTTCTGAGAAAGAAACAGTTGATTTATTTTAGATACTTCTTTCAGATTTTTTAAATTGGATAACATATAGTATTGCTTTAGCTATTAATACTTTGAAATGGTCATTAAACATAATAGTTAACCTGTAGTACTATCTTTTCCTGAAAGCTAATTATCATTAATTTTGGCTATGAAAGAGAGGGCAGGATAGAATAATGGAAGAACTAAAGGATTGGAGTCCAGTGGCCAAGTCCTGGCTCTGTTCCTTGCAGCTCTGTGAGCTGGGGCAATTCAAGTGAACTTTCTGGTCCTCAATTTCTACATGTATAAAATGAAGATGATGTAAATCACAGAATTGTTACAATTATTTAGTGAGATTACAGGGTAGAAATTGTTAAAATGACTTACTGGGACTATACGGTAGAAAACTGTGAAGTGTCATATGCTGATAAGTTATAATTACTAGTAGCAGTAGTACTAAAGCAGTAATAGTACTAAAGTAAAGCTAATGTGGAAAAGATGAAATCTCTTACAGACGGTTGTATGACAAATTAGCTCTTAAATCATAGTCAATCAGGAAGATATGCATGATATTTCCTGATTGGCTATAATTTGAGATGTAAGTGTAGATTTGTGGCTGATGCAATGAAGTCAAAAATATCACTTGTTGGGCAAAATGTCACACTAAAGAATAAAGTACCAATAGCAATTCAAGCTTCATATTCAAAAGAAAAGGAATAAAGGGTACTAACTTATCAACACATATGTGCACATATGGTAGTGACATTCATCGGGTGTTGGACAGGTGGGAGGTGGAGGAGGGGATGGGTATATTCACACCTAATGGGTGCGGTGCACACTGTCTGAGGGATGGGGACACTTGTAGCTCTGACTCAGGCAGGGCAAAGGCAATATATGTAACCTCAATATTTGTACCCCCATAATATTCTAAAATTAAAAAAGTAATATTTAACAATCTTATCCTATTTAATAACTAGAAGGTACATAAATAATAGTCCAGGTAAGACAAAAGAAAAATAATAGCAAATAAAAACATGAATGAATTGGTATTGAAATCTATGAAAAAGTATTCTGACAAAAGACAATATAGTTAAATGAACAATTTTTGCACTGTTTTAGATAAATTTTGTATAAGATGATAAAGGAGGAGAAAAAAATCAAAGGAGAAAGAGAAACATTTATTGAATGCTCATTTACCACGTACTGTTCTACAAACTTCACAAGGATAATCTTATTATTATATTAATTATTCCTCTAAAAGCTACATGAACAAAGTAATATTGTTCTCACTTTACATATAAGAAAAATGATTCATAAGAGCATAAGTAATTTACTCAAGATAAGTCAATTATGAAATGGTAGAATAGGTATTTGAATGAATATAAGCATCCTGATCCCAATCCATTGTTAAAGTATAAATTTTCAAAAGGTTAGAAACCACGACTCCCATGCATCTATAAAATAAATACTTTTCAAAGTTTTTAGTCCATTTATTTATTAGTGAGGGAACCAATAATATGTTATGACTGGTTCAAAGAGCATTTTGAGAAGCTACATGCATAAACACACACACACACGTACACCCATAATTAGGGTAGATTACTGGCTTCAGTAAAAATCTGCTTAGTAGCCAATAGGGCAATAAACCTTTGAGATTATTTGTCCAACTGGATTGAAATTATTTTCATCTTTTCAGACAAAATCAAACTAACACATAACTTCACTAATCCTGTGATTTCTAATTAATAATAATCTCTCAGTTGAACTTAGAACATTGCCCAACATAGTTCTTTTTTT
>VBSM01001265.1:8001358-8024101 GCA_008086735.1 Cheirogaleus medius | reverse complement strand
TTGTTTCTTAAAGCTGAGTAGTACTCCATGGTATACATATACCACATTTTATTAGTCCACATTTCCTTTTAGATCCACACTAACCTGGTTAAGAATTTAATGCATGTGTTATAATTATTTTTTTGTTTTATAGATAAGGAAGCCAGTATTCAGAGAGATTAAATGACTTCAGATTCATATGTTTGAGACTGGATGAAAACTCAAGTTTTTAAAATATGGTCTTTCATATTATTTTTAAAATATCCTGATGCTGTCCATATAGAATCATACATAACTTTAAACCTTTTTTATTTTAATATTTTATGTTATTTATCACATAAAATTGCTTTCTTAGTACATTATGGTGGTAAATATATATACCTGAAGTGTTTTCATAGCCATAGGGAAAATGAAATTCAAAACAACCCAGATCCTTACTTTGAAAAATTCAATGTGTTATATTGGTCATTCTATAAAATACTTTTATGACCAAGTAAATAGAAACATCATAAATTATTTAAATAATTATTTCTATCTAACCAATACCTAATAAGTACTCATTTGTGAAAAAAAAGTGTGCAGACACTCCTTAAAATGCAAAGATCAAGAGATTACGATCTTTGCTCTTATGGGATTCCCAGTCTACTGATTTGACATTTTAATATTTTTCTCAAATGTCTCTATAATTATTGTTGTTGTCATTAAAGTTTCTAAATGGTTTCCTTGTCTTAGGCTCTGCAATATAATGATGTCTGGCATTGCCATCATGTTCTAAAATGCAAGTACTATTCATATAAAATAGGTTCTATTAATGATGAGTCCAAAGTTACATGGAAATAGATAAGTATAGAAGACTTAACATGCTAGTGATGTTAGGAAAAGAGGCATATATGAAGGGAACATTGAAAATAATCTTGAAGCCAGAATAGAAATTTACCAAGCAGAAAATCCAGAAAAGAGCATTTCTAATATGGATGTTAAGGATGGGGATAGATGTACAGTGGTATAATAACCATGCAGGTGAGTCACAAATAGAACTGTTAGGTGACAACTTCCACTTACAATACCTTTGGCCTCTGCCACAGTATTTGAGCTGAGGATATACTTTTCAAAGACAGCCTAACCCAATGACTTTGCATGGGGAGAGTACTAGGAGGCAGTCATTTTTGCCCAACGTGACTCCCATCAGGCAATATTTGCAATAGTGCTTTTCATTGAACTGGCTGAAATTTTCTCAAAGTTACACCATAGTCTGGGCACTTTCTATCCAATACTTCTTTCCTCTTCTTTCCTTATACAAGCATCAGACTGGCATCGTAGTCTAAAGATTGCCTCTTCATTCTTGTGCCCTTGCTCCTTTATCTTTCACAAGCACTACCCTTAACAAATCTCTTGGGTCTTCTAATTCTGTTTTGCCATATGCTTCCTCAAGGACCCAACCTGACACAATGTATTGAGGTAAAAAACTAAGGGGATAAAATCACATGACATGTTAAATACTTTTCTTTAGTTGGAAAAACCATGCACTTAATCAAATAATTTCAGCACAGTGAGTTTAGTACAAATATAGAAAGAATACTAGGAATTTACATGGACATAATATTTTTTTCAACAAATTTTTGTCTGTTGATTATTTCCTCTGAAACAAGACATTTGTTAAGCAAGTGGGATGCAAAGATGTGTATGATACTTATGCCAGTGTAGTGCCTAGTCTAATGACCTAGGGAATGGGAGATTTGAGAGATATTGTTCATGTCTTAGAAGTCAGTATTGCCATTGAGAAGTCTTCTGTGAATGGAAATGATAGCCTCTCAAATCATGTAATTTAGGGAAGGGAGATTTGTCTGGACCCAGGCAACAACTCATCAGGAGTTAATCCCATGTCCTCAAAATAAGAGGACGTTATTATGAATAGCTGATTTATTTTCTAATCATCAAGAATAACAATATCCCATCAATAAAAGTAAATAGGTTGAAAGCTCAGGAGCTTAGACTGGGAAAAAGAAGGTTAAAATAGTGAACAAATGCAATCTTATTAAATAATTCTTGTCTTTAGAATTGGGAACAATTCAATTGATTAAACTTTTTTATTAATTGATGAAGACATAATTTAATTAAACTTTAAGAATATGCATTGAGATTTAAGCAGAACTATGATTAATTAATTTGTTCATTATTACAGCTTATAGTGAGTTTTTATTGTATCAAAGTCTCCTAATGAATACATTAACATTGGATGACTTTATAAATAAAACTACATAGATTCTTAGAATATTAATGTTATGCCTATAGTAGAAAGTATAAAATAATTACTAGAAAACATCTTTGAGAAACAGATGCAATTGGGTATGCATTTCTAATAAATTACTTACAGTCCATTATGGGACGATATGCCTTTGAACACTATTTAATCAATCAGCAGATGGCTGTGTAATTAAATTACTTGAGGAAAACATTGACAACTGTCCTTACATGTTCCTCTTCCCTCCAAGATGTATTATATCTATGGATTAAAAAAAGTTAACTCATAAAAAAGCCCTTTTCCTTTATGTGTAAAATGATTATTCTGAAGAAATATGTAATACAATTGAATTGTCATCATAAAACCTCTGTCCTTCTTTCTTCACTTGGTAAAATGATCTGTTTGATAAGAATAAAAGCCAATCATGCAGGATATAGATTTAAGTAAATCAATTAGAGATTTGTGTGTTTATCCCTGTAAATAAAAAAAAAACCATTATATAAATAGAATTATTCTACCCAGCCTATGGACCCAAAACTGCACATGGCCCAGATTTTAACCAACAGTGAGTGTCTTAAAGTTATTTTAGGGCATCAAATGGAGAATTAGAAATCTGGTATCATGTGTCTATTATGTTATCTTCCCCAAATTATTTTGCTTACTCTTTAAACAGAGGTAGATTCAAAGCCAAATTGTGCATATCTAACACTAAAGATTTATTTATATTCCATATGCATCATAATCATTGTTAAATAATGCCTTCTCCTTTTGCCTACACTCTCCTGAGAAATTAATTTCTATGAAGATAGCCACAGACTTCCATAATGTGCCTCATGTAAAAAGGGGTAATAATGCATTCTTTTAGGATTAATTAAAAAGTGAGACAAAATGAAAAAAGGACCCTACCTTTTATTAGGCTATGATATATTTTAGTCCATATCCCTCTCCCATATTTATAGGAATACACTAGGTGTGGGCATACATGTCCCTCCTTTTTTCCCAGGAGATAGTATATTACATACATTATTTGGCAACTTCTTATTTTTCACTTGACAATATATGTTGGAGATTTTTTCTATTATCTGTACTTAGAAAGATACCTCATGAATTACATCAGATATTATAAACAATGCTTCTCTGAAAGGATACTCAATACCATTAGCCATTAAGGTAATATATATCAAAACAATAATTATGTATCACTTTACACCACTAGGATGCCTATTATAAAAAAGACAGACAATAACAAGTCTTGAGAAGTATATGAAAGGTTGACTTCTTCTATAATGACTTCTCTGAATGGACAACACTCTCTTAAATTTCATTGCCTTAACATGTTATTTCATTTTCCCTTAGTGCTTCTTGTTTGTTTCTTTCTTTTTGTTTATTGAGACAAGGTCATGTTCTATCGTTCAGGCTGGAGTACAGTGGTATAATTATAGCTCACTGTATACAGTAGCCTCAAACTCCAGGACTCACTCAATCCTCCTACCTCAAGTGTACTATTGGCACATGCCCCTACACCTGGCTAATTTCTTTTACTTTTTTGTAGAAATAAGGTCACACTATGTTGTCCAGGCTAGTCTCAAACTCCTGGCATCAGGCAATCTTCCTGCCTGAGCCTCCCAAACTACTGAGATTACAGGTGTGAGCCACAGTGCCTGACATCCTCTAGTATTTTTACTTACTCAGCTCCTACTAGATCATCAGATATCAAATGAGATATCAACTCTTTCAGGAGACCTACTCAAAGGTGGTCCATCTTCATATATATGAATAGGGGACATATATCTATAGGGGACAGTTATTACATCTACTTTAGGAACTTAGCATCCATCAATCAAATTCCTTAAATCAACCACCTCAGTGAAATGATTTCTTAAAATAATAAATTATTAAAAAATAGTCATAAGAGATAGGGAATCATATTACTCTCTTCATTTTATAGCTGAAGAAACATTAAATATCTTGTCCCCAAACCCAGGATCAGTAGGTAAAACATATTAGGTTTTCTGACTAAGGCCTATGTTGTTTTTCCACTGGAGTGCCTCTTCATTTCATGCTAAATGAGATAGACTAGAGGTGGGGAGAAATATCAGTACCACAAAAAGGCCAATCAGAGAAGGAGAGGTAAATTCTGTGATTCCTGTTGGTCTACCAGCATAGAGCATATTCTCAGGAGAAATGTCCGATAGGGTATCTAGCAAGTGGGATGCCTGTACAAATAAATGGCAAGCCATTGTCTCTGAGGGATAAGCAGCAGTATCTATTTTGATCAACTTTCATCCGTTATTTTAATTTTTTATTTTATTTCATTTATTTTTTGTTGCTAAAAGTATGAGATTAGTTCTAGATACTACTCTATCTTTTCTACAAATCCTCTAAAGTTTTTCCTTTTATTTTTTCTTTTAAAATTTAAAGGAGCTTTAAGACACCCGTGACTGTGCTCAGGGCCATTTGCAATCTGTGTGTCTTTCTGCCTTTGAAATAAATTGTATTTGGTTGTTTTCTTATCCATTTAGAGCAATTATTAATAAATTTTGACTAAGATATTTTAAAGGTTCTTAACTTATACGAATGTAAGCAGTATATTGTTGACATTTGCTTATCAGTAAATATCGTTTTCACCTTTTCATTACAAAAAAATTCACACACACAGAAAAGTTAAAAGAATGAACAACATAGACTTGACACTTGCTAATGATTTTTCATAGATATCTCATGAAACTTCACTCTAATTATTCTAGCATTGTCTCCTAAAAACCAAAGGTATTCTCTTATGTAATTCCATTGTTTTTATCATGTCTAAGAAAATTAACAGTAACTCCCTAATATCATCTAAGATCCAGTTCATTTCAAATTTCCTGAGTTGTCTGCAACAAATATTTTACAATTACTTCTTTTTGAAGACCTAGATTCCCTTACAGTTTATTAATAGCATTTGGTTCAAATATCTTTTTAGCTTATATTTATCTAGAAAAATTTCACTTTCATTGATTTATTTATTTTTATGACATTGAATCTTTTAATGGTCTGGGTCAATTATCTTATAGAAGGTTCCCAATTTTTGTTTTGTCTGATTTTTTTCTTATAGTGCTGTTTGACTTGTTCCTCTCTATTTTATATATATATATAAACTAGAACTTAGAACTAATGGTAGGATTAAAGCATTTTAGCAAGAATACTTGACAGGTGAGAGACTATGTACTTCATCTTGCAATACACTAGGCAGAGCATGGTCTCACTACTTGCAGTGGGTCCCACTACTAATGAAGTTGGGTTTGGGTACTTTCTTAAGGTTGAGACCAGTAAATCCTTTTGTTATAAATATCAGTTTTCTCTTTGACTTTAGCAAAAAATATTTGGGAGGGGAGTGATACTTTAGCACAGGAGAATTAGCTGGTTCCCTTCAAAATCAAATTCACCTGATGCATTTAGCAGTAGTTTTATCATCTGTTGATTATCTATGCTGCAATCACGTATTACAATGGAGTTTACAAAGGGTGATTTTTCTAGTTCTATCTTTTTTGATATTTATTAGGCATCATTAATTTATGAAAAAGAGTATTCTCTCAACAACCTGGAATGACTTATAGATACTTGTTAAAAAGACAGAACAAAATGCTTAGAATTTACTTTTTATTTATTTTATAGTAAAATTTTATCACCATAGTTACCTACATATGTGGAAAATGAGTTTGTTTTCTTGATAATTTAGGGTAAATTTAAGAGTAGATAGTTTCTTTCTATAAATGTACTGCCTCTAAACATAGGGGAGTGAAGAGAATATTGAATTAATAGTCAGAAAAAAAGTTAGATTTAAATTCTAGGTCTGTAGTTTATGAGCCTTATGACCCGAAGCAGTTTACTTAAATTTTTTCAGCCTCATTATTCATTTATCCATATATTTTCACTGATGTCTATTAAATGCTTTTATGTGAGTTTTTTTTTCCTATAGCTAGAATTTCATTTGGAGCCTCACAATATCTATTAGATCACAGAGTGTTCTAGGGGTTCATTGTTGTTTTTGCTGCTTTTGTTGTTTAAAAAAGGTTAATAAAATTTGATATTAATGGATCAACACCTAAGTGGACATATAGGAATAACATTTGTTGGGTGTTGGGCGGGTGGGAGGGGGGAGGAGGGGATGGGTATATACAAACATAATGAGTGAGATGTGCAACATTTGGGGGATGGTCATGCTTGAGACTCTGCCTCAAGGAGGGGGGGCATGGGCAATATACATAACCGTAATATTTGTACCCCCATAATATGCTGAAATAAAAAAATTTAAAAAAAAAGGTTAATAAAACTTCCATGATTACTTACGTGGAGATTAAGTCATATTTATGTTAAAAATTAAATAGTAGGCTTTTGTTTCTTATTCCTTGGGAAATGTTACAAATGTTGATGAATTGATTTTCAGGGTAATTTTTAACCAATGATGAGAGGAAAAACCCACTTTTTTCCAAACTTCTCTTAATTGGTTCTTTTTATAATGTTGTGAACAAAAGGGTCAAACTACCAGGAAATCAATCAAAATGGATTTATAAAAAGCCTAATTAATATAATACTAATTGGTAATCACACTTTATTTTCACTGGCTTCTTAGTGTTCTTCTGGCAAGATTTATTTATTTTGTATTTTTTCAAATGTACAAATATCTTCTTCCATGGCAGACAAAAAGGATGAATAAAATTCATCCTCAGTAAAACTTTTTGAATATATGTTAGCGACTCTTTCCCCTAATGGATGGGGTGAGCCAGTCTCTCTCTCTTTTATATGTGATAGAATTGACTGACTTATTACCAAGTGAAAAATATACAAAATTACTAAGTTATATATAAAATGTTTGGAAAATATATGATGCTTTATTCTTCTACCCTTTTTACAATAAATAAATGATGATTTGGGTATAGAATGGTCTAAACCATGCAGTATCACTGAACTCCTAGGGACATATGATCAAATCCATCTTTTTCCCACTTAAATGAAGAATCACTATAAAAAAATACTCAAGGACTTCCACCATCTCCATTTTCTAAGGCAGCATTTCCCAAACATCCCCAGGCTCAAAATATTAATAATATCATATTTGGATTCCATAATTTTTGACAACATTCTATAAGTGAGAGAGTGTAGGGCATAAATATTTCTGTTTGCTTTAACTTTTAATGTGCAGTTAAGCCCAGTTTGATCAGCTATGATCTAGGCATAACTGGAACATAAGTTGGTGTCAAATGGAGATACAGATGGGTAGGTACAGTTCCACTCATTCTGAAAATACATGAGACTAAAGTTCAAATGATAAATCAGCATATCTACAAACAGCCATCTTTGGCTAGAGAGTTAATCTTACTTAAGATATATCAGAGTTTACTACCCCTTAACCCCTGAGAAAACCTTTTTCTTTCTGGTAAGATTGAAACTGTTAAGCTTATAATTTAGACTTAGGCTTTTCAACATGGGAAATAACAGGTACCAGTATAGCATAATGATTTGGGGCATTGACTCTGGAGAGAGACTAGTAGTTCCACCATTTATTCATTGTGTGTATTTTGGGAAAATTCCTTAACATCTCTATATGTTAGTTTCTTCATCTGTACCATGAAGATAAGAGCAGTACTCCCTTAAGAGTTTATTATCAGGATTAAGTGAGGTCATGTGTTTCAGGTGATTAGCATATAAGGCATATTCAATAAATGTTAGCTATCTTTATTATTATCATTGTTCTAAAGTCTAACAAAATAAAACCTACCTTACAATCTGTTATATCTGGGACCCATCCCAAGATCAGAAGTTATCATTTCACTGTGATATTTACTACAATGTTCTCTATAAATAATGTTATACACTCCAGGTGAGTTTGTCATTTTAGGGAGAAAAAAGATGATGTTATTGGCCAAATGTGCAGACCATTTATCATCTCACCAGAAATAAGTGAGCATCTCCAAGGTCATTGATTTCTGTAAATCTCTTCAGGTTGACATAACAAATTTATTCTCTTGGTACTTCTGTCCATAAGAAAATTGGGAGAGAATTACCAAGAGATAAGTGGAATAAAGGGGAAAATTATAGCATTATATATTCTGAAACCAGTATTTTTTAAATGTCAAAATTATTATGTAATATTTGAGCCTTTAATATGACAAGATGAAACTTAAGATGTGTGCTAGTCAGTTTTTACAATAATGGTTCTTTTTTACCAGTGACAAGCTGTACTTGTCACATACGCACAGACATGCACACAATTTAAGTAAATGAACTTTTGAATAGGTAATGCCTTTACATGTTACAAAATCCAAAAGTTTGAAAAGGTAAAAAATTTAAAAACTGAAGCTTTCACCCACCCTTTTCCTCCCAACCACCAATTTCCTCTTCAGAGATAACTAATATTACCAGCTTTTTATGTAGTATTCTAGATATATCTGTACATAAACATATGCTCACACATTAAATGTGGTTCCACTAGTGGTGTCTAATGTGGTTACACTGTATAAAATATCCACTGTATATCATATATATCCATGTCAATGAATATAAATTCACATAAAATAAGCAAATAGCCTATTTGGGAAGACCAACATATGGGGAAGGAAGGAGTCAAATGAATTTTCCCAGGTCCCCATCTTACTTCTAACAATAGGAGCATCAGAGGAAGCTCAATGCTTTTTATGAGCAGACACACACACAAACGTGTGTGCACACACACAATTTGCACAGCATTAAGATACCTAAACTCAAAGGGCTGATTTAGAGTTGGTCTCAGATAAAGCCCAACTTCCCTTTTCTTCTCAAACAGATACGCAATTTATGGAAATTAGCATCTATTACTATTGCTTCCAGTGGAAAATGTCTTTTAAATTCAATTAAGTATGTTTTATATATTTTGTTGCTTTACCCAAATCTGTTTGCATAGTCATTACTTTTTCCCCCTTTTCTTGACATTATGCCACTGCAAAGTGACATTCCAGTAAATCAAATTATATCAATAAGAAAATCTGAACTTTAGAAATTTGAAGCTTTCCAAAACAGACTTCATGTTTATTCTTTGTTGGCATTTCTACTCAAAGCCAAAAATGTCTCACATAAACCTACCAATGTAAATTATTAATAGTACTGAAAGCAAGAAATTAATTTTACAAGCTCTATTAAGGTATATAGTGGCAAAGTGCCATTATTTCATTTGCTGAATAATATATTTACCTTAGATATTTGTAGGCACACTCTCTTGATAATATGTAATATATTTATAGGTACACTGTCTTGATATGTATTATTTTAGTGATTAAGTCCCCTTGTCATTTCTAAAAATACAATGCTTACATAATCATTTTGAGACCTGAGGAAATAAAATACTCAATGGTTTTGCATGCATGTGTGTGTGTGTTGATACTCATCAGTACTGAAAACTCGTACCTCATTTGCATAGTGAAATTGACCTCCCTCTGTTAACATTAACATTTCCAAAGTGAATACATCTTAAGTCAAAATAATGTGTCTGTCTCAAATGACTTACTAACAATAATAACAAGATCACTTTAAATGCAATTTGACAAGGAAAGGAAAAAAATTGGAAGAGGAAGGGAAAACCAATTGCAAATTTATTAGTGAGCATTCATTCATAATTTTTATCAACAAAAGACAATGAACATCAATGAAGTCACTATTTTATGTCTATTTATATTTATAAAGTTTGAAGTGAAACATAAAATTACATTGAAAAAAATCTCTTGTTCATTTTGAATGTTATCTCACACAGGTAGATAGATGTAAATCAGAAAAACTCTTTTACAAGTATTCACAATCTAACTCTTACCCAGGAGCCAAAGAAGACTTTCTGAAAGAGGCAATACATAGCCAAAAAGGCACTGCAAGATTAAGGAGGAAGGATAATGAAAATAAAATGAAACACTTATTGGAAATAAGTTATCAAGTAATATTTTGGGTACCAAAAGTACACTTAAGACAGCAAGTGTTGCTATGGAAAATTTAAATCACATTCTCTATGGGACATGATGTTAAATTACAGGTGGGGTGGGGATGAGAAAACAAGTAGGTAGAATATTTCCCAAAAGCTGGCAGTTGTAAATTTTTCAAAATATAAAGAATAAGAAAGCCATGCCCTTGTACACATAAATACCCACTATAAATAGAACAGGCACAGGGCTACCAGGCAATTTCATTTCTGCTAAATGGAAAATCTGAAATAAATGGAAATAGTTATTAAAAAACCTTTTCTATATATGTATATACACATATTAAATAAATATATATATAACCACTTTAATTTGTTCTAAAAGCTTCAATTTTAAAGTGCTCATTTGAATAAAAGCAAAATCTTGAGCTCAAGACCAAGTGTGAATCAAAGAATTCTACAAACTATGCATGGCTAAGGAAAACTGATAGCAATGGCTTTCTAAGCACCCTGAATGCTCCAGAAGATCCAGACCCAAGCAGAGAAGGGGCGCTGCAGTAATCATAGTTGTTTGATTATTAAAATCTGAAAAACCTAAAATCTAGCAATGATATTGAAACAAAAAACTTTGATAATTCACACATCTCTAACATAATTTCTGATGCAAAATAATTTCATCTACTTTTTTAAAATAGCAGTTTGTTCTTTTAATGCAATAATCACAATACACAATAAAAATTTTGCAGAAAAGTCAACTTTAGCAAGTGTTTCTCTCTCAGAAATAAGTAATACAATTTTTAGATGTTTACTTTGCTCTTTTTTTATATAATGTTTAATAACCCAAATGTCTTGATATGTTGGAGTAATGTCTAAAGTAGGGTATTTAGTCTATATTCATGTTGTTTTATGTTATGTAATGCACCAGATTAATTCATGTTTACCGTTTATATGGCAAACCCGAGCACATTATCTGCAAAGAATGTTGCATTTGATAGGCAGATTTTTGATAAGAATATTGGGAAACTGAATGTATGCAACATGGACTGGTGTATACAAGGGCTTTTTACTGTTTTCTGCAGGGGAAACTTCTTGGTCAAATTGTAGGTTGCTATTATTGTACTTATATAGGACATCTTTTCTTTATCCATGCATTTTCCTAAGCATAAATAACCAAAGAATCCAATGTATGTGTTGACTATTTAAAAGTATAATTTCTACAGCCATGTTACTAACATTTGAGAAAAATGATAATCAGCAGACTGCATGTTTAAAATTCAGAGTCTATTGAGACAGGATTATAGCACTCTTTCAAGGGAATGAGTAAATTGAGAGAGGGCCATGATGTGGGTAAATGATGGAAAACTACATATTTTTTTATGTGCTATTTTATTCCTTATAACACTAAATTTTTTGCCAAAGTTCAATTTTACATTTAGGTAACTGATGGTACTTTCACATTTTGGATGTTGTTGTTATTGTCATCTTATATACCTTGTAACATAAGAAATGGGTATATTTGTCTTCTATCTTATTGAAAGATAGTGCCATGTTTAAAATATATGATTGATAATACAGTAGCAAATATTTTGTTAGTGGGGTAGTACTCATTCATCAATGTTTTACTTGTTACATATATATTTTGTTGAATATCAAAAATTATATAATATTTAAAATATTTTACTTCCAAACTATTCAAATATAGAGCAATATATTGTTACTATTATGATTTTGAACAAATAATTATCAGTTAGGTCAATTAATAATAAGAAAAGATAAACTATTGTATTTATCTTTATTTTTTTGATGTTCATTTTTTCTTTATGTAGATCCAAATTTCTGACTATATCATATTTGCTTTTCTCTGCATAACTTCTTTTAACATTTCTGCCTAGCAGGTTACTAGTAATAAGTTCTCTCAGTATTTTGTTTATGTGAGAAATACCATCTCCTTTTGAAGGATGATTTTGATGGATATAGAATGCTAGGTTATACTTTTCTTTCAACACTGTATTTCATGTAATTTTGGCATAATATTCAGTCCTCAAATCATAAAAATTTAAACTTAGCCTGCGAGTATATTCTAATATATCCCATTTACTTTGCAGATGTTCTTTCTCAGAGTCATTCTGTTCCCAGAGTCACAAGTGAATGGATCATCCATAGAACCCAAATGAATGTGCAGTTAACTTCCAGTTTTCTTTACACCTCTCTGCAACTTACTAAACTGTTCGTATTCATCGTTTCTCATATACTAGCCCTTATTGCTTATGAAAATACAATACAATCATGTTTATGGTAATTGCATTTCAATCCATGTAAAAAAACAAAGCTTTCACTGTTTAAATTCTTTTCTTTATTACCTGAAAAGCTTGAAGCACACAGCATAATGACTATAGTTAATAGTCATGCATATTTCAGAATTATTTTAAAAGTAGTTTTTAAATGTTCTCACCACAAAGAAATAAGTGAGGTGATGAATATGTTAATTAGATTAATTTAATCATTCCACTATGTATACATATAACATCACATCGTATGCTATAAATACATGTAATTATTATTTGTTACCTATCATAATAAAATAAATTTATGTTTTTAGAAAAACACATATTTTCATAATATAATTATTTTCCATTACTTATTTAAATAAGCTTACTTATTTTTATCAAGATAGACCTGGTATATTTTCGTTCCAACAGGTACCTTCACTTTTGATGGGGACGTTCTAACCTTTACAATGCATCGAATATATTACCATTCTAAGGCCATTCACTTTTCAAGTGCTTGTCCCTTTCCTCTTTCATTAGAATCTTCCCTGCATCAAATTATTTGAATCCCATGTAAAAAATGGCAACCTGTGGTCAAGTACTCTAGTACTCATTCTAAAATGAAAGTTTCTAGAAAAGCACCATGCTATCAAATCCTCTGCAAACAAACATTGTTTCTGAGAAGCATGCCCTGATTTTGAAATAAAGCAACAAGTTGTTAAGAGAGTGGATTCACTTGTCTTGTGATATACTTCCTTATCCAGAAGTAACCAGTACATGTAGGTTGGCAGCACAATCTATTAATACTCTATTTAAGTTATAACACCAACAGCTAAAATATCCTTTTGCAGAATGCCAGCTATGAATGATGTGGTAAAAGTGGGCATCCTTGTCTTATTCCAGTTCTTATGGATAATGCTTTCAACTTTCCCCCAAATGGTATAATATTGGCTAATTGCATTTATTTATCAAAGTATATATATTTAAATCAACTACAATGAGCCATTCACTATTCAAAGTGTTAAGGGTAAATAAGTGAACGAAAGAGAAAAAATAAGCTTTTATTCAAAGAGCTTTTATTCTATTGCAGGAGATAAGTATTAAACAATAAATACGATAAATAAGAAAATTTTATTAAAATGACAGGTTCTCTGCATGAAGAAACACAATAGAGCAAAATAAGAAGGATTGGGAGTGTTTTTCTTTCTTGGAAATGAGCACTACACAAAGAATTTGATCTTTTTTCACATTAGGAAATTTTTAAATGCCATAATGCTTTGATTTTAACTATTCTCTGACATAGCTAATAATATGTATGCTGAAAACTAAAAGTGGCCTTGGCTTTGTGTTTTGGGACCCAAGGTTCACACGTTTCATACCAAGTTCCTACATATTCTTTAAGTTTCATGGTCTTAAAATGACAGTAATAAGTTTTTCTGAGGGAGATGTTAGTTCGTTGTGTACTTATCTATTTTAAAGTTATCCATATCTCATTTTAAGTCATGGGCTTATAGAACATAAATTTATAAAGCTGTATAATGTATGAGGTGTCAGAGTCCTTTGAAATTTGCTGGTTCCCTCCCCTCAGTACCCAGATTAGAATGTCGAGGTATCAAGAGCCACACAACAAATTTTGGTACCGTGATGCCCTTTATCGAATTAAAAGACAATGTTAAGCACCCATTCCTCTCACCATATCCACTGTAGATCACTGATGTAGGAATATATTTTAAAAAATCCTCTCACTTACTGAATTAAGGAAGGATATTTAGTTTGCCCCTGGGACCTTTAAAGTCACACACATTTTAATATCCTCTGTACAAAAATAGCAAAATATATTAAGGGAATATTGTATAAAGATTTCTAACAACAATTCTCTAAAATTAAATAAATTTAAAATAAAATGCATGAAAGTAATATAATTTCTGTCATATAGTCAATGCAATTTTAATTTAATGATGATGAGGAGGAGGAGGAAAAAGAGGAAGCCTCAGTTATTTGGATATAATATCTATATAGAAAATTTGGAAAATTGTGTCTTTTTTATTTTTGTAGCAGGGTTTCTTTCCTAATTTATATGTAACTTAGTATATTATCCATCCTTAATTAATCTCTCTTGGCTTTTAGTCATAATCTCTGAAAACATAGTAGTCAAATATTGGACAGACCATCTTAGGTTTAAGATGCTTAGTATCTGGAAAAAGTAAAGGCTATTTCTTTTTTGTTTGTTTATTTTTTTAGGCTTTATGTCTTTAAAAAAAAAACTCATATGTTTTACTGTTTAGTGTCAGAGCTAAAAAGTCCTATTAGTGATACTCGAAGTTTTATAGTCGCTGCCACTTGCCAGTGATCATTAAGTGAATAAAGCATCCATCAGTGATATGGAAATCAGTCCCATTTATAAATCATACTGCACAATCTGTTACCAGAGGTGAGCTAAATGAACATTTAAGGAACATCTATAAAAATTTAAGACCAGGAGCAGGAATAATTTTCTCAATCTATTTAGTAGTCAGCAGTGATAAGATTCATATAAGAAAAATGTTGTCAATTTCTTATTTCATTTGGCATAGCATATGATCTAAACAAGTATATTTCTGCTTGCATATGCTGTGCCTTTTATACAAAGGAAATGTTTTCTTCTAAAACAGGCTACTTTTATAAGTGAGAAAAGTGTTCACTTGGGGAATGAATGTCGTGGTGCCTCTTTCCTTGGGTTCCTTTTTTCCTCCTTATCCATGATTTTTGCCACCACCCCTCCCCAGTACCACAGTGCCTCCAGGCACTCTTGGTTTGCTTAGAAGGCCCTTCTCTAGGCCCCAGAAGTTTCTGTTTACTTTTTCTACCCCTCAGATCATATTATAATATTTTATAGAATTTTGAAATTGCACTCTTCATGCTTCTGTGGTCTGTGTTATGTGTTATGCCACATAGCTAACATTGCAGGATAAGAGAAAAAGATGGCTCCCTAATGAGAGCTGTTTGAAAGGTTTCTTCCCAGGAAACAAACCAACCCTGTTTAGAAAGTTTTCTGGTCTGTCTCCTTGAAAACACTTCTTCCCTTCATCTATAGGATAAAATATAAAATGAATGCACTTCAAAAGCTGCAGCCAAGGAGAAAGGAGTGACTGTAGATACTTTAATCGAAAAAAATACCTTTCAGCACTTTAAATAATTCAACTTTTTCTGCTATACAAGTGGTAATTTTTGCAACAAATGTCAACGACTAATTAAAGAGAATTTTATAAAATCAATATTTTATTACAATGATAAGGTGAACATGTTAATCCACCTAGGAGAATTATTCACCTGAGGTAAAACTGGGTCCAATCTTAAGTGCTACAAAGGCACTGAGTTCAGCTGAATTTAATGAAAAATTTGAAAACAACTTCTTCAAATATGTCGAGTGTTGTTCTGGAAGATAGTGGATCTGAATCACAGAAGATGTCCTGGCTAACTGATAAAATAATTTGGTAAGAATTTTTGTCATGAGGAATCAAATATCAAATACATAGACCCTAAAAGTTTATGATTGTATTAACAAGTTGAGTAATCATCCAACCTGATGGTTTGTGAAGATGCTTTTTATTAATGTTAACATTCTAAACTCTATCAGTGAGGCATCAAGGGTAATTTCAGTCTATTGAACTCAATCCTCATCATGTCTTACTCCGTCAATATCTGTGGCCCTTCACTACGTCTAACATTATCAAAAGCCTAGTCAATATTCAAATTGATGACGTTTTTAAACCACTCAATTCCAATTCCATGTCAGTTTTCCTAAAGGAAAGTGCCATTTAAATATATACATATTTTTTCATAAAGAGCTTTTCTGTTCTTGTTTTATAAAACTGAGAAGTAGTAGTGGTTCTTCACAGTTGTTAATCGCAGGCAGCCCTGTGAGCCAAGTTGCCTGATTGCTCACTGGCTTCACCACCTACTAGTAGCTGTGGTTCCGTACAATAATAATGTGACTTCCCTTGTACGTGATTTTTTCTTTTTCTGGAAAATAGGGGTGATAATAGTAACCAGCCTGGTAGGGTTTTGAGAGATATAAATTGTTAATACTTGCAAAGTGCATAGAACAGTAACTGACGTTGTGTATTCATTTAATAAGTGTTAACTATTATTTTCAGAATGCAGAGCAGTATTTTGCGGTGAGAAATCACGTGCTTCTTTTATTCCCATAGACTTTTTGTTGAGAAATTATAAGTCCCATTCTTTTTGTTTCCCTTGACTTTTTTGTCATGAAGCTTCTTGAGTTTCCTTCTTGACTTTATCTTAAAGACATCCTGACTACAAGCCAGAACAGTTATAATCATTCTTATAATCATTCTAGATCATTTGCTCAAACTTTCAGAAATGATACAATGTGTTTTTATTTATTTTTGTCAAGCAATCAATTTTGTTTTTGTTACATTTCCCTTCTCCTGTCTCCAATATTCTCTATCGCTTTCTTCCCCAGACAAATCCCCTATGATCCTCACTTTTTCTGTCCACCAGACTTCAGAAGGAAGGATGAGACATCTTGTCATCAATTCTTAGAGAGCAGAAATCACAGGGGCAGCGAGGTCCTTTCCAATTAACACTCCAAATTACATTGGTGATGTGTGAGCTTCAGTGCTATGTTCTCGACTGTCAGACCTGGTGAAAAAAAATCCCATCAAAAATAGCCTACAGAGATGCACATGACCTTGGATATCATTGAAGATGCAAATGCTTTTTAAGGTGTTTAGAATGAAAATGACAAAATGCTTCTCTAAATGGAGCTGAAAACAGTAAATCATGATTTTATTTTTATTTCCCTATTGTAATTCTTTTTTAAAACGTGGGGTGAGGGAAGAAAACCGCCCACTCCCAGGACACACAGTAAAAAATGACAACTGTGACTATGATTAATAACCAACTAAATAAATAAATAAAAAGTCAAGCATGAAGCACCTCCATTTTATGAGAACTGTTTAGAATCCCAATTTGAAAGTGAAATGTCTTTCTCACAAATAGGCAAAATGTTTCATGGAGTAATGAGGAGTAGAAAATTCTGCAGCTGTTGGATTGGATTATCTTGCTCTGTTGCTTTATTGCTTGAAGGAAGTAGCCAAGTTTCTTCCATGTGTCCTTGAAAAACAAGTGTTTCCTTCCTATTACTATTGGGGAAAAAATAGAGAAGGGTATGTATACAAATGTGTGGAGAAAAGAAAGAAACACGCGTTCATATATTTAAATCTTATCTGTGTTTATCTGTAAAGAAGCAGTCATATTGATCCGCATGTGATTTTCTAAACATGCCTTATTCTCACGCCTTCCATGCCTTTGCAAGTGCTATTTTCTTATTTGATATTATTACTTTTCTTTGTTTTTCTTTTTTTTAATTTCTTTTTGATTTTTAATTATTATAGGTACATAACTGTTGTATATATTTGTAGAGTACATGTGATGTTTTGTTGCTGTGTGTTCTTTCTCTTTCTTAAAAATTGCAAACTGCATTCATGTGCTTGCCTTGCTTCATAGACACTAAATATCCAGCAACACTAGTTTTCCTGGACTTCCGCAGAAGTCTGCGGAAAATAGAAATATAAATTTCTATTATTAAAGCTCATTTAGTGCACACTCTAATACTTTTTAATATATTTATCTCCTTACATTGGCCCCGAGTACTATGAGACCAGACTATATCTTGTTTTTATGTTTTCATAGAACATTTAGCACATATTATACATCTAATAAACACTTTATTGAATATATACATATAGATACACATATTGAAATATAAAATGTGACCAGTTATATATATGTGTGTGTATATATAATTTATGCATATTCATCCATATATATAAAGATGTTGTGACACATATATTAATATAAATAGATTAAAAAACACATAAATAATTTTAGATACATAACATCTGTTTAACTATATCTTGTAAAAGCCTGTTATTACAACTTACTGTAGAATAATGTAGTTCATAAAATTTGTAGTATCAAATTTGCATCCTAGTTCTTAGAAAATTAAATTTTCTACATATCAAGGGATTATATACTTGGTTTCCTAACTCAAGCACTTACTTCCTTAAGTGCCAGTACTATACTTTGTTATCACCACCTTTTTATTAATTTATCTGACATAAAATCGCATGTTTCTAACAATCTCCTTAGTAATCAAATCAGTAGATATTATGGCAAAGAAAGAGCAATTAACTACTACTGATCCACAATGTCTTTCCAAATGCTACCTTTTCTATAGCTCACTTGTATGCTGTGCTCCTTTGTGATACCTTTGTACTCTTTCCTTTGATTTTAACAATTATCAGGGCTTTTTATCTACTCCATGGAATGTGTACCTTACGTAGACTGAATACTATGAAGTGAATCTGGAATATGGCATATTTTATTTTAAATTAGGAAAATGTCTTCAACTTTTGTTCCTATGCAGTAGATAGCACATTTAAATTTTGAAATGATTGTGAAGGAGAATATTTTAATGGAGGTATATATTTATTAATCCCATTGGTTGTTCTCATCTTGTCTGGATTGTGAGGCTGATCCTTTGGGCAAATTATTTTTAGCTGTTCCTTTAGGTGATTTTTACTTCTGTTCATTTAGAGACTATAGACTGAACATCTTGTCTAATGTGGGTGGCATGTGAGAAACTAGGACAATAGATGTAAAAGCCCAGTTATTTATAACCCCTGTGCTATAAAGAACTTGCTCTTCTGAGGGTCACAGGCCCATGGGCAGCCAATTACATCTAAAACGTATTAGGAGACCTCAGAAAAGATGCTAGTCAAGGTTTCCTAGAGGAATTGATATTTCATCATCATAGTGCTTTTACTTACAGAGTATCTTGTAAGTATTAAATTATATTCCTTCTAATAGTTAATGTTATTAATATTATTCATCTTCTATCATGAAGGAAAAAGAAAGCTAGTGGAAGAATGAGGAACATCTAAACTGCAGAGAGTTATACCATTACAATCAGATACTCTTTGACATATTTAGCATCTGCTTTTATTATTTAAACTTCCTCCAGGTGACTTCCATAGGTTTTAGGGAAATTGTTGTTAAAAAAAAACTTTTTAGAAACTGGCCATCCATTATATCTGTATCTATATTTGTATGCAAACACATATATATTCATACACATACACCCATATTTATGTAAAATATTATTGATTAGAAAATTGAAAACTAAACAATATGTGTAAGGTAAATGTGTTGGCACTGTTATGTATTCTTTATGAAAATAACCCAAGTGTCCATGGACAGATGAAAGGATAAATAAAATTTGATATATATATATATACAATGAAATATTATTCAGCCTTACAAAAAGAAGAAAATCCTGCCATTTGCAACAACATAGATGAACCTGGAGTACATTATGCTAAAGGAAATAAGCCAGTCAAAGACAGATAAATACTGCATGCATTGCATATACATATAGTATCTATAATAGCTGAACTCACAAAAGCAGAGGATATAATAGGGCTTTCCAGGGGCTGGGGAGGGTGGAGAAATGGGGAATTATTGTTCAGTGGGTATAAAGTTTTACTTATAACAGACGAGTAAATTCTAGAGATCTGCTGTACAACATAGTGTCTATAGTTAAAATACGGCATTGTATACTTCAAATTTTGTCAAGAGGGTAGATCTCATGTTACATATAAAGAAAAGTGCACAAGGAATATTTAGAAGGTGCTGAATATGTCTATTACTTTGATTGTGGTGATGGTATAATGGATGGTGTTTGTATATTTCCAAACTCAGCAAATTACACAAATTAAATATATGCAGTTCTTTGTTTATTAATTATAGCTTATTAAAGCTATTTGAAAAAATAAAATAAAGAGTAAAAAAGAAGACAGTCAAAGAATAGCATGAGTATATGTGCATACACACACACACACTCACATGCCCAAACCCAGGTACACTTTATTTCTGGCCCTGGCCATGCATTAATTTTATCACTGATATATATAGAAATAATATTTAAACGCTAAAATATTCTGACCCCCCCTTGATCTACATCTGTTATTATTGATAATAACTTGCACATATGACATGTTATTTGTATAGCTTAACTTTGCATTAACTTGTTAATTAAAATCAATGATAAATAGAAGGCCAAGGGAAATCTGTTGATGTTCTGATGTCGATGATTTAGGGGAAATGGATAGCAAGCTAAAAAAATTATAAGGTTACTGAAAATTATACAAATTCACCTGGTTCCAGAAAAAGTCAACTTTACAGGATATATTGAGGTTGTAATGGTACAAGTACTTTCTGTAAGATTCTTTGTGCTCTATTTGTAAATTATGTTACTGACTGGTACTCATAAGATATTCTACTGTAACTGACGCTATGCTGAGTACAAAATATTCCAATGGTATTGTTCTGAGCTACCGTTGCTAGTTGGGACGTGTTTAAAGGTGTTAAATAGGTTTGTCACACCTCAAATATTATAATTCTATTTTCACTGGGCTCCAATTAGGAAAATACTCTTCTCACTAAGTGTTTTAATCCCTTAGCATGTTTACTCTTACTGAGAGAACACAGGCGGCCTAACTGAAGAAAGTTTTCAACTAAAGACAGGACCTCATGTGTGCAATTTAGAAGCAGATTTATGCCATCAATTGTTGTTATGCATATCATAAAGACTCAGTGATAAAAGGGTTTATTTTGAGTTAATGTAAAAATAAAGGCCAAATGGGGCCTAAGATGATATCTTAGTGATATCTGAATCACAACAATATCTTAGTCAGGCCTTTTGGGACAAGAACAAAATGAAAAACAATAATATCCATTACAGACCAGAGTTATCACCAGATACTTGAAATATATAGTAGAAACAGCAGAATTAATGAAAAATTATTTATAATTTATTTCTGTATACAATCAAATATATAATATTTTTTATCAAATTTATGAAGGTTCAACCAAGTCTCCAACTTATTGTCTCATACATATATCTTTGGAATATAGGGTTCCCATTTCTTAAGAGAATTAAGATTCTGGTGCTTATATAAACAGGTAAAGGGTATCACTTCCAAAATTATGTCTGAATGCAACACATTTTACCATTAGTTGCAATTGAAACAATGGAAATGGATTTATGCTGAAAATTAGTATCTTTTCCCACAATTCTCTGTGGCCAAGAATTAGCTACATAGAAGGGAGAAAACAGACTTAAGAATTTTAAACAAGATTAAACATGACTAAGGATCAAAGAAAAGGCAACTAGTCTTTAAGAGATTCAAGCTAGAACATTTGATTTAATGGCTCTGTAAACTAAGGCAGCTGAGATAATCAGTAAAATGAATATTAAAATGCAAAATTAATGGCAAACATCAGATTTCTTTGGCTTATGACTTAGAGTTTGGCTGATAATTGATACATGATAATAGAAGTATACCAAATAAGTACAGGGTTAGCAGTCAGAATTTAGGTTATGTTCTTTCTATATATGATTAATTCTTATACTAATGTTACGCCAATATTTCTATAGTCATGTTATCTTAAAAAATTGTGAAAGATTTTGAAATGGAGTAAAGATTCTTGGTATCCTATCTAGTATTACAGGTTATTTGTATCTTTCATCATATTTGAGGCATCTTAAAACTCTATAGGTTGTAGAAAACTGAGAGTAATACAAATGATTATTTTCCATAGAAATGTAGATGAATGTGTGCAGTTGAGGTGTGATTGATTCTCCCAAACCAGTTTTGCATTCATAACTAATTCAGTTCAACAGTCCTGATGTCCTGTGTATGTGTGATTACTCCGAATTATTTTTAAACTTAACTAGCGAACTTATGATTGAAAGTCTTTGACACATATTCAGTTTATATTTCGATGAGTCATGATTTACCTTTAAAAAGTACATCCATTAACACATAAATCTTAAGCTATATTATGAGCTATATGCATACCATTATCCTTCAAAAGATTATGAACAACCACTATGTGCCAGGATCTTTAAATATTTTATGTTCTCATGGAGCTTGTATACTAATGGGGATAGACAGACAATAAGTGAACATATAGTGTATTTGCATGGAGTAATTGGGTCAATGAAAAAAATGAAAGAGTATGGGAGGATAGTGAGTATTAGAAAAAGATTATGAAAGGCTTCAAAGTGGGAAAAAATATTACTGAGTATCTATCTCAGGTAAAAATAGTGGAAGAAGAAAAACCTGTAAGGAAACTATATTTGTAGTTCACAAAAACTGTGTGACTTGAGGCCGGGCGCGGTGGCTCACGCCTGTAATCCTAGCTCTCTGGGAGGATTTAAGAATTTTAAACAAGATTAAACATGACTGAGGCGGGCAGATCGCTCA
>VBSM01001265.1:7976261-7998616 GCA_008086735.1 Cheirogaleus medius | reverse complement strand
GTATCAAGAAATCCCAAAACAGCAAATGCTGGCGAGGATGTGGAGAGACAGGAATACTCTTACACTGCTTGTGGGACTACAAATTAGTGCAACCTTTGTGGAAAATAATTTGGAGATACCTCAAACAGCTAAAAATACACCTTGTTTTGGGACTTCCAGCTGGAACTATGAAAGAATAAACTTCTGTTGTTCTGTGGGAATATCTTATGGCAGACATACGAAACTAGTGAAGAAATCAGGATAATTGTTTATTTGTTTAAATTATTTGAATCCGTATCCCTGTTTAGAAACCTTCTCTATCACAAGATGAAAGATAAGCATCATATTTTCATATCTGTAAAGAAATTGCCAAACTGTTATTTTAAATGTATTTTCCTTTTCACTTTGCTATCTTTAGGGAAATGATTTATGGCGTAAGCATGGCATGTTGCTAGGTGAATTCAGTATATTAATTATGTTCCTTTCAGATAGAATTTACAATAAAACTTACAGTCAGTAATTCTTATAGAGTAAACATTTTCTAAGTACAATGGGATTTTGCATACACTAAAAGCTAAATGGTATAGAATAGGGGCATGTTGTTACTTTAAATATCAAACCAAATGATAGTATGTATAAACCAATAAAATTTAAAGCTCCAGTCCTAAATAAGCTATTCCTTGAAACTGATAAATAAGGATAACAGAGGATTCTTTTAATTACAAGAATATTTGCTTTTGAAAATCAGAGCACATTCACTTATCAAAGGGTGGAGTTCTTGAGGCTATAATCAAGAAAATATATTCAAGAGCTAAGGCAATTTAGTAGGCTATGTGTCAATCACATCAGAAGAAAACATGGAAATGTAAAATATACCAATGCTAGAGGTGACATAATGTAGTTGTCAAGAAAAATTAGATTCCTGATGTGTTTCAGTCCCTTTAGCATGCAACTACATGTGTCTGAATTCAAAGGATCTGACAAGTTACCAAGGGTAGTAAGATTAAGCAAAATGGAAAAATAATTAAGACATAAAATGTCAGAAAATTCACCTTGCAAAAGGGGCAACAATTTGGGGATTAGGGTAGAAATGTAAGAAAGAAAATTTACCTCTATAGGGCATACCAGTGCTTCTTTGGGCAATGACTTATTGATATAGGGTGTTGATTTATTAACAGGATGTTTGGAGTGGAAATAATTTTTAGAATTAAAATATAACTACCTTCTTTGTCTCTTTATTTTCTTTTGAACTTTCATTACAACCATGAATAGAAAATAAGAGGTGTAATGGTTAAGATTGTGATTTCTTTTTAAGTAGCAAATTTCTATGGCCAAATACATTTATTCATGAAAGTATACATTTTATACACTGGTATATTGCTTTAGGAATTATAATTTAATTTAAAACAATTAAAAATAATAGTGAAGAGACCTGATCAACATTAACAAATGCCCAAATTACTACACCTCATTTTGGATACTTAGTAAACTGAAAATAAATATTACTCAGTAATTCTATTGAAATGTATTGTATGGGGAACTAAGGAATGCAGTTAGAGGAAAGAGCAGAGAGATAGAGAACTTCAGAACTTAGAAGATTCATTATGTGCTCTATATTCCCAATTTTTCTCATCTAATACACAATTAATTAGTATTATAGAACGTTTTCTCACATTCTTAAGAAAAATACTACCATATTTATGTCTCTAGGCATCTTTTCACACTCAGATAAAGATGTAAGCTAATTGTATTCTAAATTAGCAGAAAGTCCTGCAGCAATTCCTCTTGGCATATGTTGATACATTAAACAAACCATATATTATTTTATAAATATTAACACCCTCAGTAGTACTCACAACTCTACAAACTTTTTCTATTTTTATATCCATATTTTTCTTGACTTTTTATTCACTAATTAATGCAGCAAATATTTATTGAGCACTCATTAAGTGCTTGGCCCTTTACTTAGTTCATGGAATACCTCAGTAAACAAAGCAAAGTTTCCTGCTCTCTAGATCCTAAATCCCTAAGTCGCTGTGTTGAGAGGACTTCATAGGAGTACAGCCTGATCTTCTTCAGACTGTGATGTGACCAAGCAGTAAAACTTATTGTGATAGTTCGGGGTGTTTATTATACTAACATATACACTCTGCCGTGGTTTACATATAGATGGAAGGAAATTTTTAACCTAAAATTTTATAACTGACCAAGTTTTCATTTAAACATGAGGGCTTAATAAAAATATTCTCAGGCATATTAGACTCTTGAATGTTTGAAAAACAGAAACCCATTTTGAAAACACTTTTGAAAGAGGTTTTAAAATGGATAATTGAATTCAAGAGATGTTAAAAAAGATATAGATGGAAAGTTAATCAAATAGTTTATGAATGTTTATTGTCCAAAGCAATACATTATATCCACAACAACTCAGAAAACAAAATTTGGACAATATCAGTGTATTACTTATGGGTAAAATGAGAACATGTTCTAGTAACTATATTATTGTACAATATAGGTATTAATCAGTATAAAATTCAGTAGGTAAACATGACTATAAATATTAAATTAAAAGCAATAATCAAGGTAAAAATAATAGATTTTTAGACAATTGTGAAGGAAAGAAAAGACAAATGAAAAAATTCTTGAAAGAAAGATATGGGAATTAGCCTTCTATTAAAGCATTGTAATTTTTGACTTTCACAATTTTCTTTTTCCTTTTTATTTTTTAAATTGAGTCTCTCGCTGAATGAAAAGTTAAGGAGAAAACACTGATTAATTTGTTGGTGAGTTTATGTATGATATTGGAGAGAGAAAATAATATTTATTTGTTAATTTGAAATTCTCTAAGGTCTGGTGACTTTCCCAAAGAATAAATTCATCTATGATAACATTAAAGTGTTAATAACATACAAATTCAGTAACTTAGATGTCATTAGAAAGCAATTGTCCTTGTTTGTTTTAAAAGCTGTTCACATATTTGCATAATATGTTACTTTGATTTCACAAGGGAAATTAAATTATGTCATAAAACTGATGGATCAATTTGGATATATTATAACAATTTCTTATTCACAAATATAATATCAGTTGTCCAAGATTCTCAGCCAAGTATAAAAGTTTCAATATGGATAAGCTCTCTTGCAAAATTAACATGGAAATGAAAACTAAATGACTCATGATTTACTTGGAGTTTTGTAGCCAACTTGATCCCATGACATTTACCTTAAATCTTTTTCATTCCACTTCCAAATTATAAGTGCTTATTTAGCCATTTATTATCAGAATAACTGCATATCAAATATTTTGTACAAAACACCATGCTGGTCAGTTTGAGAAGGAAAAAAACAGAGTCTGAACTGAATCCACTTATCAAAATGAATGTTGATAAGAAATTATAATGTAGGGAATAAACTGAGAATGTTTTAAGGAATCTACAGATACATTGCTTCAGGAATTAAAAGGAAGAATGACACAGCTGAGGGGGCCAAAGAAGCTTTGCGTTGGTCTTTGAAGTATAAGTGAGATTTCTAGGCAGGACTATGTTAAGACAGGAATTCCTGGCAGGATCAACGTTTCAAATGAAAGAAAATGCAAGCAATACAATGATTACAACAAGTGCATCCTTATGACTACAGTATAAAGTGATTGGATGGAACGCAAGAAGAAAACTGCAAAACAGATCAATAAGAGGTCTTTAATCCAACAACATACAAGAATGTTGTTGACTAAGGGTTGATAAAGTATGGCTTTGTCATATCTGATCCATTGGCTGTTTTGTAAATAAAGTTTTTTGGACCACAGCTATTCACCTGCATATTTCTCATGGCTGGTTTGGGACTATAATGGCAGACTTGATTAGTAGCAATAGAGACAATGTGTCCTGCAAAGCCTAAAATATTTACTGTCTAGCCCTAAAAGAACAAAAAAAGTTGCTGAACACTGTCCTGTATTTCTGTGCAAATGTTAATGATGAACTTCGAACTAGGTGTCAAAATAACTATGAGGTGTGCTAAGGTTATAGCACAGGATCGAAAGCCAAAGTATGAAAATTATTATTAAATCCACTATAATAGCATCATATATCCCTTGGGAGGTTCCTTTCTTTTTCAGTTCCAAATACAAAGAATGGTTTAGAAGAATCATAAATAGTGTTCTGATGTATTCTCAATCACATTTGAGACCTAAAAAGATGTCTTCTAAAAGAGAGAATGTTGAGTTTTTAATTTCTGGACTTTAGAAATAATATGAATCCTGTTTTTTCCAAATGTCTTTCTTTTATGACTTTTAACATCAATTTGAAGATAATAAATGCATATGTGAAAAAAAAAAACAGCTTCCCAAAACTACTGTCTTCTTTACTTGCAGTTTAGGTTAAGATCGTGTTTGAACTCTAGATCCTCTAAGGTATAATTTGCACTGGTTGCTTTACCTACTTTGAAAATATATCCTTCCCCCAGTGCCATCAGAAATCTTTGATCATCAGTTCTCACACTTCTGAAACTTTCCATTCTCACCATGCAGCATTACATCTTACATGTGTATCACACAATTTGGGGGCACTCAGCAATGATGCCCTGGGGTTATTTTCTTTGTGATGGAGAGTTATAGCTCTTCAGAGTCCACATCCAAGGTGAACTTGGCTCTTGTGGTTATCCATCTGCCTCCTTTAGAACTGCTTCTGAACCAACCAGACCAGACGATTGCTTAAGAAGAATGTTGTGATTTCTACAAAGAAGAGCTCAAAAACTAAAATAATGTTATAGGTAAATACGTTTTGGGGAAGTTTATAAATATCATCACACTTTTAGTAAAGGGCAGAAACATTCAAAACAAAACCAAATTACAACCTAGTACAAGTAGTTGGGATTGACTTTATGCTAGAGAGAAATCACTCTCTAAAAACCTATTTTACTTAATTAAATGATCCCATTGTATTAGTATTATTTTCAATGTTTTGAGAATTGCTCCTTTGGTAGTTTATAGAATGTTATAATAGTAAAGGGTAGTAGAAAAATTTTGGAGGTGGAAAATATATATTTGTATATGTAAATATGATACATATAGCACATATGCCAATGATTACATATACCAATGATTGCTATATATTGCTGTTTATAATGATCTAGGTATAAGCCCTATATATGAGGGCTGTCCAGCAAATATCCAGCCATTGTTAATACAATGAGAACATATTACATAGCTGTATACTTTCTGGATAAAATAATAATAACCAAATATTACTGAGTTATTATATGTGGTCTAGTAGCTGTTTTAAGTTGTATAGGTATATTGACTTAATTTATTCTAATTTATTTATTTATTCTAATTTATTCTATTCATCAAACATATGAAGTAGGTACTATTTTAACCACATTTTTACAGATGAGGAGTCTAATACATAAAAATTATACTGGTTTTCCTAAAATTAAACAGCTTATAATAAGTATTTAAATTGCAGACCTATTAAGTAGACACTCAGTTAATTTTTTTGGATTGAGTGAATAAAGGGACTAAAAGTTGGAGTTCCGAAGCTACATATCTTCTGTGGCTGCTAAAGTGCTATTATATTATTTGTGCCATTAAATATGAAATGTCCAATTTCAAATGTGTAGTTTATTATGTCTCAAACAAGACGCTGTACAATCCATCGAAATATGCACCTAAATAATAGCCTTAGTTTTGCCATCTTAATGGAAGCTGGTTTATGCTAGCAGCCACGAAGCCTTAGAGCAAGTAGAGACGAAATCTCAAAAGGCATTTTCCACAGCTTGTTGAGAATGCAATATTTTTCCTTGCAAGAAGTGGTCCAAATCCTGGAAGAAGTGGTAGTCAGTGGGTGCAAGGTCTGGTGACTATGTTAGATCCCAGAGAGTTTCCAAGTCCAGCCTCTGTAGTTTGAGCAGCATTGTTTGTGCAACATGTGGTCAAGCATTGTCTTGCAAGAGGATTGGCCTGTCTCTATTGACCAATCTCAGATGCTTAATCACAAGCATCCTCATCATTTCATATAATTGGTTGCAATAGACATCCGCTGTCATCTTGAAATACCAGGTTTTCTGAAACTATAGTGGATAATACCAGCACTGGACTACCAAACAAACACCATTAGCTTTTTTGATGAATATTCTGTTTTGGAATGTGTTTCAGCACTTCATCTTTAACCAACCATTATACCAAATGCTTGCGATTGTCAAAAATAATTCGTTTTTCATCACATATAACAATGTGGTGTAGAAATGGTTCACCTTTATGTCATGACAGCAAAGAAAGGCAAGTTTCAAGACAATTTCTCTTTTGATGCTCATTTAATTCATGTGGAACCCATCTATCCAGCTTCTTTACCTTGCTCATCTGTTTCAAATAGTTCAATATTGTTGGAATAGTAATGTCAAACTTTGCTGCTAATTTACTCATAGGTTGAGGTGGATTCACTTTGACTAATAACTTTCAGCTCATCATTATCTACTTTGGTCTCAGGCTGCCACATGGCTCGTTTTCAAAATTAAAATCACCAGCAGGGAACTTCTCAAACCATCCGTGTTCATCATGTGTTCATCAGCCACATTCTTCCCAAACACTTCATTGATATTTTGAGCTGGCTGTGCTGCACTGGTTCCACAATGGAACTCATATTCGAAAATAACATGGACTTTTGACTTATTCAGGGTTTCAGAAAAATTGCTCTAAAAAAATTTGACAGATAATCACAAGCCAAACCATGCATTTGAAAGACTGAGAATGTATCTTCACAATAAAAATAAAACAAGAAGTGTCAAAGTGAAATGTCATAGAGATGAACTGTCAAACTTAGCACTTAGGGAAATTGGACATTTCATACTTAATAACCTATATAGTAGCTCATGCTTTATACATAAAAGATTTAGATTATACTCTTGTTTAAAATGTAGGTATACATTCTCTCTCACTGAAGGGAGAAACACGTTTTTACTTCAGTCTAAAGGAATAATACCGTGGTCTACCTTTGTGCTGTAAACACTTCATAATGACTTTTTATATATGTCAATGGCAACAATAGTAATTTTAAAAATTCACCTATGTGCCAACCATTGTCCTTGGCATGGGGTTATATTTTATTTTATTTATTTAACTTTAGATGGGTTAATAGAATAGAGAAAGGGGAAAATTTGTGTTTTAATAAAATCATGAATTGAATTTAGAATAAACCATTTTTTAACAGATGATATAAACAGAAATGTGAGAAGGCTAATTCATAAGCATTACACATTATACTAATTCCCTTTATTTTTCTCATGAATTGGTGTTTGCATCATATCTTGGCAATTACTATAATAGTAAATTATTGCTTTTCCATTATATCACTAGCTTCAATGACCATTTTAGAAAAGCTATGTGATTTTAATGTTTTGATTCAATTTATAGACTTTTCTAGTAAGCTAAAATGCTATTGTAGATCTGATTTCTTTTCAAATAGAATGCTGTGAAGTTATAGCTAGTAGTGGTAAAAAGAAAAATCACTGGGTCAAGTGATTTTTTCAAAGTTACAGTTATGGTAGATAGTATGACATTTGCCTGTGTTACTCCTGGTGCCTTAACTTTGATCGTTACCTAGAATAAAGGAGAAATAAAGAAGCACGAATCCAAGGATGTAAGGAGAATTCAGCTTCTCAAATGTTAGAGAGAATTGAGATTTAGTAATGAACTTAGATAACATATGAATCCTTTTGACCAATAGAGGATTCTCATTTATGGAAGAAATGTTTTAATATATGAACCCAAATAAGATAATTTCATTTTGCCTAACAGCCTATTTTCACTTATTTTATGGACAAGAGCATGAGAATATTTCTTTGTAATTTTAGAAATGTATTTTGTATCTTCAGATTCTGACTCCCTAAAATGGGCTGGTGACCCCAACATCCTCGTTTCACATCACACTGTGGGTGGAAAAACTTATCTTCATGGTATATGTTCTGTGAGGAATCAAATCTATCCCTTGACGCAGGGATTTATTTGGAGAGAAAAAAATGCAAGAAATCATTTGCGGTAACCAAAGGACAAGCCAATGTTTGCTTAGCAGTGAAGTGCAGGAGTCACAAGCGAGAACCAAAGCTACAGATTCTTGGTAGAGTTTTCAAGTGAGTTCCAGTGCTGCCCTTTAAAGAACTCCATTGCAGAATTGGGGGTGGGACACCAATGTTAATAATGGTGAAAACTGTACCTGAAATGCACTCACTGTTCCCTTTGCCAACAAGTTTGGAATAAAGAGAAATAACAGACATTGAGTTTGGAGATTTATCTTGTGTTGGGAGACAATATTTTCAATGGATCACTCAAATTTCTACATACAATCTCAGCAATAGGTATTGGTAGCTTGCTACAAACTATCTTTTCAAGGATTTTTTTAAAAAAATATTATGGGGGACAAACACTTTGGTTACATGATTTGCTTTTGTGCACTTTGAGTCAAAGTTGTATGTGTGCCCCTCACCAAGATAGCATGCATTGTACCTATTAGGTGTGAATTTAGTGGTCCCCCTCCCCCCTCCCCCCTGCTTGGTTTCCCTTGAGTTTTACTACTATATGTGCACAAAGTGGTGGATCAATTAGCAAAGTATCACAAGAATGGAAAAACAAATACCACATGTACTCACTGTTAAATTAGAACTAATCGATCAAGGATGTTTTTTATAGCAAACAGCTTTGGAAGATAGAGATAGTGTCTCCCTGTGAGGAAGAGGGCAGATTTGTTTCCTGAAGGATGTCATAAATATAATCTCTCCCTTTGGGTCAAAGCTTAGGCAGTTTAGCTATAAGCTCCAAAAGATCCATGATTCTTAAACTCAGGGTTCCTGGACTGTGACACAAATGAACTGTATGTACACAGAATTCTCTACCTTACTTCTGTGGGACTTTGGGGGCAAGGGGAACCAATGGAAATGAAGCTTATGCTGCCTGATGTGTCATGAGTTTTTTGTTTTGTTTTTTTTTCCAGGAAAACATGAGAGTACAAACATTTTGGTTGCATTTTATATCTTTGCCTCTCCCTAGCAAGGGTTAGAGGTATGCCCCTCCCCTCCAAAATGCTCACCACATCCCTCAGATGTGGGTCTACCCCCCCAACCCCCGAAACCCTGGTAGACACCACCACCATTTGAGCACCAAAGTGTTAATCAGTCAGTACCAATTTGATGGCGAGCTGTGTCATGAGTTTTAAAGTACTTTACCTCTGACATAGAATCGTGTGCCTTCTGACAGCAGCTGTGATGCCATGGCAGGCTAATGTTTTAGCTTGCAAGTAGGGTAAAATTTTAGTCTTTAAACTTTGTAGTTATTTATTTTGGATTTTTTTCTATTTATAGAAGCAGTATTTTTTTAGTGCAGGGAATTTGAAAGGGAAAAGAGACATGTAAGAAGAAAAAAATAAACGATGTCCCCACCAAGAGCAATGTTTTGATTTTAGTTGAAATTTCAGTATTTCTCTATATGTACATATACATATTATGTAATTATGTCAATAACATAAATCACATTTTGCAGATTGCATTTTCCCTTAAAGTATATAAGTATTTCTGTGTCATTAATTTTTCATACTTGATTTTGAATATCTGCTTAATATTCTTTCATTATAACTAAACCATTATTTATATAATCATTCTCCTAGTATTGAACATTTAGGTAATTTAGAGCTTTTAGCTATTAAAAATAATTCTGCAATGAGCATTCCTTTCATACTCTTGGTGTGCTTCTCTTATTTACATTAAAAAATTTCACAAGGTAAAATTGCTAGTTTTCAGCAGTTTTATATTTAATATTTTTTCATGTGTGCTTTAGTTCTCTTATGATTGAGTCAGAAGTTTCACATAATTAGAACTTGCACAGGAGGCTATTTCTCTAATCCTGAACCTGATTAGATTCTTTTTCTATCTGGGGTAAATGGCCTTTGTGGTTTTCTTCTTCCTGACCAGTTGTTTCAGAAGTGTTGATGTGCTTCACAGATTCCACTAGTTATCCTTTCACCCTTCAGTTAGGAAATAACACATCCAGTAGCATCCAATTTTTCTTCATTTCTCTGGCTTCTTTAAAAGATTTCATTTCATTCTTTTGAAATAAAGGCAGATGTATATGAAATGGTATATTTACTCCAGAGTCCTGTCAGAATCTACTCTTTAATTCCCCAAGCACTTCTTAACATTTTAAAATAGCTGTCTTTAATAGGTTGATTATAACAATTTGTCTCATCATGGCCTCAGACTGGATAAGTTGTTTATTATCCTAGAATTAATGTTGTGATGAATGTGCTTTACCAAGCTGAATATTTGTTCTGAATAATACTGCACAATCTCCATCAAAAATCTATCTACCTGCAGAGTGATCTCATTTTGTACACTTCTCTCATGTTTGCGACATCCTTTAAAGTAACCTCCATTGCTCTTGTACAAAAATAATGGGCTAATGTAATAGCATAGGTTATATACCCCAGAGATAAGGTTTCGGCTCTAATATACAGGATATAATTTTATAGTTGGATCAAATTCAAAATATCAGTCACTTTGCCTTTTCAAATTAGTATGAATGGCTATGGGATCATGTGGCTGACATCATTTTTTGTAATACACTGCTGGTCCATCAGCAAATTACACATAAAACTTAAATTAGATCTCCCTCTCTAAGAAGTGAGGAACAGAAAGACTAAGCACCTATTCATCTTTGCATATTTGCATAACTATATCTGAAAGGACTATAAGTGAAGCTAATGATTAAATGACTACAACAAGAAAAGAGCAAAAGCTCTTCTTGTGCAAAATCAATGTACAAAATTCAACTTTCACAAATTTGTTTGTAGCTTTGTTAAGAAGGTTTGAGTCCTTTTCAGGATTCCTGCTTAGAGAAGACATACAAGAAAAAACAAGCAAACACAACAAATAAAAGAAACAAAAATAAACAAAATTCTCTTGGGTGAATCATGAATCTCTAGCTTGGGTAAAATGATTCTCTCCCAAAAGAATCTTTACTTCTTACTTATACTTTACAAATGGAATGTAAAGATTTCTGGTCACTAGAATATTTCTTCATTCTCTCTCAATCAATACATAGTAACAACTCTGGCATTATCATATATTAAAAACATATTTAAGGGATTCATGAGTAAATTATTGTTCCGAATCAAGGAATAATGAACAAATGATGTCTGTATGTTCTTATGATGGTGCAAAATGTGAATGAATGTGTGAAAGGAAACATAGCACCAAAAAAGTTAAGTAGTCAAGGAAGATTTTATTCAAGGATATTACAATACAGAAGAGAGGCCAAAGTTCAGTAGATCAACTCTACTAAAATAAAAAGTAAGGGTCCTTCCTTCCTCCCTTCCTTTCTCTCTCAACTCTCTCTCTGTCTCTTCAGTACTGGGTTGAACAAGTAGAAAACTTAGGGGGAGATTGATCAACGGATATGTTGAGCACTGTAAGTTATTCCTGAGTTTGCAAATGGTTTTCTCTGTGATTAGGTTTTTGTGTGTCTGCTACTTGGATCCCACTGAAATTAGCTACTACCCTAACAGAGACTGGGAGGTAGGGGCCCTGTATTCCTTGAAGATTACATCAAAGAGATGGCTCCAAGGTCTTTGAGAAAGACATCCCCAGTCTGTAAAACTGGTAAGAGATGTTTAAAAAGATTTACATGTATCTCAATGGAGCAGGGAAAGAATTTACAATTATTAAGTTGTATCAACTAAATGCTCTAAGAAAAAGGTCAGGATACTATCGTCACAAAGAAGACTAATGTTTAGTCAAGCTGAGGCCAATGTTACAACCCTCTCGATTACATGTAATCTTCTTAATAGAAATGAGTTATAAGAGAAAATGTCTTCTCCACATGTACACAGAGCTGCTAGCTAGTTCCATTGAGTGTGCATTCTTGGAAGGTCAAATGAGAGAATGTCATTACATGCATACAGCATGAATTGAAATATAACTATTAAATTTAAAAAATCACTTATGTGTTATTTAATAAAATAGGAAGCTTAGTGCATGTGGTATTACTCTCTCTTTAATCAAATGGTATTAAACTCTAATCCCTTAATCTTTGATTTATTTTACTCTGCTCCCACACTCCTGTTGGATGATAGCCATGCTGGATTGTAGCTCCTGTTGATTTTCCATGTTGCTATGTCTTTCCTCTGATTTGAAGCCTTGGGCATCAAAGATAAGTGAGAAATAGGCTGCCATTTATGTCAAAACTGTTCATCTTAATCACTATTACATTTCATGCTTTGTCCCTTCATGTCCCAAGTTTTCTTGTAGTGCATCTTGCATGGCGCTTCTGCTTTTCTCTTTAACAGGAGCCGACTTGTTTCTGCGTCTTCTCCTTGGCCGTAAACATGCATAGTTCAATGCATAGCAGATGAGGGAGGAACTAAAACTTCTGTTAGTCCTAGAATGGTTACACATTGTGAAGAATAGAAGAAATGATATTTAAAGAACAAAACCCTTTCTAGGATTCTGACAATTCATTTTGTGGGTGAGATTTCCATTTTAGTTGATTGGAATTTTCTTTGTGTATGTCAAATTAACTTAATTAGCACAGGATTCAGTTTTAAAACAATAATTAGTATAAATTTATAATCATTTTGAAATAAAATGAGGTTACTTTTTAGATTTATGGGGCAGTAGATTGTTAATGAGTAAAGTTTGTTTTTAAACAAAGTTCTAAAGCCTCAGTTTTACCATTTATGTGATAGGAATCATGATACTTTAATGAACAAATATTTCTTAGAAAGAAGAGAAAAGAACATATTAAAAATAGACCTATAATGAAATATAAAAAGAAAAGAACTTTTACTTAAATACCAACTATTCACAGTAATGTCCTTAAAATACTAATATTAAGAATATAAGAAAGATGCCTTGGAGTATCTAACTTATTTTCAAATATAGTTAAATCATTAGTCAAGTGGCACTGTGTTTATTATGTGATTATGGATGCTTTATCAGAGAAAAAACAGCTTGCCTCCCTCAGATAGAAATATGTGCTCTTTTCATTGCATGAAGGCAATTGCTTTCTGGCTTTGTTATAAATAACTCTGTGTTACCTGTCTCCTGTTATCCTAAAAACATAAATAACTTTTCCTTTAGCAAAACTACAAACATATAACCCTGATTGAATTGACTGGCAGAAATAAAGTTAAACTGAGTTATTATATAGGAAGCTTTTAAGAACAGTTCTGTATGGATAATGGAACCTAATTGGTGATGTGCATTGTCAACTTTATCATAAAATGGAAATTTTGATAGAGTCATAAGTGCCAGAATGTGACCATAAATTCTTGACACATATCCATACTCTGGGTCAGAGAAAGTACATGCCTCCTAACATAGCCGAAGAGCATCTATGTAATAGGAATTCAAATAAGAATTAGACTATTTTGCCTTACAGAGAAAATCAAACAGTTAATGGGCACAAAAATATATTTAGATAGTTGAACAATATTTGATAGCACAACAAACTATAATCAACAATAAATTAGGGTACACTTTAAAATAACTAAAAAAAGTGGAATTGGATTGTTCCTAACATAAAGAAATGATAAATGCCTAAGGTTATGGATACCCCAATTACCCTAATTTGATTAATACACATGGTATGCCTGTATCAAAACATCACATGTACCCTATAAAGATATATAACTATTAAGTACCCATAACAATTAAAAATTTTAAAAATTAAGAAAACAAAATCAAATTGTTATTAAACCACTTAGAAACGGAGCTGAAATTATTTAAGACCTTTCATTTGCTCTACAGAAAAATTAATTCACTTATATTAATTCACTCATTTATTCAGTCAACAAACATATATCCAAGGTAGTTTATATAGCAGTATTATTAAGACATCATCATATAAAATCAGAGAGCTCTAGGTTTGAATCCCAGCTATAAATTGAGGATAATGTTTATGTGAAAATTAGATGATACAAAGCAATGTCCACTGATACCCACTAAAATGTTTTATTTTGGTGAATAAATTAAGTCTTGCACATGACTGAGTGGCTCCAGGATGCAGCTCTTCAGTATTTTTTGTGTTTTCCAAGGATGTTGGAATCTATTCTACTGTGCCCTGTCACCTCGGATTATGAGCAACCTTTACCATTTTCATGTTGATTTGGTATACATAGAAATTATTCTACTTTCTCTACACTTTGCTATAGTCATGGGGAAACTCAATGAGACCACAACAGCACCATGCAGCCATTCTCACCATGGGGCCTTGCATCCTTCCTGGGCTTTACCTGAGAGAGAGAGAGCAAAGATCCCCTTTCCCCTGGATTTTAAAAATACTGTGTGGTTTCTATCCTCCAAGCTCAAGTAAGGAGGGAGAAGCATGAAGAGAATGGATGCTACTTAGGGAACAAAACCCATATTCAGGAGCCCATTGGCATTTACTCAATCCATATTTATTTTTATTCATTCCTAACTCAGTCCAGGATTTGTCTACTTTATAATCTATCTACTCATGTTTCTGAGAAATATTTTATAGACTATGTTTTTCTCTGAATTTTTGTCTGATCAGGGCCTCAAACTCAAAGCTGTTTTGCTGCATGTCTGTTAAAACAACTCTTCCCTCAGTCATTGCATTGGACTTAAAAGGTTTTCCAATGGGAGAAAGGTCAGGGGTATGAGCAAAAATGTTTCTGTCTAAGCATGTAGGTCTGCATGTATAAGTATGTATTCATGTGTACATGTGTGTTTGTGAGTACATGGGAAAAATGGTAATGGTTGAGAAACAGGGATAACATTTAACCTCTTCCAAGATGTATTCAACCTCATTGAATTAATCCACCTGCTGGCCCAACTCAAAGTTCCCATCCCTTCCTCCTGCCTTGCCCTGCTGTCCTCTAAGACCTAGCACAGAAAGGGAAGAGAACAAGAAACAAAACCCATAAATAAGTTTGCATTTATGACTGTGCCATACATAATACAACATTAATTTAAGAATTATTCCAACTGGTTTGTCATAAATTGTCTCCATGGTAGTAAAATTACCAAAGTCCAAGAAACATTGGTTAACCTAATTGCCTTAACTTGCTGAATGATCTTATGATTAGAAAATGATTCTTAAAAGAATTGTATAATTTCTCAAGAAAAACAGCATAGGGAAGAATTGATTGCTAATATGAGGAACTACAGTAACCTAACCTAATATTTTTTAATTTCAATAGAATGCTTTGTTTAAAACAGAACATATATCTTTTACCAACCATGTATGTGCTTAGAAATGGACAAGCTTGGTCATTTTTTATAGCTTATAATTTTTAATTTTGCCAACCATTCCTCTGAACCTTATGACTTGGCCTTTTGATGTTTGGCTATATAACTTCTTCAGTATCCTAAACAATTTTCCTGATACTAAGCAGAAACATAGTCAAGTATGTCAGAATAGAAAAATAGGTGAAGTTAAAGAAATTATTAAAAATAGGGAATACAAACTCTGGAATTCAAGTTGTCTATGGTATTGCATCATCCTGAAGGAGCGTCTTTGAAGTTATTTATACCAATTAGATAGATGAACAGTGGTACAACCATCACCCCCCACACTCCATCTACTTCATCAGGTTACATTATCCACATGCTTCACCACCCACCCCTACGTATACATTAAGAGTTACATCCAAGCTTATATATATATATATATATATATATATTACAAAAAGCACATATTATGATATCTAGGGCCTCAGAGGAGGTGTTAACATGGTTAAGAGTTTAAGGTGGCAAGATTTTCCACTGGCATTCTCTCTGTTCATCTCCAACCAAAAAGGAAGCTAACCATTGGACAAAAATTCTTAGTAGTTTCAGACACAAGTATTTTTAAATCACCAAATAGACAAGTCTAATTTTCAAAGTGAAAGGTAATTTCTTCTTAAAATAGGTGATATGTCTCTTTCATTTTCTGTACACTGCTACTTGCAGAATATGAGGATGATATTTTGACTTGCCCTTGCAAACCCAGTCTTCTCTCTTTTCATCTTCTGCTCGTATTATCATTTTTATACTATATGATTTATTTCCTGGGGTTATATACATTTCCATAAAAATGATTAGGAAAACAATAATCAAATCCAAAATCTTTTGAATCCTGGAACATGTACTCAGCATATTTTCCAAAACCTTAAGGGCTTTACCATATTAGATTTTGGAAGACAATTTGTGAGATAGGAAAGCAATTATAAGGGTACCTGTGTATTTTTTCTTCCACTTATATAAGCCCCTGAAGGCCATTTTTAAGATGTTAAATATTTTGAAGCATGATGAAAGATGGATAGGGATTAGCATCTTTTTTTCTTGCAAGGAGTATCCTTTCATAAAGTTGCACAGATTTTGGAAAGTCAAGGTTAAAGCTAATTTAGCTAACATTAGGAAATGTGGCTTTCATTAAGTCTTGAATTTTCATTCATATTACCATTTTACAAGGGGGGACAGATAGCTCTGTTATAATTATGTAGGCAGAATGTATGTGTTTATGAGTGAGTTACTTATTAGTAGACACTAAACATTTGTTTTATGAGGTAAACATTGCTATCAAACTAACATTTAAAAGAAATAGGCTTATAAGTGTTTTTTTAAGCAATGATATAAACAATGTCTAATTTCTTTCAACCCAAGGGTCTGATTTAGTCACATTGTCCTCATTAGCTTTTTTAAAATAGTTTATTTGATACAGCTTTGCAGCAGAAGTTAGAGAACTCTAACAAAGAATGAATCCCCAAGACAAAGTAGGCTTTTCTGCAGTCATAATACAAAGCAGAACTTTCAGATATTTGGTGTTAAAAAATTGGTCATTATTCTGTCTAGCCTACAAAACCAATTTGCTAAGTTTCTATTTACAACAAAGTTCTGACTCTAATAGTGACCACAGATTTTATTGTTCACATTCCTTGGTTCTATCCTCACCCTCACAGAGCCTGCTCCTAACTATTAATGGATTTCAGAATAATTCTGGGAAAAGGAGTTTTATTGGGCTATATTAGCCCCATAATATCCATCCAGTTAAAAAATGTTACCCATACTTTTCATACTTCTATCCTGATGAAGGTAAATGAGCTGAAAATAAGAAAAGATTCAAGTGTTTGCTCTACCTACCTTTCTGCATTTTTTAAATGATCAGCTTCAATTTTACTTGTTCTTTAGATACAACTATAGAATTACTCAAGGAAGGCCTGTAATTCTCTTCTAGAGCACTTTTTTTTGACTCGTTGCATTTATTTAGTTTTTCTATTTGTGATGGTAAGATGCAAGAATGAAGAATCATATAAAAATTTTTCAAGAAAAAAATTTGAAAAGAATTCTCTGATATAAAATAATTATAGATGATCAAATTTTCCTTGTGATAATATAAATTTTCCTTTCTCATAAAATATTTAGGACAAAGAGATTTGCAATTTAAAAATTCTGATTTAAATGTGACAAATGATAGAGAAATTAAAATTTGAGCATTAAAATGGTTGGATATCACTGGTTATTGACACAGTATAAATATTTTTAAAATGTTTTTTGATAAAGAATTATAAATACATAATTTTTGCTTCTCAAATAAAATCTGACTTTCATAAGAGTTTTATATAGCATGTGAAACACTCAATCTTTATTACAGATTTGATCATAATTATAGTTTATATATATTCTGTAAAACATTCTCTTTCTGGTAAGCTGTTTTTCCTTTCCCTTCTCGTATGCTATAGGGTATGGGATGTGTCTAAAGCATATGTCCTACTTGATGTTCATTGTTATTAATATTTACAAACTGCCACCAACCCACCTCCCATTCCTCAAATAATGATTTGCTTCACTACTGTCACATTAAATTATACAGTAAATTGACTTCTCTGTCACTCTCCTTCATTTGTTGAATATTTTAATACTTGTCTCACTGTCTTTCCTTCAATCGCTACTTTTGCCATTATTCTTGTGTTTACTATTCATATATTTTATCTACTTCCTCTCAGTTTTTACCTTTCATAAGTTTTTAGCTCTCATAAATATTTTATCTCTAATAATTTATTTTTATTCCAGTAACTAATCCTACAATAGTATTCTCCAAATTTTTCCATTACCAACAACTGTGTCATTTACACATTTTCAACTTTTTATGATCTTATTCTTTCACTACTGCCTATCTTTCAAGCTTACTTTCTCAAATACATCAATCTACTGATATTTTGACTCCACTCCCTCCATTTTTGCACTGTAATGTGTCTCTCCTCTTGCATTCACTTCTCTCTTTACCTAAGTTACAATCCAGTGTTCGTCACTCTACTCACTTCCTCAACTCTCTTGCTCTACTCTGCACTGGAACGGCCTAACCAGAAGCCTATTAAGTTCATGTGTATCTCCACATGTATATCTAAGCAAGTGAATATAGCTGGAAAATACTTGTGAACCCCAATGATTATTATCTCTTTGTTTAAAAGCACAAACTTCAAATGATCCCTCAGTACTGTCTGAGACCCAGAGTTTGCTAGCTTACTCATTTTCCCGGTCTCCTAAAGAACTTTCCCATGCCCTCACTTTACTCAAAGATACAGAATTTTTTACTCCATCCTAAATGAGTTTGTACATTTTGTTCTTACTCTTTTAAAAAGTCATTTGTAGGCTGTCTTCTCACCTTCCCATTACCTAAGTCTTAACAACTCACCAGCATTTATACCCATATAATTTCTCTACATTACGTTTTTTTCTTGTTTCATTGAACTGTCATGGTGTTTAGGTAAATGGTTAATAGAAAAGGTTATCCTTGTCTTGCACCTGATTTTAAAAGTCTACTTCTAATGTATTTCCTTTAAGATTATTATTCCTTGCAGTCTTTGTGTATATACTATTTAGCCAATTAAGGAAATTACTTGAAGGTGACTTATAATCACACTCTGATTTAATTTGTGTTTCTATCCTCAGCAGATCCACACCTTAGTCAATCATAATCATTGGTTCATAACACTCACTTCATTAGTTCACATTTGACTGACTTTTGTTTATTGATTCAGTTAGTTGATTATTATATCTGTTTGGATTCAGTAAGAAAATATAAGCCACAGTAAGTATAATAGAAACTTCTGGCAAGTACATCTCAAGAGCAAACTCTAACCCAGATCCCTATAGGAAAGTGAATTCTGGAAAATATTGAGTGATGATGCTAAGTTGAAGCAAATAGTTTATCACAGACCGTTCTTTTGTCAGTGCAGTATCTATAGTACTCCTTTTAACTATATTTAACTTCTGAATAAAAATACTAATAAAATAATGCTTCCTGTCAAATGAATGCAACTATTTCACATAAAGATAAAAACTTGCTAACCTTCTTAAAAGAGGAGATACAAAGACCTATATAGCATACAGTTGATATTTGTTCTTTTTCAAACAAAGTCATACTTTGTCTTTGATATTCTATAATATAAATCCTGAATTAGAGATTTAACCTCTAATATCACTTATTAGAATTAGAGGGAAAGAAAAAATTGTTTAATACAATATTAGGTTATTAAGTATGAAATGTCCGATTTCCTTAAATACTAAGTTTGACAGTTAATATCTCTGATATTTCACTTTGATACTTCTCATTTTATGTTTATTGTGAAGGTATATCATCAGTCTTTCAAACATGTTTTGGCTTGTGATTATTTTATCAGATTTTTTTAGAGCAATTATTGTGAAACCATGGATAAGTCAAAAATGTATGTTATTTTCAAATACAATTTCTGTAGTGAAACCAATGCAGTGCAGACAGCTCGAAATATCAACAAATTATTTGGGAAGGATGTGGATAATGAACACGAATACTATCAATGATTTGAAAAGTTCTGTTCTGGTGATTTTAATCTTGACAATGAGTCACATGGGTGACCTGAAACCAAGGTGGATAATGATGAGCTGAAAGCTGTAGTGGAAGCGAATCCATCTCAACATATGCGGGAATTAGCAGCAAGGTTTGATGTTACTATTCTAACAATACTGGACAATGTGAAGCAAATGGATAAGTTAAAGAAGCTGGATAGATGGGTTCCGCATGAATCAAACTAGCGTCAAAAGAGAAATCATCTCAAAGCTTGCCTTTCTTTGCTGTCACAACCTAAAGGCAGACCATTTCTATACCATATTGTTACACGTGATGAAAAGCAGATTCTTTTTGACACTTGCAAGTGTTTTGGCATAATGGTAGGATAAAGATGAAGTGCTGAAACACAGTCCAAAACTGAATATTCATCAAAAAAAGCCAATGGTGTCTGTTTGGTGGTCCAGTGCTGATATTATCTACTACAGCTTCATGAAACCTGGAATTCGATTACAGCACATGTCTACTGCAACCAATTAGATGAAATAATGTGGATGCTTGTGATTGAGCATCTGAGATTGGTAAACAGAGACAGGCAATCCTCTTGCAAGACAATGCTCGACCACATGTTGCACAAACAGTGCTGCTCAAACTATAGAGGCTGGACTTGGAAACTCTGTGATATAACATAGTCACCAGACCTTGCACCAACGAACTACCACTTATTCCAGGCTTTGGACCACTTCTTGCAAGGAAAAATATTACATTCTCAACATGCTGTGGAAAATATCTTTCATGATTTCATTGCTACTCACTCTCCCGGATTCTTCACTGGTGGCATAAACAAGATACCGTTAGGATGGCAAAACTGGGTCCATAGTTTAGGTGTATACTTTGATTAATTGGACTGCTTCTTGTTTGAGATATAATAAGCTACACTTTAGATTCAAAATAAGACATTTTATATTTAATGACCTAATATATACAAATAATATTAAAGCAAAGAAGAAAATACAGATATATTTCAGCAAATATATAATAATCTGGTACAGCTAAAATTTATAACTTTCTTCTTCTAGTATCAATTCTGTATCTATAATCCAGTAGCGACGCCTCACTAGTTAGAGCAACTCATACTTCTTTACTTAGTGTGTCTATGCTATTAGCTGTTCCTCTTGTATGGGATCGCTGTAGTTTCCAATTAACTATAATCACTAGACTTGGGATACTGAGATGATTCCTAAAAAATCTCAGTCATTTTCCAGGCTTATTCTTTCCCACTGTGTAGTTAACAACCTATTTTTCCCATTATAGATAGGATCAGTCATCCCAGTCAGCACAGCAATTCTCTTCTCTGCCCTGTCTCTCCTTTCAGTTACATGGACCACTGGTGTTTTACTTGTTCAAAGTATTTCTTCCTTAGATAATTAGAGACTGTAGGAGAAGCATACAATTGTCTTGCTTTGTTTTCTGTACCTATGTATAATAGCTATGCACAAAAATACTATATATTAGTCACTGATTCAGAGCATGTTCCAGAACATTATTGCAATCTCATAAAACATTGCCATTCAACTGGTGCTATAAAAGTCTTCAGAAAGGCCATTATTATATCAGGACAGTCACCTTAGGGTTATGGGTAAAACAGTGAGATCTGTGAATTTTTTAGCATGAGCAAATTTGTTCCTTTTTGAGTTTCTGGAAAATGTGTTTCCTCCTAATAAGCATCGGTGTATGGAACACCATAACAACACATAAGGTATTCTCTTACTGTCCAGATGATAGGTTGGGCAGAAGCATTAATAACACTGAAGGAAACTTTATATCCAGGGTATGTGCCTATTTGAGAAAGTCCAAATAGTTCCCCTTCAAGTAGGATGTCTATATGGTCTACTGGGGAATGATGCTATACCAGGGTCTCAGTGTTATTCTCAGCTATTGATAAATTGGCACTGAAGGTCTGCAGTCAGATAAACTATGGTACATGATATGCCATGTAGCTTAGCTCAAGGCAACTTCCATACTGGCCAAAATGATTTCACTGATTAAAGCTAGGAGCGGCTAAAGAAAGTGTTCACTGACATCAACAGAATCAATCATTTTGATTTTTGACAATCTCTTGTACTAAGGATATCTTTGGTGGGTGTTTACAATAGATATACATATTCTCACACTTTATGCCCACTTAGGGAGTTTCTCCAATATATTTCTTCTATCCATCTCTTTGCTATTTTTCCACTTTGTTCATTTCAAGTCTTTAAACTCCAGACCAGTCACCAGACACCACCCATGAATCAAAGTATGTTCGGATCTCTGGTCCTCTCCCCTTTCAGGCAAAAGGATGAACAGGGGCACTGCTTAAGTTTCGTTCAATAGAAGGTGTTCCCTTCACTACTATTTTTCAGTGCTACTCCTGAGTGTGACTTTGGCGCCATAGCCATTCACTTTTGAAAGGTTCAAATGCCATTTATTTATTATTTATTTTTAAATTGACAAAATTATTATATATTTAAACAGTGTGATGTTTTGATATATGTATACATTGTGGAATGTTTAAATCAAGCTAATTAGCATAT